>SWBT01000453.1:0-242328 GCA_005298045.1 Pleurotus ostreatoroseus | reverse complement strand
CCATTTTCCAGCGGCAGCAGGGGAAGATAGGTCATGAGCGGGGCTCTCGTGCCGAAAGCGGCACGACCTTCTGGTGCTAAACCCTAGGAAGGGTTTTCAGGTCGAGCGAAGCTCGACCGGTCGTAGGGAGCGAGGGAGGGTACGAGAACTCTCCCAAATATTTCGAATGATGCACGAAACTTACGCGAACACTCGCGTGGGGCGCTGATGGGACCGGCGCTGCGGCGCCCTGCGGGCGGCACCATCAACTTAAGTCACAGCGGTTCAAAGCCATTTACACGAAATGAGGGCAATTTTGGTTCTGAAATGTGTATTTACCGCTTCAAAGTGCTCATAATGTACTGTGTCCAAATTTTCTCTGCGCTGCGCGCGGTATCTGCGACAATATCGGCGTGCACTGGTAAAGCGCGCACGAGCCGACGCTTGCCTTATTTGGCGAGCTCGCGCTCATCCGGCGGAAGCCCGGACAGCTACTCTCGCGCATACGCTTGCCCATTCTATAAGGCATGTTCAATGACCTGTAATGTAGTTCTAAGGTATTTCTAGTACATATCACTCATAAATTTATTGCTTTCTGTCTCGTCGTCGCTGTTGTCGACGACGACGACGCTTGGCCGTGGACGACGAGCGCGGGCCGGCGGAGGTGACACCTGATTGGCTGAGCGGGCTTTCAAGCGCGTGAACCTGCTAGGGTCTGGGACCCTAGACTAGGGCTAAACCCGGGTTGGGGTTCCCGATTGGTAACCCTAGATTAAAACCCTGGGAATGACGGTGCTATTTCGCAATGGCGGCAGCACCGTCATGACCAGGGTTTTCTGATAGGGTTCCCAATCGGGAACCCCAACCCTGCTTAACCCTAGTTGAGGGTAGCAGACCCTAGCTAAACCCTAGTAGGTTCACCATCACCTATTTCGCCAATGCGGCAGCACCGTCATGACCAGGGTTTTCCGGCAGCAGGGTCATTCCCAGGGTTTTAATCTAGGGTTACCAATCGGGAACCCCAACCCGGGTTTAGCCCTAGTCTAGGGTCCCAGACCCTAGCAGGTTCACGCGCTTGAAAGACCGCTCAGCCAATGAGGTGTCACCTCCGCCGGCCCGCGCTCGTCGCCCACGGCCAAGCGTCGTCGTCGTCGACAACGGCGATGACGAGCCAGAATAAAATAAATTTATGATTGATTTGTATTAAAAGTACCTTAGAGCTACATGACATGTTATTGAACATGCATTATAGGATGGGCAAGCGTGTGCGCGAGAGTAGCTGTCCCGGCCCCTGCCGGATGAGCGCGAGCTCGCCAAATAAGGCAAGCGTCGGCTCGTGCGCGCTTTACCAGTGCACGCCGATGCTGTCGCAGATACCGCGCGCAGCGCGCAGAAAATTTTGACGTAGTACATGAAGAGTAGTTTAAAGCAGTAAATACTCAGTTCAGAGCCAACATTGCCGTCATTTTGTGTAAATTGCTTTGAATCGCTGTGACTTAAGTTGATGGTGCCGCCCGCAGGGCGCCGCAGCGCCGGCCCCATCAGCGTCCCACGCGAGTGCTCGCGTAAGTTGCGTGCATCATCCGAAATATTTGGGAGGGTTTTCGTACCCTCCCTCGCTCCCTACGACCGGTCGAGCTTCGCTCGACCTGAAAACCCTTCCTAGGGTTTAACACCAAAGGGTCGTGCCGCTTTCGGCACGAGAGCCCTGCCCATGACCTATCTTCCGGTTTTCCGATAGGGTTACAAATCGGGAACCCCAACCCTGCTAAACCCTAGTTGAGGGTACGAGACCCTAGTTCAACCCTAATTTTCCCGCGCGCTTGAGACACCGCCTAGCCACTGCGGCCGGCCCGCGCTCGTCGTCCACGACCGAGCGTCGCCGTCGTTGACGACAGCGACGACGAGCCCAGATGCAATAAATCTATTCTAATAATACATTTAACATATCTTAGAAATCATCTATCTGCATTTGAGCGTGCCTTGTGTGACAAGCAAGCGTATGTACGAGAGCGGCTGTACCGGCTGTCGCCGGATGGGCGCGAGAGCCGCCAAATAAGGCAAGCGTCGGCTCGTGCGCGCTTCACGGATGCACGCTGGTAACGTCTCAAATACTGCGCGCAGCACGGAGAAAATTTAATATATATACATGAGAAGAGCCTTTCAGTCGTATATACGGCAATTGAGAGCCATCATTGCTCCTAGTGTGTACAAATGGCTTATACCTGCCATGACTTAAGTTGATGGGGCCGCCCGCAGGGCGCCGCGGCGCCGGTCCCATCAGTGTCCCACGCGGGTGTTCGGGTAAGTTTAGTACATCATACAGAATATTTGGGAGGGCTTTCGTGCCCATCCTCGCTCCCTACGACCGGTCGAGCTTCGCTCGACCTGAAAACCCTTCCTAGGGTTTAACACCAAAAGGTCGTGCCGTCTTCGGCACGAGAACCCTGCCCATCACCTATTTCGCCAATGCGGCAGCACCGTCATGACCAGGGTTTTCTGATAGGGTTCCCAATCGGGAACCCCAACCCTGCTTAACCCTAGTTGAGGGTAGCAGACCCTAGCTAAACCCTAGTAGGTTCACGCGCTTAAGAGACCGCTCAGCCAATGAGGTGCCACTTCCGCCGGCCCGCGCTCGTCGTCCATGACCGAGCGCTGTCGTCGTCGGCAACAGCGACGACGAGCCTGGGTGCAAACAGAATTGTCATTTAACTGTATTAAGCATACTTTAAAAATAGGTGACATGTCTTTGAACATGCCTGGTGGGGCAGGCAAGCGTGTAGACGAGAGCAGCCAGATGCTCTTGACCTATTTCGCGCAGCGCCTAAGCTGCCTCGGCAAATGCCGTCCGCTCTCTGCTCGCCATCATCATGACCGTCCCTCGCCGTAGATGGCATCCTCAGTCTCTTGATCTGTCTCTACCAGGTATCAGAATCCCCAGCTTTTGGGCAGTACTGGCTGGCAAGTACACTATCCAGGCGAAGCATCGCCTTCTTGCGCATCTGCGTCAACATTAGTACAGATGGAAAGATGGAGTGATGTCGGAAACCTGATGGACGATGCTGCCCAAGCAGTCCGAGACGGCTAATTTCCAGAGGGCGTTTGTCTGCGGCTTCCTTCTGAGTTCGCATGTGGTGGCCGTTTACCTTCTCGCTCTTGACAACGAGGACGACCCCCATGTTGGCAACACGGACCCTGTGGACTCTTGCTGCCGTGGCGGCGGTGAACGCAGCGATATCTCCAAAGGTGTTCATCGTTGACTTTGTATGGCATGTCTATTGGCCAATGACTTGAGCTGACCTGTCTGTGCTCAGTACGGTGACGAGCAAGATGCCTGGCTCGGGATCCCAGAGTTCAACTTGCTCGAGCAGAACATCACTCTCCCTGGTCTTTCTATGAGGTTCCCCAATATACACTGCACCCAGGACGGCTCCGTATGTCAGCTTGTCACAGGCGAGGGAGAAATAAACGCGGCTGCGAGTGCCCTCGCTCTCGTTCTCGCCCCCGAGTTCAATTTGACTCAGACGTACTTTCTACTCGCGGGCGACGGCGGCATCAATCCCAAGATAGGCACGCTCGCATCTGTGGCGTTCGCGCAGTTCGCCGTGCAGGTGGCACTTCAGTACGAAGTTGACGCGCGCGAAAAGCCGGAGAATTTCTCGACTGGATACATCCCTCTTGGTGCAACAGCACTGGGAACGTACCCAGCGTACATTTACGGCACAGAAGTCTTCCAGCTCAACGACGCACTGCGCCAGCGTGCGATCGCGTTTGCCAAGACGGCGACACTCAACGATTCTGCCACGGCGCAAGCTTACCGGCAGCTTTACGCAAGTGAGGCGGACTTCGCACCCGCCCTTGCTGGGCCGTCCGTCATAGCTTGTGACACCGCGACATCAGACGTTTGGTGGTCTGGGAACATGCTGGGTGCCGCATTCGAGAACACAACAAAACTGCTCACGAACGGTACCGGAACGTACTGCACGACTCAGCAGGAAGACAATGCCGTTCTCGAGTCGCTCCTCCGCGGTGCCATTGCTCGCCGCCTCGACTTCTCTCGCGTGATCGCCATGCGCACCGGATCCGACTTCGACCGTCAAGCCCCAAACATGACCGCTACAGACAACCTCTTCAATGGTCAGGGCGCGGGATACGACGCCGCGGTGCGCAATATCTACCTCGCAGGTATAAAGGTTGTGGAGGGTATCCTGCAGGCAGTGTTGTGCTGACCCAGGTCATGACCCGCGGTCATGACCGGGTCATGACTTTGACCGGGGGTCATGACCCAAGGTCAAAGGTCAAGCTAATAGGCGCCGTATCTTGACGCGCGTGCGCGTGGTACGTTCGCGCCGACGTCGAGTCGTCGATTCCGACAACAATGAACCTGTATGAGTGTGATAATCTAGTAGTAATGGCATTCAATAGATGAAATAAAATACATATTCAGTTTTCTACCGAAAATACGAAGATATACACAAGATATACACCCTTTTACTCTGAGTCTACTCCATGTACCTCTTTCTGCTTCTCGAAATCGTTCTCGGCCCTATACCTGTACACGGACAATGGTATACAGGTGCCAGGAGCTGGATATTTGACGAGAACTCCAGGTAACAGCTCGGTTGAGCGAGGCGAGACAGGAGGGACGGTGGAATGGGTTTGGCTCTACAGCGCCGGTTGCCATCGACGTAGGCGTTGGCGTCGCGGTCTCTGGAATTCCGAAGTCTTCGAGCGATGCGTCGTCGTCGTCGTCGATGTTGTTTTCCGCGATCGCTTCGACAACCGCGGCGAAGGAATCGTCTATCTCCTCCGGGTCTTCAGTGGGAGGGCTGGCATTCAGTTCCACCTTTCGTCTTCCTCATCGGAGCCGTCTTCGATACGAGCGAACTTGCGCTCCTGAGCACGGCGTCCGCTGCCGTACTTCTGATCAATGTTCGCTTTGTTCAGGACTGACATGCAGGCCCTCTCAGGATTCGGTCGGCTACATAGCTTCGAGTGCATCATGCCGAGCTTCCTAAAAATCACTCGATGCCCGCGCAGTTCGGGACGATGCTGAGAAATCATTGCAAGCTCGACGAGTGATGTACGAGGGTCTGTATACGGCGAACAGGCGGCTGTGAGCGCTGAGCGTTGAACAGCGAGCCTTGCCCGATTAGGTGAAAGGGGCGTGGAAATATATTATCTAAGCTCGAGGTCATGACCCGGGTCAACCGCGTCAAAAGGTCATGACCCTAGGTCAGGGTCAAAAGGTCATGACCCAAGGTCATGACTCGCGCAACACTGCCTGCAGGGGTGGAACGACACGTTCGCTCAGGGTGTGCCTGCGCAGAACTACGTGGGAGATGTCTTTGGGTCTCTTGGCGGTGCGCCGTCGTTCGGCCCTGGAAGCATATTCAACAGCTCGGGGACTCCGGCTGCACCTGAGGTGACAATGCAGAACGTCTTAGCCTCCGATGCTATCATGCACGTGAGGTAAGACGGCTTTCCGGACGTCCTGTTAGTAACGTTTGCTGATACTGCGCTGTAGACCATTCACAGGAGGATCATATATTGGTTTTGTTTTCGGATTCGCTTTATTGAGCGCAGCCTTTTTTCGCGTGGTTTAAGACACCGAAGGCTATACCATATCAACCACTATCCCAGGATCTACGCTCATGACATCTCTAATGACAATCAGGTTTACGGAGCATGCAGTCGGGCTGCAAAACCCCAATGACCCGGTCAGAGATGCAAGCTGAGGCTAGACGGTACCATTTTCTTGGTAGGTGATGTGTTGACCATGGGGAAGACTGATAGCTCCCGCGACAGTTGCAGCATGTAATTTGACTGAGATCGACGTATCATCGAGCTGGTCTTGAAGGTCTGCATTTCTCAGATGCGTTACCGTGTGCTGACGGCCTATATAGTCTATCGTATGGTGGATTCTGGACATCATAGTAACTTCACAAACATGACGATAGGCACTTTCCTCACGGCTCAGTCGCCCGCTGAGGCATCGCTCCGAATACGGGCCGTCCATGAGTGGTGCATTCAAAGCAGCATCACTGGGAAGTTCTCAAGCATCGATACATCACGTTTCAATGACATATCGTGATTAGGTTACCGCACTACAGGGCGCCACAAAGCCGTGTCATCCTCATTATAGAACGTCTTATCACCTTTTTGATGTGCGTCATGTCGCGTTTCTTCCATTGTTCGTGCTGCCATCCAGGCTCCTTACGACTCTCGTATTCTAATGCTCGGAGGAGAACTACCTAGCCTCCAGATGATTGGACGAAAGCAAAGAGTATCGCCCCGATGCAAGGTGCATGTACGATATGGTATGCCCATCGATCCCAGTCTGCAGAGATGGCCAAGCTCATACAGTTTCTTCGCTCATCAGGTATCGGAAGGGCCTTAATGGCCCATCTTACGACATTGATATATCTGTTTCCTATGTTCTCTGCTTAAACAATCTGGAAGTCCATCATATGTTCATGGTTGCAGTGACCCGCTCTGCGGGGCAAGATTGTGTTCACTTCATAGCCTTGAACATCCTTCTTCCTTTAGTGGGCTCGCTAGAAGGCGCTGCTCCAAGCCGCATCGTTCCGTTGGCAAAGGACCCTGGCGTTCTTTGTGCGAGGAGGCTAAACCCTCTTCGAGGCGCGCAAGAGCTCTTGATAAGCCTCGCTGACCTGTGAAACATGCCGTTCCATCGCCCCAGGTCGGTATACTATGTCGTCGCTCTCTGACTCAGACATAGAGACTCTGCAGAGCATCGGACACGATACCATCCAAAGTATTGTAGCTTTATGTGTGGAGTCGGTACTATGGAGTGAGTCATCTCTAGGACCTCGGATGGAAGACTGTACTAACGCTCGTCGCAAAGCAATATATTTAGTCCTCGTTGTAATTGCAGGCAATATCCTGCTGTGAGTTCATCTTCTTGCGTTCATCACCGGCTGTTTCTAACATATCTCAAGCCGACGAGGCCGATCATGGGCCTCTCGTGCTACTTTCCTCGTAGTCCTTACTATGTTCCTCATGGACTGCGCTATATGCATAATTGATGTCAACAACGCCATCAAAGAGATATCCTATACCCTCACATCTAATTCATCCTTGTCTCTGTCGGACAGATATTCACTGACCGATAGCCTACCATGGCCCGTTGAGAGTGCGCTTTATGCCTTTATGGTACGCTTCCCCAACCCCTCCAGATTGTGACGTCGTTCACACTTCGTTTCACAACCTTAGTCAAACCTAGGAGACATCATCATCATATGGCGTGTCTACGCGTTCTATCCTGAGCGTCATGAGCGTTGGATTCTCGCAATACCCCTAGCACTACTAGCCGGCTCCTTCGGTGCGTGACATTGGCCCAGATCATATGCTGCCCACTTAAGCCGCCTTGGTTGTAGTCACTTCCGGCTTGATATCCTTTTGCGTCGCAGAGCTAATCAAAGACCCTGAGGCTGGCGACTTCTCCAATCCGCCTTTTTGCAAGAATGTTCAGCTGTCATCTTACTGCACTACACTGGCAACGACAGGTATCGCGACACTGCTGATATCCTGGAAGACTTGGTGAGTAACGCTTGAAACATGTGCAAAAGGGTTGGGATGCGAGAAAAGTCTAACATGGCTCGGTGCAGGCAATATCGACGCACGATTGGTCGTCATCTGCGGTCTTCGACGAAGAAGACGCGCGGCGAGAGGATCATGATCATACTCGTTGAGTCTGGGATTCTATACTTCCTGTTCTTCGTAAGTCAACAGCCATATACAAAGATTCCTGATCTGTAACGCCACCACAGTTAGAGGCCGTAATCACCGACTCAGGGAATATCGGGAACCTGGAAGATTCTACTCCAGGACTTGCGTTCGCGAGCGATGTTTGGACTTATATGACAAGTCACATCTTGGTACGCGTTTTTTTGATTGCCCTGAAGTTGATGTGCCGAGCTCACGTTAATTAATTGCAGGGCATCTATCCCGTGATTGTCGTCATCCTCGTTCACTCACAAAAATCGTACATCGAGACGACGACAACGGTGGCCGTCAGCCATATCCCGAATGCTTCGGACTACACCGGATCGTCCGCTACAAGGCGGCATTGGGATAGTGCTCATGATAGCTCCTCAAACGAGCACGCGCTTCCCATTAAAGTCAGTGTTCATGAGCTCCGAGAGATTCACGCGGAACAGTCGTCAAGTTCCCTTAAAGGCGGGGGTGGGGATGAGTCGATCGCTCTTGGGAAGGTGTCGGAAGAGAACAAATATATCCGCGACGTTGCTTGAGCTCGTTTTTTCGTTACGGAATGTAATATAATATCGAGCGCTGCAATCTGTTTCTCAAATGATCGATGTCCGCTTTCTCTTCCGTCTCCAGAGACTCGTCTATTGTCTCAAGTGGACCATATTTACCGCTCACGATGAACGATAGACCAAGGAAATGTGGATGCCATGTGAGATTTGGCGCCTCGGTTTCTGCGGAGAAAGGAATGCACGCAGCCATGGCGTTCAAAATGATCCATGAGCAGAACAGTGGAATGAATGTAAGGGTATGGCAAACAATAGCATGCAAGCTAACATTATTCGGACTTGTTCTCCAATTTAGTCCGTGCCTCAAGCACCTCCATCAGGCGCTGCGCGAGACCCTCCGTGAGCTGTAGGAGACCGTCCGAAGTGCAGAGACGATAAGATGGCATCGGTTGATAAGTATCTGCCAATATCTGTCGGAGCTGCGAATGAGATATCATTCTCCTTAAAGGTAAAGATGTTATATACCTTGCCCTCTTCAACTCGTACAGACGCGATGATGTCGTCTGGGTCACCGATGCGTCCTAGCGCCGGTATGTTACGGCTATCTGCAGTTCAAACAAGAAAGGAAATAGTCAGGTTGCAGGAGTAACACGGCCATTGAAAGCACAGAGAACAGGACTACCGTGTATGTGCATCCAACCCTGTTGTGTCTGAATAGCGCCATTCTTCTGTATTTCGTCCACGCCGTCACGGAGCGCGCTATGGATAGCTTCATGCAGCACTCCAAGGAATTTTTCTATCGATTATAAGGGTAAGAACATAATCGTGTGTGAGCACACAAATAGGAACATACGGTTTTCCCTGAAATCGTTGAGTCCGGCTCCGCCTTCTTCGCCTGCGGTTGCAGCCGGAAGCCAGCCAATAACAGCACATGAGTCTACAGCAGCAGGTTTTGTTGACAGAAATGATAGAGCGAAGATTGGTATGTCTTGAGAGAGCGGCGAGGGCGGCTCGAAGAGGTGATAGAAGAGGTCTGGTCGGTCGGGATCGGGGAAGGTCGTGGGCGAGAGATCGTTGTCTGTACGAGTGACGAAGGTCCGACTTGAGCTTCGCCAGAATCCGTGGAATGTTGCTAACTTCAAATGAGGTTGCACGAATGTTTTCCCAAGCCCTAAGACATCCGCATTTTGTATTCTTTGTGCCCCTGCGTTCGCAAGTACGCTAATGCTTCTCTGAGAGCAACGCAGGACTACGGTATGCTCGCGCTTGGGAATTTGAAGGAAAGCAGACCGAATATTTCGCAGTGCACTCTGTAGCATCTTGATCTACGTATGCCCGAGAGGCCTAAGCCTGAAGACGACTTGATATCGGCGTGTGGAAGTTAGAGTCGAAGAACGCGACCTGGCGCGTCTGCTTCGCGCTCCTCCGGCGCATCACGCCGAATGTGCCGGACACGTGGCTTGAGCAGTACCGACGACGCGACCCCTGTGGCCGTCAGGTCTCCTTTTCCTCGTTCCGCGATGTCGACGCGTCGACGCGTCGACTGCCCAACAACGGCCTATCGCGTCCCCAGCTTTACGCTTGATACGAAAGCCGTTCCGATACACAGTCTGTCAGAACCTTCCACATGACACCTGGATTTCACGCTATAGTCCCAAGAACGCACGATGCATGATGGCTCTGATGTGTACGTGCTCGTGGATTGAAAGCTAATCTGTCGTAGTAGCAAACGTGACTTACCGCGACGAAAACAGTTATTTTAAGCTTTTATATACTGCAGGCTTTGAAGACAAAACATATGTCCCTTTTTCGTGAGTTTTCGTATGACTTATGCCAATATCGTTACCCATGCATGCACGAGCTCTTCGACAGACATGACAATCAGTCAAGCAGTATATATGCGTCAAGACAATACCGTTAGCTCTAATCATGCACTTTGTATTGCCCTACCGGTCAGTATCTATGTTAGTAGACTTCTGTTCGCTCCTGGAGTATCAACGAATATCCCTTCAGGACAACAGGAGTTATCAACACGCTCGAATTGAGGCCCGAGAAGCATAGTAGATCTTGAAATATACCGATTACACTACCTATCATTCGGTATAATAGGCTTGCTGGTGAGTTCCTACGTCTAAAATATGATACGATGAGCTCACTGTTATCATCATGCAGAGGAAATTCTAATCGAATATTTGTCTCAAAAGCTCATGCTCGGGCTCAATGGCACGTTGACTAGTGCAATCAAGATTCAGGACTACCAAGAAAAATTGCACTGACTCCTCCAAGTCGTTTTCATGGAACATTACTTTTCGTGCTGCTTGCAGGGTATGCTTCAGCTACGATGCCCAGTCCGCAATGAACAGAAGGTGTGTCCCCGACAATCTAGCCTCAAGCTAGAAAAGCCCTCGCAGCAAGCGCATCAACAAGCATTCCTTATCTGTGCGTCATCATTCTCCGGCTAAAATGAGGCACAATGGGAATCCCACGAACATGATGCGAACAGTGCCTCCGAAGGAGGCGCTACCACGGTCACGAGCGTGTTCAACTTCGCGTTGCGCGTTTATCCTTGTTCGAGTTCAACACCGACGACGACCTGCTGCGATTCTCGCCAGCTTGCCGCTCAGCACTTCCTGCGGACTGCCTTGGGACTAGGGACGGACGCTTCATTTGCTCAGAAGACTTTTGGGAAGCCTGTGTCGCACTATTCAAAGTTGGGCTACCTCCGCTCTCGACCAATTGCCTATCCGATATCCTGCCCGACTACCGATACCTATGCTCTGAAGACGACGTGTTATGTCTGAGTACTCTGCGACGGCGTCCTCCTCTGCGGGGCCGCGGTCGCCCGTCTTTGGGACAGCTACATATACCGAACTCGCAGAGACGTCGACAGTACTGTCTCCTTCGCGACGTTCTTCAAGCACGCTCTCATGTGCGCGACACTTTGCTATTGCTGGGACCCGTCCTGACCTATTTAAATCTTGATACAGACATCGAGCCCCCCATCGGATCTTCGTCCGGAAGTGAAGACGCGTCAAGCGGGGAGCAGATGCGAAGAATAAATATATCACCCCCGCCGTCCTCAAGAGGGACCGACACGGATTCGTATACCTATTCAGATGACGAGTCGTACTATGATAGAGCCGAAGTTGAGGCTGCGCTGTCAGCAGTGGAGAACGAGCTGGAGGATACAGAAGAGGCGCTGCAGATGTGGACACAAGGCCCGGCAGCAGTTCAACGCGACAGAAGAGTGCTCAGTACTATTACTGAACAAAACGAAAACGTGCTCTCGCGCCCGACGTCGTACGCTCTATCGGGTGGTCGACCTCTAACACAGCACTCAGCAACGAATAGCGGGGAAGGAAACAGAAGGGCAACAGTTTACGGGGGACCGAGCCTGCCATCCATCCACGTCAGGGCCTCCACGGACCCTGCGGGTCCGAGACCGTTCACGCCGCCTACTGGCGGCGTACGCAATATTGTGGCACAGTTCGAAGCGAAAGGCAGTGGTACGGAGGGCAGCCAGACTCCGCACTCACATGGTCATTCAAGAACAGCTTCCGCCCCTTCTGGTCCACGGTCTCCGAGCCCATACTCGTCCAGCTCGTTTACACCGATGAGTCCACAAACGCCGACATTGTCAACGTTTTCGCCTTTCGCAAGTACAACGCCTGGGTATACAACCACAGGATTTGGGAGCACGACTGGCTACGGGAGCGCGACTGGGTATAGCTATACCTCGCGTTCTTCGTCTCCGACCAAGAGCAGAAGTGGGTCTACGCTATCAGGGCCGCGTCCCCCAAGTTCTATCACCTCACGGTTGGCACCAAGCACGCATATTCGCTCGCAATCCACCACGAGTGCATTGACCGGCCCTGGTGGCGCCGGGACGACGACACGGACGGGAAACTCGACATTCACTAGTTTCACAGGAACCAGCGCAACCTCGGTCGATGATACAGAGAGCATCACGGCGACCCGGACGAATGTCACCGCATCCCCCAATCGTTCGCCGATGCAGCGCCCTCAGAGTCCGCCTCGCGAGCCGTTGGCACAAGTCAAGAATATCGTGGCCGCATGGAAGAAAATGCAGCCCGAGCGAGCAAAGGCCAGTTCCACGAGTCCATCGCCAACTCCGAGGCAGAGCCGACGGCGCTCTATGACTCCTCGCAGCGTGACGCCGCAGTCAACTGGTGCACCCAGAAGCGAGAGTAGTATAGTTGAGCGTGCAGTAGCGCGTCCTGGCGGCCCGCGAAGCAGGAGCGATGTGCAAAGTGTTACAGACACTCTGACAGCTGAAATTTCCGAGCTCGGTATTGTAGGCGATGTGAGTTGCTTTTCTCGTTCTCTCGGCGTCTCGCTCATTACTGACATCAATTTGTGTTTTCAGCCTATTGATATCGGCGAGTTGTGGTATCTCAACGTGCACGCTTCGCCGCCTTACAGGTGGCAGCGGTGCCAAGCCATGCTGTTTCGCCATATGTTACTTTTGACATGGATCGCCGCAGGTGGAGGTAGAGGAACTGTAGCCCTGGATCTATTGAACTGCACAGAAGTACAGAGCGTACCATCGCCTACTCATGCTTCCGCCAAGGACGATATTGGGACTATAGCCGCCAGGAGACAGAACGAGAATGCACAACGCGGCGGGCCGGGGGTACTTCCCGGCGATCTCGGACTTCCAGATATACTGAGCCCGTTCCATCTGCTCTACGATGACGGGATCGAACGTCTCGCGGCAGAGTCGCCAAGGGAGCGGTTACAGTGGACGAGCGCAATCATGTAAGTTGCAGCTTCGTTCTGACATTTAGTATTGACATCATACTTTTTTTACAGGGACGTGCTAGCTGTGCCCATTCCTGACCGGTCGGAGACTCGTTCACCATCTGGCTCAGTTAGAACTATGCGCAGTATGATTAGTACTGACACGACGAGGTCTACCTCGAGTGCGGGCTCAAAATCCACGAGCTACATTGCCCCACTCAGTCAATCAGAGCTTGCGGATCTCGTCTCTCTTACTGGATCAAGTTCTCTCTCGCGCCGGCCCTCTGCTGCATCGTTCAATACTCGCGCAGTGGACGACAGTGCCATCTCAAACTCAACATATCTTCCTCATGCGGACCCCCGAGTCATCCCTCCTAGTCGCATGAGCTCGCTCAGGCGGACGAGTTCCATGACTGATTTGGATGAAGGATTTAGCACTGCACTGAGGATGGCGCGAAATTCCAGGGGCGGTCTGGGCTTTGGCTTGAGCCTTGCTTCACTTCCTATGGGTGACGGCTCTCCAGTGACGATCTCAAGTGGCGCACATAGTGGGCGTGCCGTGTCCTTGACGCCTCCGCCCAGAGGTAGTTCCCGGACCCGCCCGTCAGATACGACAAGTACGAGTTCAAGCGACGATCCTTTCTTCACTGCAGCGAGCGGGACGGACACTCGAAGCGCGACATCTAGTTGGTATTCTAGCTCGTCGTTCACAAAAGGTTTGTCCACCACGGTTCCGTTTACTTCGACTGCGACAGCCACCGTTACTGCCGAGCCGTTGCTCGAAATAACATCGGAAACAGGGACGGATATCGTAGCGTCCACCTTGTCTCGCCGAGGACCCAGTTCTGCTTCTTTGTTGGGCGACTCGCACTCTGGATCGTCGACTTCATCCGTCTCCCCAAATCGAGGATTAACACGTTCTCGAGGTATACGCAGAAGGACGGGAACAACCACAAGCGGCTCTCGGACGCTCACAACGTCCTATACTCATAGCTCAGAGGGCTCTTCAGACAAAGAGAATTCCGAGTCATACACTGAATCGCGTACTAGAAGCACCACGGATGAGTATCCTTCGGGATTCAGCACACTCGATAGTATCACACAGACAGAAACGTATACCTCAAGTGAGTCGTATACAAGAAGCGCTACGCCTACACAATCGACCGTTTCCTCGAACCGGCCGCTAAGCGAGCATACCGAACAAAGCGAGCATACTGAACAAAGCGAGCATTCCGAACAATCAGAGACACAGCCAAGCACGTCGTCTGGGACGTCCGCTTACGTGACAGCGAAGAGTCCATCCGCCTCGCTCTCGTCACTGCCGACCATCCCCTCCGAAAGCGACTTCGTGACTGCGGAAGTTTGCTCTGTCCCTTCCGTCCACTCCGCGCCTTCAGACTTCATCACAGCAGATGTGTACCTCACGGAGACAGAGTATTCAACTGCTGAAGTATGCCCGACGGAAACCACATCCGAGTATGTAACTTGCGATGTGTGCGGTTCGGAGATAGCAACAGAATATGGTACTGCGAAGTGTCACTGTGCTAGGAGCCCCGTGCCCAGTATCTCCAGTATCCCGACGATACCAAGCTCAATCGTTGATACTGTCGAAGAGGAAGATATACATCCCGAGAACGTCCCACTACCCCCATCCACTGTCTCAAGCGTCACGCCATCGAGCGATTTGTCGCCCTTGTCTCCTCCGGATATGGATGAATACGTTCCCAGCTTACCGACTCCCACACCTCCGAGTCTGTCTACTCCTTCCTCTCCGTCAATTCCAGGACCGTCTCCTCCTGCCTCGCCGGTAGTCTTCCCTTCGCTTCCAAGTTTCTCGAGTGTGTCGAGCCCTACAGAGTCCTCCGTTACACCAACCAGCTCTACCGAACCCACTGTCACGTTGACTGTGCCATCGACTGTGCCATCGACTGTGCCATCAGCCGTGCCATCAATCGTGCCATCAACTGTGCCATCGACGCTTCCTCGATCCCCAGCTTCAACCCCATCCATCCCAGAGTCGCTGTGGGCTGCCGAGACTGATAAGTCGTATGACTCGTCCATTCTGAGGGCCTCTCCCTCTGCTCAGTCGCTGGCAATTCCCGAACCTCTGGATACTTCTTTCGAGACGTCGTTCTTGAGACCCACCACTGCAAGCTCAAAGGAAGTATCTCTGGCAACACCCCTGTCGGATGTCTCGACGCCGGCCGCGACTACGCCGTCCGTGACTACGCCGTCCGTGACTACGCCGTCCGTGACTACGCCGTCTTTGACCACGCCGTCCGTGACTACGCCGTCCGCGACTCTACCTCCATCGGTATCGCCGACGTTGACTCCAACACCGTCGCCACTTTCTCCGACTCCTTCAGAAACTCCGTCTCTGTTTTCTGGCGTAAGTGTATCTGTACCGACACCTACACCGTCCTCTATATCGTCAGTATCATCCCTCCCCGCAAGTTCGACTGTGAGAGCTACGCCCGTTCCCGCACTGGTAGAGACGAGAGAGTTGTCAACCGAGCCATCCCTTCTCTCTGCTGAGAAGTCGGAAAGCCCAGCGCGTTCGGTAGGTGGTTGCATAACTAATGATGTTCCAGCCGAGCTGATTGTTCATCCCGAAGGCATCACCCTTGCCAATCCCTCCTCAAGAATCTCCTTTACCATCTACACCGTCAGTAAGCGCTTCTTTGAGTGTAAGCACTCCTCGTGGCAGCACCCCTTCGGTGCATTCAGTCTTGGAGACGGTCCCATCGGAAGTGCCTGAACCAGAGCGCCCCGCTACCCCTGAGCTTGATAGACTAATGCGGTTCCTACAAGACGTCGATCAACTAAGAGGAGAGGAAAACCGTGGACTTCGCGATGCAGTCAAGGAAATCCGTGATCTACTAGGTGATGTTTTGGATGAAGTTCGCAAGCGAGATGAAAAACCTCCACCCTTACCTACGAAAGATCGTTCAGTTGGTGGAAGTACCGTTGTCTCTGAATCACCACCCCCGGATACCAAGCCAAGCCCTCCGGAAAAGCCTATGAGTCGATTGGTCCAAGATCTTCCACCGACCACAGCGCCCGACGTGCCTCGACGTCGCGTAGCACCCGCTCCGATAGAGCTTAGTCCTCCTCGTCTGCGTGTTCCGTCTCCGGAGTCTTCCTTGGAAACAATGTCGTATCTTTCGTCGCATCATTCGGATGATTATAGTCTCATGGAAGAAGAACCCTATCCCGTTGAACCAACGTCTCCATCATGGCCTAGCGATTCGTCTTCCTCATCGCCAACCTCTGTTCGTCCGCGAAGTGTTACAAGCAGAACCCCGACGCCCAGTCTGACTTCAGACAGCTCTACTCCTTCTAGGCCTGAGTCCCCAATTTCTGCTGTCTCGAGTGTCACTGCCAGGCCCATTCCGCCTCTCAACCTTCCCGATATTCGGGAGATACTGGACGCACTCAAACGCCAGGTAGGAGATCTAGCTGATGGGCAAGATACAACACATCGCATGCTCGACGAAGCTAGACAGCGGCCACCAGTAATTCAGCGAGACGTTCCAGATATTAGTGATCGACTATCCAGAATTGAAGCACTGCTGCATAATTTAATGAACCGCGGTCCTCCGATGCCTATGCCTGTCCCTGTTCCCTCTGCACCACCTGCGCCCCCACCAGAGGAAGAATCTGAGACCATGAGCTCCGACACCTCCTCGTTGTATCATCTTCTGCAAGACTTCATCGACAGAGGTCGGCGTGATACAGCCGCAATTAACGTTCCAAGTGCTCGTGCTCAAGGACCTACTCTGGACGAGCAATTGGCTGATCTTCTATCAAGCGAACCGTCTCGACCGCTTCCTCCGGTACAGCCTCCTCCACCCCTCGTGCCTCTCATTTATCGACCTGTACCGAGAGCAGCTAGACCTCGTAGTGCTAGTCCGACTTTCGAGGTAGAATCACCTCTTCGTGCGAGTACCGTCCCACCAGGGCCTCCGTTTATCACCACCCGGGATTTCGGCCGGCGGCCTGTTTCACGGGAAGTCCCTACAGTTCCATCAGCTCCGTCTTATGCGACAGACGTGCCACCTCAGCCTCGTCAATTTCAACCACCGCCTTCGCCTTCGCCTCCGCCTCCGCCTCCACCTTCAGGCGGTCGTCTTGAGCCACCACCTCCGGGCCCGCCTCCAAGTGGACCCCGTATACCTGCAGGCACAGGAGGTGAAAGCCCTGATATCGATTATCTGCAAGAGGTAAGAAGGCTGAGACATGGAAGACGACCGGACTTACGTGACGGTTTTTGGAATGTTGAACAGCGGGGTGTAAGTATATTGCTGTGACTTTTATCTCATCATCTAATGGTGTACCTGTTACAGCGTCCGCCTTCTGCGCCTCCTGTCATGATGACTTCTCCTGGGGGACGGGGACAAACTTGGTACCCTCCCGGTCAACCAGCGGGACCTGCTCCACCGCCTGGGGAGTTTGCGCCGGCCATGTCTACTGGCCCGCCGCAAATGGTTGAGTCTCTTTCAATGCTAATCAAATGTTGTGCTTATGCCGTTCTTAGCCCGCATCTTTATTGCCTGTGTCTATTGATGACATTGTAGCATTATTACGGGTGAGGTTATTCTAAGTCTACATTGATATCACGACTCATGTCCATGCAGGAGAATCGCCTGGCTCAAACGGCGACACTGGAGCAACAGCAGGAAATCACTAGATATATGCGTAGCCTGAATGATTGGCTTGAACGAGATGTCAGTAGCAGGCAGGAAGAAATCCGCGCGGTTGCTGCGCGCGTAGATCAGTTGAGAGATCTATTAATGCAGCTCCTCGCTAGAGAAGGTCCTAGAGAAGGTAACTTCCATAAATTCATGTTTACACGTCGATACTCATTCGAATCGACACAGGCCGGCCACCCCAAGCCACTGGGCCTTTTGTTGTTCCGCCGCCGCCTAGTGTGTCGGTTGGACCGTCAACTGTCTACCCACCTGCGATGACCATGCCTGAACCGCAGCCGACTGGTCCGCCGCCGCAGCCTTTTGTCCCTGTGATTCCTCCCATGGTTCGCGACGACCTTCCACCGGGGTTCGTACCTGGTCCATTCCCACCTCATACCACTCCTGGACCACGTTTAGTATCGCCCGTCATTCCTACACGGCCTGGCACAGAGGATTACGACGATAGAGTTGTTCCACCATTTCCAGAACCTCAAGGGCGTCCTCATGTACCTGTCATCCCTTCTGATTACGGTGACGAACCTCACAGACGAATTGTGGAACACCTGCCAACATCGGAGCCAGAGGTCGCGCCTTATGTTCCTGACAGACCATACTCGGGGACCGAATCATCTGATATTTCGGATTCAGAGATGAGACACGCTTTGCCCGTCAGACCACCGCGTTTGGCCCCGCATCCGGGTGAACGAATACCAGCATATGATCCTACAGAAATTCCGTTGCCAATGTCACCTTCACGATCATATTCGATCTCTCCTGACGAAGGCGAAATTCGCTTCACTGTGCCTCCTGGTGAATCGGTACGGCCCGTGGTTCCTGTACCCCCCAGCGTCGACTTTCCTCAGCCAGTACCGGGTCAGCCAAGCCAGCCTGTTATTGTGCAGCCAATTCCTCCACCAGGTCAACAATTCCCTCCACCGGGTCCCATTGGGATAGTACCAAGTGCGGGAGTTCCTGTTCAGCCCTCTGGCCAACCGATCAATGTCATCGTCCGTTCCCCATCGCGTCCTTCCGATAGGTCGCGTTCTTCGCACAGGATACCGAGCGTAGAACGTATTCCAAGTGTACAACACGTGCATCCGGTGACCGAACTTCATCCTCCAAGTGCAGCGCCGCAAGAAGGTGTTCCACTGATAATCCAGCCACCTATGGTACAACCGCCATTGCAGGTCATACCGCCGCCGCAAGGGCCATACCCGTCAGAGCATCCTTCGCAAATAGTCGTAAGGACAGGTAGTCCCCGTAGTCCCCGTAGCCCTCGATCCTCGTACGATGTACCACATCACAGACCAAGCAGGCCATCGGACTACGAGGATCGACCTGGATCTCCGGTCCATAGAGTCTCGCGTACACCTTCCCCAGAGCATATAAGGGTAATACATAGTCATCCGTCTGCACCACCGATGGAGTATGATCCTGGATTTACGCGGTCGCACTCACCGAGTCGCATCATTATTCAACAGCCTTCCACACGCAGCCACAGGGGCGAGTTTGCAGGACCAGAAGAACCTCACATAGTGATCGCACCTTCGCCCCAGCCACCAGGTTTTCCAGGTCAGCCGTATTCACAGCCACCACTCGCGGGACCATCTTTCCAACAGCCCCCTGTCGTCATTCCGCCTCCTCAGCAGCCACCAGTCATCATCCAAGGTCAACCATCTCAACAGCCGGTGGTCCTCGGTCCTGCACCGTCTCAGCAGCCTCCCGTTGTGCTCGGAAGTGCACCATCTCAGCAACTGCCGATTGTCCTGCAAGGTTCGCACCACGAAGAACCACTCATTGTTAGGGGGCCATCCCATGAGGAACCGCTCATTGTTAGAGGCCCATCCCAGGAACCTACTCATATCATAGTTTCGCGGTCTCCTCCCAGGTCTCATCGATCCTACGAGGAACGCTCTCGCCCTGGGTCCCCAACTCATATCGTGGTAGGCACACCACCATCGCATACACATCGTCCTATCCACTCTGGTAGATCGCATTCGCCGATATACGATTATCCCGAGGAGAGATTGCCCACGTCTCCCCATGTCATTAGATTGGGTCCCTCGGGCCAACCGGCGTCATCAACAATTGTCGGTGGACCGAGCGGTTTCCATGAGGAATTTCCTACAGACCAGGGAGTTCCTCGACGCCCTACCATTAGACGTACTGCGAGGTATGGGTTTTACTGATATGTATGGCTGCTATCATTCTAACTGACAATTATGCTCAGCCCACGCCTAGGGATGCTAAGTCCTCATGATCCAGGGTTTGCATCCCGACAGCCGACGATGGTTGGTCACGAGGAACCTGAAGATCATACAATCAGAGTCCGTCCACCGTCAGACCGATCTCCTCCTCGATCTCCCGTGAGGACACCAGCATTTACCCCCAGCTACGACGATCCTGATCGTCGTCCAACAAGAACACCATCTCGTATACCTAGATACGACGACACTGGCCGTCCAGAGGTAGTGCGTGTAGGTAGTCCGCATCGACCAAGAACACCAGCCTATGGCCCTGATTATGAAGATCCCGATCGTCCACGGGTCGTGCGTGTAGGCAGTCCGCGTCCGTCAAGAGCGCCTTCCCATGTTACTAGATATGATGATGCTGATCGCCCACAAGTCATCCGGACGGGAAGTCCGCGACCGTCCGTTACTCCGCTTCCTGTACCAGGACCAGCTGGCCGCCCGTATTCACCGACCATTATACATGTTCCGACGGGTGAAAGAAGTCGTATGCCCAGCGGAGGTATGTTTGTCTCTCTCGGAGCACTAGTGGGCTTTCTAACTTGATTAACGTAGTTTCTGAGCATATCTTGCCTTCGCATGTGCCAACACATCGCACAGGTGCGTTCTTAAACCCTTTTGGCGTCTTCAAACGTCTAATAATCTCACAGACTATCCATCCGAGCCTTCAGACCGAGGTGAGTTAGAGTACAGTCAATATGCATACAATTCTTCATCTCTGACTCATGTCGTAGCATCGGAACTGGGACGTGCGTACGGTGCACCACCACAGCCCACTGGTCAGCTCTTTCTCTCCCATCGTAAATATGCATCGGGTCCTGATAAATTTATGGCGTCCTCTTGATAGGTCCTCCGTTAAGTTATGAAGACCAAATCCGTCGTGCACCAGCGGGTGTTCCGGTCATACCAACCGTGCCCCCTCATGTACCATCAGTTATCCATCCGGCGCCTCATGCAATACCCGAGCAAGCTCTGCCATTACATCCCGAAGACATTGCCATACCACCGGCAGGTCCTCATGAACTTCCAGAGGAGAGGGAGTATGAGGCTCCTCCGCAGGTTCCTGGCGTATCTCGCGTTCCATCCACACGAGCACCTGGTTATCCCATCACTGGGGCAGAACCAGTGCCTCAGGGTGTCCCACTAAGTCCGGCTCTTCCTGTCCCTGCTCCTGGCGCGCCCATACCTACGGCAGGGCCTGGATACCCTGCGCCCATACCCACGGCAGGGCCTGGATACCCTGCGCCCGTACCTACCGTAGAGCCTGGCTACGCTGCGCCTGTGCCTACCGCAGAGCCTGCTGCAATCGCCCGCGATCAGCCTATTGCTCCTCGGTTCCCTTCGGGTCCAACAGATCTAGCACTCGCTGACGCAGAACGCGAACGTGTTGACCGGTTCAATGCGTTAGAGCAACAGATAGCTGAGCAAATTCAACTGGGCCAAGAAGCGGAAGAACGTCGAGACCAAGACTTCCGGCTTCACGAGGAGGAAAGAGATCGTATCTTCCTCGCACGAGAAGCTCAGAGGGACCAGGAGTTCACGCAACGTGGGGAAGATAGGTTGCGCGCAATTGAGGATCGTATCGATGAACGTCTGGGGGAGTTGCCCACCGTTGCACCGCTGCCCGTACCTCCTCCTCAGGTACTTCGCCCCTCAACACTTGGTCCTGAGTCCATCGTCGAGGCCCCGGGATTGCCTGAGGAAGGTTTCGAGCCCGTCGAAACTGCTGTGCCGCTTCATGACGCAGGGGTCCCTATGGCTGAGCCAGCCCCCAGTATAGCGGAGACAGCGATACCTCCAGAGGAACGTGAACCAGAGATACAGGCCATCGCTCGCAGCATTCAGACTTCCGTCATGGAAGCCGCGTCTCGACACGCTCAAGACATCTTGGAGACTGTTCGTCTCGAGCGTGAAGAGCTGGCGCGTGAGCGTGAAGCCGCCCAAGCCAACAACGAGCGGCTTCTGAACGAACTTGCCGCCGAGCGGGCGCGTATCGACGCGGAACATGCCGCTGCGATGGATGAGCTTCGTCAAGAGCTGGCGGCTGCGAAGAACGAGCTTGCCACAGCGCAAGCGCAGCTTGAGGAACAACAGCAAATGCGTGGCACCGAGGAGGCAGCCCGCATAGAGGAAGATCGGCTGGCCGAGAGACAGCGCACAGATGATCTGCAGAATCAAGTGTCGGAGATCTCGACAAATGTCACGCTGGCTCTCGAAGGACTTGAACGCGATAGGAAAACAACTGAGGAGCGCTGCGCTAAGAAAGAGGAGAGGGCGGATGAATGTGACAGGAAGATGGATGAGATGAAGGACATGATCTCTGGCATGCACAACATCATTCAGGACATACAGAGACAGAAAGAAGAGCAGCGCGCACTGGATGCGGAGAAGCCAAGTAAGTGAAACCAAATATCTCCTCGATTTAGTGCTGACCGTGTCGGCCAGAAATTGAGGATATCTTGGAGTCCTTGCGAGCTGAGAACGAGACCATGAGGGGACTTCTGCGCGAGCTTTCCGATGGTGCGTTGTCTCGACGTCGAAGCGATCGTATGCTAATGTTTTTTTAGGATGGAGGGCGGACAGCAACAGACAACATGAGGATCTCCTCAACAATGTGCGGAACAGTGCTCGCGAACAAGTACCGTTCAACATCGAGAGAGTGAGCATCGTTGATCAAGCTCTTTATCGTCATTACTAACTGACCCCATTTTAGTATTTGAACGACTTCAGCAGATCGCTCGCCCGAGAGGTTCGACAGCTTCTCACCGAAGTCAATGACCTTGTCCGAGAGAAGACTCGTTTGCAAGCGTGCGTATTGTGGATCACCCTTACGAAATTCACGCTTATGTTTATTGCCCAGAGAGATCGCCATGCTTCTGGAGTTCCAGGCGCGGTACCAACCCGGTGGATTCTTCTGGTAAGATGTCAATATACCGTTCCGGGACGGTCGTAGTCTTAACTCTATCCCTAGGCGTCCAGGTGGTGTGCCTATGGTACCGGTTCCGGAGGTCCCGCCTCCCGCACCAGAGCCTCCAGCGCCAGAAGAGCCTATACAAGCACCTCCTGCCTGGCGTCCTGTTCAACCTCGACGAGAGCGTCGCCGTAGAGGGCAAGATGCCGCTCCGCCACCTGCACCGCCACCTGCCGCTCCACCTGCAGCCGCATTTCAGATGCCTGTACCGCAGCTGTACTCAACGCTCCCTGTGCCCGGTGCTGACCCTCGTGCAGCATCGTGGAATCCCGTCGTCTGGCATCGTAAGTCAACTCCGATCGTAGTCTTCAACCTGAACGCTAACGACTATTCGCTTTAGCTTCACAAACTTATGAACCGTCTGAGAGCTCTCAATCGATTCCGCGCCAACTTCCTGAAGCAATGATAGCGCCTGAAAGCAGTCCTGGTTTGTTCGGACCTCGTTCACCACACTCTCGCGCTTGAGACAACGCATCATGACTTTTATGAACATATTTACGATATTGCGATTTCACGGCTGTAGACTAGAATCAATGTACGCTATCGATACCCAGTGCTAGTGCAGATATATCTATCTACAGTATTGTATTGGACTTCATGTATTCTTGCTATAATCACGATATATAACGATTCTGTGACTTTTGGGTTCCATCACCGGTGTAGTTGACGTCGACTGTGCCTCAATCGGGAAATATATTGGCGTTAAGTTCTAGTCGGTCCAGCCAAACGTCTCTTGTCATGGACTCGAATGCAGGCAGTTATGCCAACTACCTGACTATAGGCTGTAGGTTCGGTAAGTACTCGTGATCTCGTTTAGACGTACGATAGCACTTCACTTGTAAGAAAATCTACAGTGCCCAATGACCAGTGGCTCGTCACGCACCTCGACACGTCCTGGAAGATCTCGGATGTCAAGCGGTGGTTACTCGCGAAATGTCTACCCTCTTTGTTCACGCCGCTACAGCCCTTCCCAAGACCTCGATCCTCGCAGAGACGGCGACCAGTTTCGCCGATCACGTTCGCCAGTCGCGACCAAGTGGAACAGGAGGGGGGAGAGACCGACCACTCTGAGGACCAAGAGTACGATAGCTATGGCGAATATGAAGAAGACGACGCTCTGTCCACCACCTTGCTCGTGGAGAAGTACAAATACACGCCAGTACCGGCGACAGCCATGGCGTCGACCACGAGCATCATCCCAACATCGAACTCCGTAGTACCGGGTCAATATATGCTGCTCGCCTTCTCCACCGGCCAGATCCTTGAGGACCATGGTTACCTTCACTGGTATTCTCTACATCCTCATGAATTTCTCGAGCTTCACAACTACAGCAATGTCGTCAAGCTTCCTCGGAACGTGATCGACGACTACGTTGAACCATACTTTGAAGCGAAGGTCTGGGCTCTGAAAGCCATTTCGGGTCCCGAGGAGACGGAAGGGGTGTCAAAGACAGCGGAAAAGCTCGGGAGAGCGTCAGAAGGAGGCGACTCGGAGCGGGACAGAGCGAGGAAACGACGGACGAAGTTGCAGTGGCACGAGCGATGGATTGTTATACATCGGGGCCAATTTCGCCTCTGTGTCGAACGTGAGGTACGCCGTTGTTCGTGTTGCTCATGTCGCTGCCTAACTTGTGTATCTTCTAGGATCGTTATCCACAGTTCCTCGCGCCCATGAACTCCCTCGTCTCACTCCGTGGAGCAGAACATCTTCAGCATATCCGAGGCCGTCAATCAGGACTCGCCGTTCCTTCTCCACCCAACTCTCAGCGTACTTCTCCTCAGCCGAAGACCGGCCCCGTTGCAGCCAATAAGCGTATCGTGTGTCTCAAATTCCGTAATGACAGCCAGTCACCGGATGGTGCAGGGCTATGGCATGGACAGTGGCGGCGTGGCTCCAAAGACGTGATAGGCGGTGACCCGCTCCGCAAAGGCAGCGCTGCGGGCCTGGACACCGTCAATGCGCCAGATGAAGCCAGCTGTCTGGACGGTGGCAGGGGAGAGAACACCGTCCTGATCGTGTTAGACATGTCGGAGGACAGCGGTGAGTCTACTACCAGACGCAAGGTCCCCTCTCTAAGTCACAAGCACACAGCATACAATAGCATACTACGTGTACTACATCGGTACGCACCAGGAGCTTCCTCCTCATTCATCCCTGCTTCGGTCCGTAGACACTCGCCGCGACGACGATCATTCTCGCCTATCTCCTTTGCTTCAGGGTCCTCTCTCATTGACTCTACTCCGACGTCTCCAATCTCTTCGCCCACGCGCCCCAAACCAGAGCACCAACCGGAAGAACATGACCATATAAGGTCAGTTCGCTACCCTGAATGGCGCGTCGAGATTATGCGCCGAGCAAGGAGAGCAGGCCTGGGTGATGTCGGACGTGGAATGGAGCTTGCTATGTTCGGGTCCGACGGCTTTGACCCAGACGAAGACGAGGAGCCTGTTGTGTTTGAACCGGGATCGCCAGGTAATCCCGACGCCATGGGCCAGATGGAGGAGGAACGTGGACGACTCAAGAAGGCCTGGGGCATGGAGCTCGAAAGCGACAATGGATCCTGCGGCGACGACAGTGCAAGCGAGCGCGAGTGGGAGGGCTGGGAGAGTGACTTGTTCAGCAAGCGTGCCCGGCGGCGATCAAGCAACGGCAGCTCGCTGGGACACAAAGCCTCTGTGTCGTTCTCCAATTGGGGCTGGGGACAAACATCGCCCCCAAGTCCTGAATACACGTTCCCCGCAGGGGACAGCCCCACGAGCGAAGACCGCCACAGCTCAACCCTACCCCGCCGACTATCCAGCTATTCGTCCGCGGATTCTCTCCTACGACGCACTATCAAACGCGCCAGCCCACGCAAACAGCCTCCTCGGGTCTTACGATCGACCTCTCCGCCAGCACGCACTCGTCCGATGTCGCCTCTCGCGTCACAGCAAGACCCACCAGACGAGGATGCTCGCACGGAACCCACTTTTCACCAGATGCAGCCGTTCCCGTCCTATGCATACCCTCAGCAAGCAGACCCGGGCTATGTCAGCAACCGATCGGCTGCTGGCAATGCGGCAGCCAGGGGCGCGATTCCGATATCAATGACGATGACGAGCATCACCAGCACCGTGAGCGTTGGGTCGCCTCCTGGCGGTACCCAAGCAATAGAGAAGGCGAAAGAGTATAAGGGGAGAAACAAAATTAAGGGCAAAGAGAGGGAGAAAGCGAAGACAAATGAGCCAACGTCCCCAACACCGAAACGCACAAAGACGCGGAAACGCTCCTCGACCGTCCAGGTTGGTGCTTTGAACCGCAAAGCGTCGTCCTCCATACACTCCTCAGAAGACAACCACACGATTCGCGAGCGGCAAAGCAGCGACCGGGTCCACAGCAGCTCAAGTGCGGGCGAAGGCGACAACAGCGGCTCGCAGCGAGGGGGCGACTCAAGCTCGGAGCGGCGGCTTCTACGCCCTGGGAAGCTGAGGCTCAAGACGCTGTCGTTCGCGCAAGTGGCGGCGATGGGGACCCCAGGGTCGAGCCTAACATCACCGTTGCAGGGGCTTTCTACGAGCGCGGTGAGTGCGAGCACGAGTAGCTTCGAGAGCCCGCTGTTCGCGCATCCTGATTCGAGCGATTATGCCAATGATGCCTAATACGTCTACAAAGACTAATGCGGTTCTGTGATCATTTGGAGGTGTACACTAATAGTTTCTGTGCTTGGGCATGAGCTGGGTTTAGCTGTAAATTATTGACCATGTTGTAGCCTTAGTTCTTGGGATCAGCAATGCCAGCACACTTGATAAGGTCGATGCTGGTGTATATTTTAGAAGTAGATTGGAGTCTTCGCTGAAGGAGTTCAACTTCAGGTCGTGAACAACCAGCCGCGCTGCTACAAGATGAAGCCAAAACGATTGGCAATGAGTGACGATGGCTATAGAACGGTCACTTACTGATGGACGAAGTGCGACGAACTCTTGAAGGTTCAAGACTATACTTAGAGGGGGCTCCTTAAGCTATATAGTAGTCGGCTTGCAGACTGTATGACAGAAGGATTCAAGTAAGGTGACTGCCACTTGCTTCAAGTAATCGCGAACTGCGAAGGTGTTTCAAGAGAGGACAGGACACATTGTCCATTTATTGTACAAAATGAATACAAAGCGAGATACGCTCTCAAAGGCTCTACCGGCCGTACCTGAAAAGACCATCAGTTCCCTGTAAAACATAACAATGTTCTGAGCACGTACTTCTGGAGCTCCCATTCACGATTGTCCAAGGGACACACGTTACGGGTCTTCAGCCATCGCGAGATGCAGTGGAAGTGGAACGCGTGCTATATATATATGCGATTGTACAGGATGTGTCAGCGCAGAATTTTAGAATAAGGAGCGGACCTACGTTGCAGATACCCCAGGCGGCGTTGCAGTCTTCGTTGGTCGCCGATACCTGGTTAGCCTGGCACTCGATGCCTGTCGCGCAGAGTCAAGAAATCAGTAAGGACAATACGTCCATGTATGCTGAAACTCACAGAGATCCATAATGTGGTTACGGCAGATAGCGCAGTTGTCGACAACGATATCTGGAATGATCGTAAGTACGCCACAGACAGGATAACATATCTTAGCCAAACGCACCCCATGCCCACAAAGCTACTGCGTTCCACTATGCATACATATTACCACGCGTTGTATACGTCAGTTCCACGACGCTGGTCAAGATACAATCGCGGCAGCACACCTTCTTGACCTCGAACCGCTTCTTGCCGTCCTTGCCGTCCTCCTTGGCCTTGCCCTTGGTCACAGAGGTGGTGGGGGCGTCGTCCACATCCATATCAGCCATTGTGCGTATTCTGGGGTCGTTACGGGGTGTAATGAGGATGAGTGGCCTGGGCAGACGAGTGCGGACGGTAGGGGCGATGAGCAAGCGGCGGAGGCGTTAGCGCGCATGAGTACCCTTCTAGCGTCTATACCACGTGGCACGACCCCGGTACACGCGACCGAGGCGCGCTCGTTCCTCATTTCGAGTCTCTTCCATCTTGACCTTGACCTCGACCTCGGTGGTCGCCGTACCCTCGCAGTCTTATCTCAGGTGCCCACCATGGACGAATCAAATAAAACGCGTATACAAGAGTTTTACTCAACTTTTCAAGCCTCGCGAACTGGTCCGCCACTTCCACCTCATGCATCGTGACCGACGAGAACCTCAAACTTGAATTTGTGCCCTGACGGATAGATCTGTCTTCGCGCTTGGAAGCACTGAAAGTAAATGGCTCTCCGAGCACAGACGATTTGAGCGCCCTTGCTGCTGATGTTGCGAAACTGCGCAAGGAGCTGACCGACGCGACGAGCTTCCTACCGGGTTATGATCAAAGGCAGTATGAACTAGTGAGCGTCGTACCTTGATTCTGTGAGGTCCGCGACTTATGTTGAATAGTTTTTGAAAGGGATCGAAAACTCACTAGAAGAACTGAGGGTCTCGTTTGCGCCGAAGCCAAAGTTTGCCTTCAAGCGCAAGACACCAAAGACCGTGCCAGCATCGTCGACATCCTCGACACCGATAGCATCATCCGCACCGAGTGCAAAGTCCCCTGTGACGACAGAACAAACATCCTCTCCGCACCTCTTGCTCTCCAATCGTTCTTATAAGTATCTGGATCGCACAGCGCTGGCTGATTTAGAGTCTTCCTCGGACCTCACAATATCTGACCTCGATCATTGTGTCGTAAACCTATTACCATCCCCATCCGCCTCTGTTACCGCGCAAACATATAAATTCACCGCACTGCACGTACGAAACCTGACCAACACTGTCCTCGTACTACCCGCGATCGATGGTAGTGCACTGCTACATGACTTAAAACGATGTACGATCGTCCTCGGATGCCATCAGGTACGCCCCGATCCTTCATCGACATAAACCGTCGCTGCTAGATGATGGCTCACATGCGGTCATCACAGTTCAGAATGCATACATCGCAAGACGTTGACGTCTTTCTGTCCATCGAATCGAACCCCATCATTGAACATTGTACCGCCATTCGTTTCTCAGAGTACCCACCGGTATTATCAGAAAGCGTAACCACGGCCACAGTTTTGCACGTACGTGGCGAAGATGTTTCCTGCACTGTGTCTGATGTCTGATGTGGCTTAATAGGAAACCAGCAAACATCTTACAGTGCAAGACTTTTCGCACATCAGAGCGACGCCATCCCCAAATTGGTCAGCTCTTCCACTAGGAACGGGCCCGTCTGTGGATGATTGGTCGGGGATGCTGAATGGACATCCAGCTGATCCCACTCCCGCTGATTCTGGCTTACTGTCATGCCTCTTGCCCACGAGAAGGTGACGACACGGCTGATCACGGTGGAAGGATGCTGTGTGGTAACAGTCAGTAACTTGTGCTCGGATTGCTCTTTTCTTCCAGAGGCGGCATTCGTACACCGCGGGGCTATGTATTCTGGGCGTTCGGCACAGCGCGTCTCTATCATTGAGGGAGCACGCTACGTCGTGCCTGTCGTTGAAGCTTTGTATATGGTGCATGGAGTATGGAGTCTGGTGTATAGTGTATCGTATCATCCATTGCTCTCGGCTCGAATGCATCCGCGATTCAGGATGGGCAAGCCGAGACGATGGTCATGTTCGTCCGTCAAGCGTTTAGGGCACATCGAAAGGGGTCGGCAAAGCAGTGGTTACGGAGATCCGATCTGGTTGACTTGCTTCGCGGTAATGGACCATAATATCACGGCATGGAGCTGTACATTCACGTCCTGAATCATAACCTTGTTCCCAGCATCGCTGGTCTCCTCAAAACCCAAACCTCTCCACACTCCTTTAAAACACAAGAACCTCTTGTCAGCCTTGGCTGAAGTGCGACTTCCGTCCCGTCTCTTTCTCTTTTGACATATTGTGCTTTCGCCTCCACCTTGTTTGCTTTGACTGCAGCTGTATCCCTGTTGTGACGTTACACGTACCTTCGACACTCAGTATCCTTCATAGTACTCGATAATGGCTGACGCTGGCGACTGTCTGGGTGCTCTCTGCGCCATATGTTGTGCGTGAAATGATTATCTCGTACCATTTTAAACTGACATTTTACCTCTTAAACCTAGGTGTCTGCTGTGTAGGCGCGACAGAAAACTGGTTTTTCTTCTGTACGTGCAACCGACTCGTCGCAGCCGGTTGACCTTTACGCGCGCTTGGACAACGCCGCTGACGACAACCTACTCTCTTTATTCTGCCTCTTCGCTTACAGCAAAGTGCGGCGCGGGGTCGAACGCAGGCGGGGGCCTGTGTGGGTCGTGCTGCAAGCGGTCCTTCGACGACGACGATTTCGAGAAAGAGGAAGCCCGCCTGCACGCGCAGGCCCGCGAGCGCGAGGCCGCCGCCGCGTCGGAGGCGAGTGACGAAAATGGAAATAAGGGCGGGGAGGTACCGAGGAGGAGCGCGTCGGTGTCGAGAGACGGCTCGACAGTCGTCAGCTCGCAGCCTGCGCCGGCCAAGACGATGGAGCCGCCGAGACGGTCAGAGGAGCGCGAGCGAGCTGCATAGAACCGTTGGCTATGGCTATGGCTTCCGATGAGGGTGGAGGCTGCAATCATGAATATGCTAGTAACAACCTCGCTCCACGAACACACGGTGGAAGGAGCGTTTCCGACACACTCCTTGATTGATGTTGCACTGATTTCCGTCATATGCACGGTGTCAAGCATCATCTTGGACTCATACATATCCTCTCGAGCTCTGTATACCCCGCATCATATATGGTACTGCTATGGGCCTATGATATGGAATCTCGAGGTCGTTCAATGGTATCTCCTCGGATCTGAAGCAAGTGAAGCTTGAAGCTTGAAGATGTGATCCATTATCAGCTAATCGAAGACGTGCAATACCAGTTGCGTACGATACAGAGATGTTTTGCGAAGACGACTGTGAAGTTTCCTGATACAGAAGGTCAAGAAATTGAGCAGTACAACGTCCGGCTACCGAAACAGAATATTTTGGTGCATGGTGAACTAGTAGAAACAGCAGCCAGGTATAACGTACACGACAGTCAGAGAAGATGAGTCGCGGAAGAGAAAGAGAAAGTAAGCGGAACTAAGCAGTTTGCAATGGACTGGACTGTAGCCACGATGCCCCGAAAGGCGTATTTTCCGCTATCTCCGGCAACCCCTCGATCTTCACAGCTCCGTTCGCCTTCATTTTTATCCCAGCAACGCTCTTTCCAAGCAGTTCCTGTGGCAACTGCACATGCGCGTGCGATTCCGTAAACCCGCTCGTACTAGGTGTCGGGAGAGGAGTGAACACGCTGCTGGTCGCCGAGCCCGGTGTATCGGGGACGAGGCTGGGGACGACTTCAAGCGTTTGCGAGTCCTCGGACGCCTCGCGACGCTTCTCGGGCTCCGCCTCTGTCTCGACGGGAGACTCTGAGGCCTCGCCCTCCGAGGCTTTGGCGGGCTCGACGATTTCAGGTACAGCGGGTACGTCCGCTATCTCCTGTACAGGAACTGGGGCGGGCGTTGTGGTAGCGCCCTGCGGGTAGTCCTTCGAGAATCTGCGGATGCCGCTGCGCAAGACGTTTACGGTGCTGATCGTCTGGCGCAGCGTCGTCTTGTGGTACGGCTTCCAGCCCTCCGGCAGCCGCTCGTGCTCGAACCAGTACCGCAGCCGGTCGATGGGAACGCCCTCGATGGGCGTCGTCGCGGGATTGGGCTTCATGCCAAGGAGCCGCTGCACAAAGCGCGGCAGCAGCGAGGTGTCGGCGAGCGGGACGCCCTGTGCGTGCAACTCGGGGTCGGGGTTATTGAAGCAGTTGAGCACGATCGCGATCTCGCCGCGCGCGAGCTCTGCGTGGATGAAGTCGAGGGTCTGGTCCTTGGGGTAGTCCGCCTGGCGGCGCGCACGGACGCGTGCGATGTCGAGCGGCGCCATGACGCGGCCGTCCTTCGAGTCGGCGAAGAACTTGGCGAACAGCTCGTCGTCGCGTTCGATAGGCGCGTACTCCTTGCCTTCGGCGTCGGGATGGTAGAGGCTCGCGTCGTGCTCGACGCCGTTGTGCCGCGCGAAGTCATGCAAGGAGAGCTGCTTGCCGTGGCTCGTCGACTGCCCGAGCAAGCCAAGCGCGCCGTGGGTGAGGAACCAGGCGAGCGTGTTCGAGAGGTTGAAGCATTCCTTCATGGCCTGGATGAGCTTCTCTGCAGTAATGCCATTGCCGTCGCGCGGAAGGTAGCCGTGATTCGCCATTGTGTTCAGAGCGGGGCACGGCGCGCGATTGTCAGTGCTCTGTTTTGGGCAGAAGGCATGCGAGTTAACGCCCTCTTTGTCTACATAAGGACATTTTCCGCCAGTGTGCGCGTGCGAGGACGCGGAGGACGACGAGGACGAGGAAGGCGAGGAGGAATCCATGGCTGGCGGTAAGACCACGACGATGGGTGGGAGAGGAGCGATTAGGCCGGGGCATCGCGTATTTATGTCTGAGTTTCTGGTGGGAAAGCGTATCAGCATGTTCTGGATCAATTGTCAATTGGAGTTGGTAGCAAACGGCGTCCATTCCCCTCCGACATCCCATCGCTCATCGAGCCGCTCGACTAGTCTATCAGGTCGACACAGCCCGATAAGCCCGTCGAAGCTGTGCATCGCTAACTATGTGTCCATGAGCTTCACAAATCATCTTAAACGAGCCAGGAAGTAATACTCGAAGACTTTGCAAGTAGCAGATATAGGATGGTCAGAAAGATCCCGCTGCAAAAGGAATGGAAGTACGAGACACCGCTAGGCGCCAAGGTATCCCGTCATGCGCATTGGGCGATCATGCAGATCCGATCACCCGATACACATAGCTGGCACTTTGACATTGGTTTGACGAGATCAATCAGCGTACCAAGTGGTGGTATGTGACATGTCCTGGTGCCTGTTTCCCGCCGAGGCAGCGTCCTAAGCAACGAGAGGCCGCCCATTGGGATGCAGAGCAATGAGCCGTAGAGTTTTGGAAGTTGCCACGCTCAAAGTCTTCGCGCTTCTATGTACCGATCTTTCCGTTCTCTTAATCTATCACATGCTGTGCCGCATAGATAGGTGAGTGCTGCAGACGGAAACTTACGAGTATCATCGTCCGTCAGCGGGTCCGGTGGCTGAGCGGCCAGGTGGCGAGGTGGCGGCCTGTTTCTGTACTCAACGCGCCCCGCGACTCGGATCGGAGTCTGGGAATTTTTGAACATGATTGACGTGATTGTTAGAGTAGAGGTTCGACGCGGAAGTTGTATACGAAGCTCGGCCGTGGGGCTGCACGAAGAACCGAGAGTGCAGTGGGGCTCTTTGCGCCCTCCCACATCTGGTTCTCAATCTAGGAAGCGCAGGAATATCCGATGAATGCGGCCCGGGCCAGGTCGGTCTAAAGAACATGGCGCAAGCGCAAAGCTCCCAAGAACCACTGTCAGTGTTGCGTAAGTTCTGTCATTGCTAGCTCATAGTACAGGCTTTACCAACGCAAGATCAGCTGATGCGGATAATAGTGCAATCTATGTGTTCTCAAAGAATCTCAGGCTACCGCTTCTGCAGTGATATTTCGACGTCTTTCAGATGAGAACTTACCAGTGTTTGGGCCCGCGCTTGTAAGCTGTCCAGAAATTCCTCATTCAGTTCTCAAGTGAATATCTCTCGATTGCTGAAAACATACCGTTTGAATCGTTTCTTCTTTGGACAGTGCATGATATCACCCTGAAGGATATTATTCCCCTCACATCGAGTACACTACCCTAGCTGATTCTGCGAGCCGCGCTGTGCTAAGTATATACAGTCATTCCAGCTAGGATTTGTGGACTTGTGAAACGATGTCGGAAGTAAAGTTTCATGGACAGTAGTTTATTATGCCCCGGAACGGGCACTTATTTGCGGGTTAGGGTTTAACATGCTGAGAAGCTCACAGAAGGCTTCATATCACGAGCGTACCTCGAAGTTCATTATTCAGATTTACTTAGCACATCTTCCTCATTCCGTTCACTCAGCAGCTGGTTATGTACTCTCTGGTTCATGCATGCTTATGGTGGTACAACCAAGCGTTCGGAGTTGTGCCGGACGCCGAGACCCCACGTGGCGCTTTGATAGAATGACGGGCGTCTGCATCATGCAGACGCTCATACGGTTGGTGTGGACCGTGACAAGCTTCAGCAATCTTGTCTCAACTCTCTTTTCTTCTCCGAAGTCGCCTGGATTTATTGACGGTTCGAATCAGGAGCGCATCATTTCAGTGGATTATATCAAAGAAACACGACAACAAACACGGATACACGCATAGCTTGCACCTGAAACGACTGGACAAGACCGACCGCGCTGGCGGAGTGACCATACACTACTCGCTCTCTCGGTATGATGTCCACTTCCCCTACAATACCCCAGAATGGTGCACACATGCATCGTCGAAAATCTAGCAGGGAGGAGGATGACAACGTGCTTATCTTTCCGCTTGACGTGCCCGCCCCGCCAGTTATCCAAGCACCACCTCCGCCTGCCAACGGCAAGCTTTCGCAGACGCAGCCACAGTCGAATGGATCTACCGCATACAGCTTTCCAAAACCTGGGAAGTTGGCCGACGCCGAGAAATCCGTGCAGAATGGACAGAATGGATGGGGAGAGCGTACGCGGGTAACGTCTAATCCTACCGTACCCTCTGCGCCTCGTAGTGCTGGTATACCCATTTCGCAGTCGCATCCCCCACATCCGCCCTCTGCTGGGCCGTATCGCACCTCCTTTGCCGCTCCGTGGCCTGCACATGCGAATGGCGCTTTCCCATATGGTCGGCATCAACCTCCCGGCATACGCCAGTCGCTATCACTGCCCGTGCAGTCGTCCCATGCGCGCGCAAGGTCGGTCTCGGGCCCGTTCTCGCCCATCACGCCGTCGCCGCTGGCCTCGTCGTTCCCCGTCTCGCAGACAACGTCGCGGCTACCGCATCAGTCTTCCACGTCCACGTCGAGCGACCTCTCCATCAAGTCTTCCGCGACTGCTCCCGAGTTTTATCCTTCCCAGTCGCCACCGAAGGCACGGTTCCCTGGCAGCAATGGCATGCCCGTGCCCACTAACTCATCCACCACGCAGCAGATGCGCCGGCATTCGCGCATCCACTCGCGCAACTTGTCCGTGTACTTTCCGCATCCCGGGTCTATATCCGCTACCTCGATAGACGAAGATGATGGACAGGAGGTGACATTCCCGTCTTCGGTACCAGATGACGGTGTACCCATGCCTTCAGCGTCCCCAGGACCAGGGCAGCGATCGTTCAGGGAAGGCTTCACGTTTGGAGCACGGCCGATGGAAAGTCCTGGGATCCCAGTATCGCCAGCTCTATCATCCGGTGCGTCGCGGCGAGGACATCATCACAAACACTCGTTGTCGCACAACTTCTTTTCATTCCTCGAGCCCGGAGGTGTACCAGAAGACCTTCGTACCACGCCCACGCTGACCCCAGTGAGCCCTTGGAACCCGATCTCCCCGTTCCCGAGCGAGAAAGACGGCTTCGGTCAATCATCTCCGTCGGACGAGTTCAGCTCCAACGGCCACGTACACGTCCACTCAGAACCGCGCGCGGCAGTCGAAGCGGTGCCCATTGGACGCGTACGCGCACGGCCAGGGATTGACGCGGAGGCGGCGTGCGTGGCAGCGGGGCAGTTCGTGCTCGGCGCGTGCTTGTGGGTCGTCGGGCAGCAGATCGGCTCGCTGTCATGTACGGGACTGGGGTACTGGGTCGTGTTCGACGCGTTCGGCGTCGCGTTAGGGCGCGTGCTGCCCGGGTATCTGGCAAAGCCGGACACTCAGGGCGGGATGCGCCGGCCGTATGGGTGAGTGTCGCTGCTTCGATCGACCATCTTTCGTTTGATGGTCGCATTACGGATGACGCTGACGGGTTTGGTTGTTGCGTTTATATCAGGAACTCACGAGTTGAGACACTGATGACATATGCCCAGTCGGTGTACTTGCTCTTTGCGTCTGTGTATGTGTGCAAGGAGACAGTAGAACATGTATTATTGGCCAGTGGAGAAGGTCACCACCATCATCACGGTGATGAGGTCGCAGACGTATATGGGTAAGCCTCAAAACCGCAGTTTCGAGATATGACGCTGATGTTGCCGTGATCAGAATTGCATTCCCTCCTTTACTGCTTTCCGTTACCCTGCTATCGCTCATTGCCACTGCTCTCAAGTACAAGAATCAAGCAAAACTTGTCAGTGGTAAGTCGTCATCATGTAGCATGTACTATGTTGAAACTTATTTGATCATCACAGCGACTGGCAACTTCATCCCTCCTTTACCTTCACTGCTCCCTATTCGGTTATCCTACAGTACATCACACTATGCATATCCACCTATAATCGCCAATCTACTGTCAAACCCATATACCCTTACTCCAACACTCACTTGCGCGGCGATCCTTGGTGGCTACTTGATGCTGCCTCCGTGAGTATCAACGTTTCCTGACTCTGTTGTGTGACTAATCACAGTATACATGTCACACCAGATACCAGCACCGACTTTTCGACTTGCTTCTGGCAGGCATCGAAACCGTGGTGACATTCAGCCTTGCCTATCCTGCTGCCGTTTCACTCGGCGCTGTATTATTACAAACAGCACCCCCAAGAGGACTTCCCGGCGGCCGCATGGAAGCCTTCCTGCGTGCCATGCGAGAGGTACATTTCTCTTGCCAGTCGCGCTCGTATTAGATGTACTTACAGAACGTTCTTGTATGTCAGATCGAGCGCCATCCTCAAGTTCTGCATCTCCCCGCGCCTCACATCTGGCAGCTCACGCCATATTTCGCCTCACCACCAAACGCCCGACTATCATCAAAACTGGATGATGGGCCCTCACAGTCCCTCGTCGTCACCCTGGAGCTGCATGTTCCGAAGAGCCTCAGCGACGATGACGTGCTACAGCTCACGCAGTGGGCATCAGAACGATGTCGGACCGCCATCAAATACGGCTCGGGAGACGGCGGCGGAGATGGCGAGGCGGACATCACTGTCGGGGTGGTGAGAGGCTGATGATCTCGATACTCGAGTGCATCTCGGAGTGCTGATGCTGTACCTGTGGAGGCGTGTGTACGCATGTGTAACACGGACGGTTAATGTGCTGTTTGTTGTCGCTTTTATTGTTTGGATTTATCGGGACGGCACTGTAATTATCACCCTCATTTCTGACGTCTCACACTGAACTCATCACCGCGCATAGCATGAGGTGACATCCGATTTGCCATGTTGTATACCATGTTCGCTGTAGAGCCATGTGACGAGGAAGGCGGTGGCAGTGGCTAGATGTATGAGATGGCATTCGAAGGGAGAGGTAAAGGACAGATGATATTATTTCTTTCCAGAGGCTTTGCCCTTGCCCTTCCCGAAAGACTTGCCCTCGAAACCAGGCCGACCCTTGTCCTTCGGCTTCGTCTTGATACCCTTCCGCTTGTCGTTCCGTCTCTCGTTGCGGGCAGCAATATTGTCCGTACGCTTCTTTTGCTTTGCGGCCATGGCGGTAGCGACTTGCTCCTTGCGCTCGTCCCTGCACATACAAATCAGCATGTCAAAGCCATTAGCTTATTCGTGACTCTACATACCAAGCTTTCTTGCTCTTCGTCTTGGCCTTCTCTTTGCGCTTTGCGGCCTTTTTCAAACGCGTCTCGTCGTCGTGGACTTTCACACCCTCCATGCGTGCCTCCGCCTTCTCCCACTTCTCGCGTTCCTCAATCTGCTTGCGCTTCTCTTCTGGCAGAGATGCAATCTTCTCCTTGCGGGCGGCGAGCTGTGCGAGGGCTTGAGTGGGATTTGAGGAAGTCTTGACGTGCTCGTGGCTGTGCTTCTTGCTGGATCCGGGGACCGCAAAAGCGACATTCGCAAAGCCTGGCGGTGCAGATTTTGAAGAGGAGGGCTGGTCGGGTACAAGGAGCTGCATCTGCACATAGGACCACAGACCTAAGTCTCTGATCACGGTCAAAACCATCCGGAACGTACCTTGGTCGACGGACCTCGCTCGCGCTCCTTCTCCTTCTTACCCTTCGCCTCGTGTTCTTTCCTAATCTTCTCCTTCGTCTCCTTCCGTCGCCGCTCACGCATCTCAGCCCGCTGTCTCCGTCTTTGTTCCAACAGCTCGTCTTTGCTCCCTGCTTCGCCAAACGTGCCCCCTCGATTGCCTCTACGCAATGCAGCCATTCGCGCATGCAGTTTTTCTCGAAGTTCATTGATACCTCCGGAAGCGGGCATAGGGACCAGCGTGTCTGCCTTACGGTGCTCATCCACATCCTCGCTCTCTCCCTCTGCTTCCTCCTCTTCCTGCTCAGAGATATCGACCCGATCATCGAGCTCCATAGCATCTGAATCTTCGGAATCATCTTCCTCAGCTTTCCGCTTGCCCTTGCCCTTGCGGTCGGCATCCTTCTCTTGCGCCCTGCTCTGTTGTATCTCCGTGATTGTTTTATTATTCGCGGGATCGAGCTAATAGAGCTTAAGTCAATATCCAGAATATGTTCCCTTCCCGTCCAAGACTCACCTTTTCACGTTTGGCTTTCTTCGAAGCCTCTTTTATGGCTTGCTTGGGGGCCTTCTGCTTCTTGCTATTTTTCTGGTATTTGGAGGCAATCTAACGGGAACACTAAGGATTGTAGCGTCGGTATATCAGGACTGAAGCGTACTTGTTCATCTGAGAGCTCCTGAACGAGATAGTACTTGGCGGGGATGAGGTTAAGCAGTGCCTCGAAAGTAGCATTGTGCCTCTCCAGCGAGGCCTGAAGATCTTCGTCCGCGGTCATGTCTAGTGATTTCGGTGGTGACTTTGCCTTGGAATGATTGAAATCAACACTGTCTGAAGACCCGGTGAGAGCAAGTGAGAAGTAAAGGAGGTGGGGAAATTACTTGACCAATGGAATGCGTTATGGTCTCGGTGAACGAAAACATCTCAACGGTCATTTGAAGCGCTTAATTATTCGCGTGGCATAGACGCCCTGTGGTACAGGCGATATCGGTGGATAGGTAGAGAAGCGTTTGATACAGTACCCAACAGTTCAATTATCTACATGAGCGTCGTGAAAAGTCGTAACGGGGTCGTAATAATAAGAGACAAACAAATTCACAGGTGGAGAGGGTAAGTACTGGTCGAAAAGGCCTTGGGATCAGAGTCTGATGTTTCGCAAATATGCACTGCTACCGGCGGAAGGGTTTTTGTAGCGATGTGTCCGTGTAACGGCGTCCCTTGTGTCGCGTTGCGCCGTTGCGACGTAAGGGAGGAGCATGGTCTGCGGAAGGATCGCCAAATGCATCCACATCTGCGATCCCGGCTTCTGGGCTTGAGAATCTATGTGGTGGTGGCGTCAACTGTAGAGGAGAGAGACGAGTATCGAGATGGTCTCGTCGAGGTAAGGGTGGAGTAGATGGAGATAAAGATCCTAGAGACGAACGATAGTCGGGATGTGTTGCATTAGACAACGGCAGCTGAGCAGAGGGCGCTAACGGCGCAGGAAGCACAATCTGATCCCGCCGCAAACGGGGAGGTTTGGACATGCTAACATCACGCTGCGCAGCCGTGTGGCCAGGGTTATGATGTGCACGATGGTCCAATCGAGGTCTCGCAGTATGGTGTCTCGGAGATCCTCCATGAATCGCGGAATCACGGCGGTGAGATCGGGTTTGACGGAGCGGTAGGTCTTCTGAGAGGTCGATAGCGGCTGCGCGCTCAGGAGTACGCGTTAGCTCGACGGCGTGCCGACGCGAAGTGTGCTTTGGGACTGGGTGGGGTTGGCGCGTGATGACGGGTGAATGGGAAGCTACGTTCTTGGGTATCAGACTAGGGGCAGCAGAAAGGTGTACGCGAGAACGATGCGATTGTGTGGAAGTTGCGCCGCCGGTCAATGCCACTGTTGAGCGCGAAGCGTCGGTTCCCGGGGAGAAGGCGCGAGCGAGGAAGCTATCGGACGATTCGGCTACCGACATGGGCGATACTGGGGTACATGGAGTTTCAACAGGTAGCGAAAAGCCCTGTGTTGGCGAGAAAGGACTCGAATCAGTAATCACGGTGGATGTTTTGCGCGACTTGCTCTCTCGGTAACTGCGTATGACGGACGGAGGTGGTGGGTCGTCGTATGTTTCGTTCTGAGCTTCGATCTGAGACAGCTTGCGCCCTGTCATTCGACGAAATTCCCTTTGCTGCCTGTGCTGAGACCTCCCGCGCTCGAGATCCTCAGCCGCTGGCTGGTTGATAGGACCTTCTGGGCGGTCTGAATGGGACAAACGCGCATAGACGTTTCTCCACCAGGAATTACGCTTCCTGTTTAGAGGCTCCTGTTCACCGTGATCGGGATCTGCAGTGCCCAACGGCGTGTAGTCTATCAGTAGCGTCAGCTCTTTAGTTTGATCTTGTGACGTCAAGATGCAGCCTACCTTGTAGCGGGTATCCTCTGCTTGTGAGTTCGCGCTCAATCTGTTCACCGAGCCCGCCGCTCTTTTCCTGCTGATGGCGGGAATGCCAGCCGAGACCGTAACCGTAATCGTTCCCGACTCCGAGCCACTGTCTCTCTTGACCTATGTGCACCGTCTCCTCTACAGAAACCGCTACCGTCAGCCGTTCCTTCTCTGGTTCTACATCTCTTGTGGGAGGCTGCGCGCTCTGCTTCGCAGTGGGAATACGCGAGTGGCCGAACACGCCCTCCAGAACGGCATGGCGTCGGGCCTGTACGTCTGTTTCGCGGCCTTTGTACCTGTACCACATGTACTTGATGCCAACCCAGAGCTCGTCGATGGTCTCTTTGAAGTTGAACGCATGAACGAGTGAGCGAAGACGAAGTGTCCGGTTGGGAGGGTCATAATACGGTTTGTAGGTGAACGCTTTGATGTGCACAAAAGCGAATACCCTGAAGACAAACACGTCAGTAGGTGGGAAAAGGCTAGAAAGGTCGTACTGACATCATCTCAAAGGTCTCCAGGATGGCCCCAATGCCGATGTTTATATTATCTACCGTCATGTAAGGCATCTGTACAAGCATTGCTGAGTGATCAATTCGATCATGAGGCGAGGTGGATAACTACATCTTTGACGACGTTGAACATCGTGAGCAGAGACAGTCCCGATGCTTGCCAGAATGTGAGGAATACTGAAAAATGTTAAGTACCTATGGCCTAGATCGTTAAACCCAGCTACGGACCGACAGCTTTGATCGCAATCAATTTGAGCAGTGGCTTCTGCGGTTTCAAAAGATGTGAAACAGGCATGTAGAGTTGTAATAAACAATACATGGCTATCGTGACCGAGATAGACATGATGACGGTGATCTGTAGATCATGTGAGCGTTTGTACAAACACAAACCGAATGACTGACGTATAAGTGACCCCATCCGGGACTCCAGGAATCTTCACAATACAGACCAATATAATCCAAGATGACAGCAGCAAGTGTCGAGCTAAACGGAAGTTCTTCGTGTTCAGGATAGCTGGAAAGTCTAGAATAACACGTACGTTGGTCGAATGACACAGTATTGAAGTACACCCCATTTCATAAGTTGCAAGAAATAGAAGCCGTCCTATAAAAAGGATTGGTATAAACTGTTGGTAACATCGAGCGCGTTGGAACACACCTGGGGCTTCCAGTGAATGAAGCCCAAAGGGAACATCCACTTCTTCCGATCTTGTCCAAGGCGGCGGAGAGCGCGGTCATTTTCTCTCGAAAGTCCAAACTTATTTTTGTGAGTCCCAGAATCTGTAAAGCTAACCGACAAATACAACTCACCTTGCGAAATGTGTCCTTTTGCTCCTCGGGATCTGGCGATAAATACAGCAGAAGGAGATAAAAGAATGACGTCAATACGGTCGACTCGTAGCAATCCCGAAGCAGCAGAAGTGGGGTCGAGTGATTCTGTAACCATGGTTGAGCTGACATGCGTTTGAAATCATAAGGATGGAACAACTCACCCAGAAGAGATATGATGCAAGGCTGACAACCGCATATAACGGTACCATCAATAGTATGCGGACAATATCTGTGAATTGCCAATGAGAAATTGACAATTGAAAGATGGCAACGCGTACATCTTTGTTCTGCTTTCTAGCAACGAAATTTCATTAGACAAACACGATTTGGAGGACGAAGTCCTTACATTGGTATACCATTGCAAATGCTTGCCCATCAGCCAAAAGGAGGTGACCATAGCCACCAGAGTGAGACAGCCGGATACCAGCCACCCAATCTAAATAAACTGTTACTCGGAGTCGTTTTAATGGACGCAATGCCTACATCATGTACTACGAACGTAATAAGTTCCTCTGCTGTTAAACAGTCGATAACTTGGGAGACGCACATTGGATAACCAAATGCCCATGCTGGAACAGAGGCGGGCTAGGTAACGGTGCCTTCTCTGCATGGCATCTCCCGTTCACTATTTCTGCCATAATGATATGTGGGTTTCGTAGACGGACTGAGCCTATTAGCAATACGCAGTCGCGAAAGAGCGTGATCGTAAATGTCGTGATAGATCGTGAGTAGTTAATGATACATGAGGAAAGAACAGGGGATATATTTGACTCAATTCCAGTAAGAGATAGTATACACAACCGTTGTAAAGGCTCCTCACGAAGGGCTGAGGCCTACAGATCGACAACGAAGGAGACGGCGGTGGTGGACCAGAAAGAGCAATGATACCTTGCATAGGCGCCTCGTAATGTTGTCGACATTTCCCTGAAACCGTGCTAAGTCTCGATTTTTCTTCAATGGACACTTGAATACCGAGCTCCATGGCCCTGTATATCTCGCCAAGACACAGGAGATTTATGCCCACTTTACATTCCTCGAGCCACTGTAGAGCACTGCTTTCTTCCACGGCGGACCTGCGAGGCCGCCGCTTAGTGCCGATAAGTACATAAATAAGTGGGGATAAGCTGTCGATAAGCCTTAAAGAGGGTTGCTTCGCTTAGTCAGCATCGAAACAGAAGCCAGAGAACGGCCTCAACGGTCTCGACAAACTCATCCACGCCGTCTCACACGGCGGCGACGACCTCGTCAACGTTTCTTGCCTCGTCCTTCCTTTCACTCTCACTGTCTCTCTCTCTGGTGTGCCGACCATGAACAGGCAGTCCACGCTGCTACACCAGCAGCTGGAAGCTGTCATCGACCTCTCAACGCTCCCCTCCGTGTCCGACGACATTATTGTCTCATGTCTTCGAGAACGATTTCTCTCAGACAACATTTACACCAATATCGGATCCTCAGCCATCGTGGCCGTCAATCCTCACAAATACGTCCCTAGCAACTCCGATGCTGTCCTCCAGAAGTACGCTTCAGAGTATCGTGATACGTCTTCCGGCAAAGTCCCTCTACCTCCACACATCTTCCAACTCGCGAACAATGCGTACTACCACATGCGTCGTACAACGCAGGACCAGTGTATCCTACTTACGTGCGTAGTATTCTTTCTCGCCCTGCCTCGTTACATCTGACTGTTCTATAGGGGAGAAACTGGTAGTGGCAAATCCGAAAACCGCAGGCTTGCTATCAAGACGCTCCTGGACCTGAGCGTTAGCAATCCCGGCAAGAAAGGTGCCAAACTTGCTAGCCAGGTGCCCGCCGCCGAGTTCGTCCTCGAGACATTTGGAAGCGCCCGCACGCTTTTCAACAACAACGCTTCGCGATATGGCAAGTATACGGAGCTGCAGTTTACAGAGCGTGGAAGACTCTGTGGTGTCAAGACCATCGACTACTACCTAGAGCGAAACCGAGTATCGGCCATTCCCTCGGGCGAGCGCAATTTCCACATCTTCTATTACCTCATGGCCGGTGCATCAGCCGAGGAACGGCAGCACATGCATCTCAACGAGAAAGTGACATACCGCTACCTCGCACAACGGACCCCTCCAGGGCGGGCAGGCCAGGACGAGGATTCTGTGCGGTTTGATCAGCTCAAGATGGCGCTGAAAAACGTCGGTTTTTCGAAGCGGCACGTCGCACAAACGTGCCAGTTGATCGCTGCCCTCCTGCACCTCGGCAACCTGGAATTCCACATGGACCGGCATAAGAACGAGGATGCTGCGGTCGTGAGAAATACCGACACGCTGGAGATTGTGGCTGAGTTCCTCGGCGTACAACCTGCAGCGCTCGAAGTTGCGTTGACGTACCGTACGCGGCTGATGAAGAAAGAGCTGTGCACGGTCTTCCTCGATCCTGATGCGGCCTCTGACAACCGGGATGAACTTGCAGTCACTCTCTACTCGCTGCTTTTCACGTGGATTAACGAGCACATCAACCAGCGTCTACACAAGGAGGACTTCTCGAGCTTCATCGCCTTGCTCGATCTCCCGGGTCCTCAGAACTTGACCAGTCGACCCAACGGCATCGATCAATTCTGTGTCAACTTTGCGAATGAGCGTCTCCAGAACTTCATCCAGCGCCGTATGTTCGAGAGCCATGTGAACGAGTACAACAACGAGGGTATCGCCCGCTTCGTACCCCAAGTGCCTTACTTCGACAATTCGGAATGCATCCGTCTCCTCCAGCATCGCCCAGGAGGCTTGGTGCATATCATGGATGACCAGGCGCGGAAGCTGCCTCGCAAGTCCAACCAGACGATGGTTGATGCATTCGCCAAGCGATGGGGGAACCACTCCTCGTTCAAGGTCGGCGCAGCGGACCGCTCGGGCTTCCCGACGTTTACCGTCAACCACTATACGGGCCCCGTCACGTATTCAGCGGAGGGCTTCCTCGAGCGGAATCAGGATACGATGAGCCCCGACTTCGTCTCGCTGTTGAGAGGAACCAGCACGACAGATGCGCCTGCGGCGGATGGTACTGGTTCGATCAACCCTTTCGTTCGAGGCTTGTTCTCGTCGAAGGCGATTGCCACCCAAGTGCACCCCCGCAATGAAGAGACGATCATTTCGGCCCAGCAGCCAGTGAAGCCGATGCGCGCGCCGTCGACGCGTCGCAAGAACACGATCAAGCGCATGCCTACGCTGAGGGAAGGCGAAACCGAAGAAGACAAAGAGGAAGAGCCGGTAGTGGGCGGTACGCCTTGTATTGCTGGTCAATTCCGCGCTGCGCTCGACACGCTCTTCGAGACCTTGGAGGAAGCGCAGACGTGGTACGTGTTCTGCGTCAATCCCAACGACTCGCAGCTGCCAAACCAGCTTGAGGGCCGCTCTGTCAAAGGACAGGTTCGGAGTCTGGGTTTGACAGAAGTCGCTCGTCGATGTGTCAATGTCTTCGAGGTGACCATGACCCCTGTCGAATTCTTGGAACGTTACCAGGAGCCGCTTACTACCTTCTCGATAAACGAAGGCGAGCCCCGCGAACGAGTCGAACAGGCGCGGACCGCCCTAGGACTCGAGGAGCGGGACATTGTGCTCGGCATGTCGATGGTAAGTGTTTTGAACGAGTCTTGGACTATATAACTCATAATTCTTGCAGGTCTTCTTATCGCACGCCGCCTTCCACCGGTTGGAGGACGAGCTGCGTTCTCGCGATACAGAGGAGCAGAAGCGCAACAGAATCCGCGACGCCGAGGCAGAGGCAGGTCTTGACCCACGTGGTCTCAGCGATCCATACGCGCCCTACAGCAGCCCAGGCGTGGAAGGCCCATACGATGGCGGCTACAACGACCCGTTCGGCCAGTCCAGCCAGGCGCTCCCGCTTGTCGCCAACGCCTCTCCCTTCGTCGGCGCCGGTGGTGCTGGGCAGTACGGCGACTACGAGGACAGCAAGTCTGTCCGGAGCGACGATTACGATGTGCGCAGTGCCTTGACGAGCCAACGCGATCCTGAGTCGGAGTCGAACTTCGGCACGGAGTCGTATGCCCCTTCACGCAACATGTTCCAGAACGCGGACAAGAACATGCCCGACAAGGAGGTGATTGCCGGCGAGATCCAGGATGGAGAAACCGTGGAAGTGTTCAAGGAATCTTCGGCACGTCGGCGCTGGGTCATTCTGTGCTGGATCCTCACGTTCTGGATACCCACTCCGCTTCTCGCATGGATAGGCCGGATGAAGCGACCTGATATTCAGCAAGCCTGGAGAGAGAAGCTTGCGCTCAACATGATCATTTGGTTTATGTGTGGCTGCACGGTCTTCGTTGTTGCCGTCCTTGGTCCTGTCATTTGCCCCACCGAGAAGGTGTTCAGTACAAGCGAGTTGGCCTCACATTCGCTTCAGAACAGTCCCAACAACATCTACACTTCGATCCGTGGCGAGGTCTTTGATCTGACTAGCATCGCTGCCACTCATCAGCGTATCATCCCCGTCGTCCCAGAAAAGTCAATGTTCAAATATGGCGGTATCGCTTCGGATGACATCTTCCCAGTACAGGTAAGTCTTACACATTAATATCTCGCAAAGACCGTCTTAATTTCGGTACAGGTCAGCGCTCTCTGCAACGGTATCACCGGCTCCGTGGACCCTTACGTCGTCCTGGATTCGAGCAATGTCACCGACCCTAACGCTCAATACCACGATTTCCGCGCTCAAACCAATGACTATCGTCCCGATTGGTACTTCGAGACCATGACCCTGATGAGGTGGAATAATCGTGTCGGTTTCATGGGCTACGAGAAGAAGGAACTCAAGAATATGGCTAGCGCGAAAAAGTCGGTCGGCGTTTACCGGGGTCTTGTCTACGACTTGACTTCGTACCTCACAAACGGCCCCGCCGTGCGTGCTCCGAAAAACATGGCATTACCATCCGGAATCGACCCGCACTTTATGCACCAATCTGTGCTGGATGTCTTCCAGTTCAACTCTGGCCAGGACGTAACGAAGAAGATCGATGCGCTCGACCTTCCCGCGAACGTACTCAACTGGCAGAGGACTTGTCTGCGTAACCTATTCATGATCGGCAAAGTCGACAACCGTAACTCGTCGCAGTGCTTGTTCTCCACGTACATTCTGCTCGCGCTCTCCATCATGATGGTCTCAGTCATCGGCTTCAAATTCATCGCGTCCATCAACTTTGGCTCGCCGCGTGCCCCCGAAGACCATGACAAGTTCGTCATCTGCCAGGTCCCTTGTTATACCGAAGGTACCGCGTCTCTTCGCCGAACCATCGACTCGCTAGCACAGACCAAGTATGACGACAAGCGCAAGCTCCTTTTCATCATTTGTGACGGTATGGTCGTTGGTTCCGGTAACGACCAGCCCACGCCTCGTATCGTACTCGATGTCCTAGGTGCCAACCCCAACGTGGACGCTGAGCCGCTGAGTTTCCTCTCGCTTGGTGAGGGTGCTAAACAGCACAATATGGGCAAGGTCTTCTCCGGACTGTACGAGACGGGTGGACACGTCGTTCCATACATCGTGGTTGTGAAATGCGGCAAGCCTGGAGAGAAGTCTCGTCCTGGAAACAGAGGCAAACGTGACTCGCAGCTGTTGCTTATGCACTTCTTGAACAAGGTATGCACTGTCTATGCTTTCGCAACTTCATGAGTACTGACGGCATCTTCAGGTCCACTTCAACGCGCCTATGAATCCTCTCGAGCTCGAGATTTACCACCAGATCAAGAACGTCATCGGTGTCAATCCGACATTCTACGAGTACTTGTTCATGGTTGATGCCGATACTACCGTTCATCCACTCTCACTCAACCGTTTGATCTCTGCGTTAGTCTTGCTTTCACTATCTCTCTGTCGTCTGCCACTAACCTCGCTCTCATTAGCATGATGCACGACAAGAAACTGCTCGGTGTCTGTGGTGAGACTGAGTTGGCAAATGCAAAACAGTCTCTCATCACTATGATGCAGGTAAGATCCTTCATCAATGATTGTTAAACCGATATTGACATCGTACCCCGTATAGGTGTACGAATACTTCATCTCTCACCACATGGCCAAGGCTTTCGAGAGTCTTTTCGGATCGGTTACGTGTTTGCCTGGTTGTTTCACTCTTTACCGCTTGCGCACGCCCGACACACACAAGCCACTGCTCATTTCCAACCAACTTATTCAGGACTATCAGGAGAATCGTGTGGACACACTACACATGAAGAACCTGCTGCACCTTGGAGAAGATCGTTATTTGACTACGCTTCTCTTAAAGCACTTCTCAAACTTCAAGACGCAGTTTGTCCGGGATGCTCATGCTTACACGGTTGCGCCAGATGACTGGAAAGTCCTGTTGTCCCAGCGTCGGCGTTGGATTAACTCAACCGTACACAACCTCGGTGAACTCGTCTTCCTGGATCAGCTTTGTGGTTTCTGTTGTTTCTCCATGCGCTTCGTCGTCATGATTGATCTCCTGTCCACTCTGATTCAACCGGTCACAACTGCCTACGTGAGTCTCACATTTGAGCCACTTCAATCTGTCACTAACGCTTCAATATTCTCCAGATTGTCTACCTTATCGTTCTCGTGGCTGGGTACCACAAGTCCGTGCCCACATGGTCGATCATCATGATTGCCGCCGTATACGGTCTACAAGCCCTTGTGTTCATCATGCGCCGCAAGTGGGACATGGTTGGCTGGATGGTGTTCTACATTTTGGCCGTTCCCGTCTTTTCGTTCTTCCTCCCACTGTACTCCTTCTGGAAGATGGACGACTTCTCATGGGGTGCTACGCGTATTGTGTTGGGTGAATCGGGCAAGAAGATGGTTGTTCACGTATGTTATACCTCCCTCTCAACAGTACGAATAGCTGCTAACTTTGTCGACAGGACGAAGGCAAGTTTGATCCTAGGGTGATTCCCCTTAAATCATGGAACGACTACGTGCGTGGCATATATACTTACCTGGCGGTGTAATACTGACTTCCTTACAGGAGAACGAACTTTGGGATAAGGAGTCCAACCACAGTATTGGCTCCTGGGTTCCTCCTTCCAAGTTCCAAAACGATGGATATGCCGAGTCTCACACTGCGTCTATCTACGGCCGTGAAACCTACTATGAGCCTGCGATGTCCATGAACCGCGGATACTCTCCTTCGATCTCTCAACAGGCCGCCATGATGTATCCCCCGCCGGGCTATCAGTCCGGAAGGAACACGCCAATGTCTATGTCTATGGGCTTCGGAGGTCCGGGTGTCCTACACCAGCCGACGCCATCAAGACCAGCCAGCAATTATCTTGACGTACAGCTACCGTCAAGTCGTAGCCCTGAAGACGTAGACCTCGGACCAGGGGCTCCATCAGACGCGGAGATTGACCAATCAGTTGAGAACATCCTGCGCGACGCTGATCTGACCACTGTCACGAAGCGGGAAATTCGACGACAGCTGGAGGAGCAGTATGGTATGGACCTGTCGTCTCGCAAGCAGGTGATCAATGCCGCCATAGACCGTGTCCTGCTGGCACGCGCTGGTTGATGACTCTTTCAGGTTCCTGGATGACTCTGGAATCGTTTGTTTCGTACCACTGGATTTCCGTCGTTAGTATACTTGGACTATAGTCGTCTTGCATTTGTCGTAACTTCACTGGACTTTGCATTCCATCATGTGCTTTCTGAACATTAATACACTATCTAGGACTCTAGTCTCTCTCTACACCTGTCTACGTCTACGATTCGGATGAACAAAATACGGATATTGTTCGATTTACACTTCAATGCCGCGATACGACGACAGAATATTGTCAGATGGACACATCGCTGTTGGATAATGCAGCTCGTTTCGACCGAAGCAGCCTCCATCTGCATGCAAACATGTAACGATGCCAAGTTGAAGATTTCCGGTCATTAAATCCCAAAGCTCCTCCGGAAGTATGATAATAACCGGCACAACTGAGGTGCTTGAAGGTGCTGACTGGGTCATAATGAAGTTGTACTTCTCTTTTCAGCGACGTGCCCTACCTAGATTATTATACGGTCACGGTATACTACTACCAAGAACATCATGCTTCTCTGGAAACATGTCACCATCTCAGAGGTCCATTTCCTATGCGCTTGGAAAAGATAGCTCTCGCTTACTGTATACTAGCTATGTCGCCACCGTGGTGGAACGACTCAGGAAGCTATCAGTGTACTAGTAGGCCGTCTAGTAGACGCTAACGCCACATTAGGCGCTCCAAAAACGGAACAAAACGTCGGAAACGTTCATGTTCTTTTGCTTCGCTCTGTTGTGTTCCACGATGAACACGTAATTTGGATGTTAGATAGTCTTTTTAACACGCAGAAGCTCTGTAAATACAATCATTTGTCATCTATCTATTCGTAACGTATTAGGTACCAGCACTAGTAGTTAAACGCTGTCCGTTAAGTTCTAGACTTGCGAGCCTCTATAATTCTCTTCAGCTTAGCAAGAGGGCTGCTAGTCTGGATGCGAAAAATGTAGGTATTAGCATAGGTCGCAAATATCTGGAATCAGGTCAGTTCTATTCATTCCGTTGACGAGAAGGATTGCATACGTTAAAAGCAATGAAGACAATGAGGATACCGAAGTCCCTCCAGCGGCGAGCATACTCGATGTTGAAATTGGATAGAAGATATACGTCGGTCGAGTTGTACGGGCAGTAAGCACAGGCGGTGCTGGCGGTTGGGTCCCGCAAGTATCCGCCCGCGACACTAATGAAAGGCTGTAGGTATTGCGTACAAGTCATACCGGTCGGCGGGTTCACTACCACAAATTCGACCGCCGCGCAAGCAATTTCCCGGTGCCCAATTACTACAAATCCCAAACGGTTAGCTACCGGATTCGATTAGTTGACTATCTTACTCACCATTACCAAGCAAACCTTCAATTAGATAGGTAAAAGGGGAGACGCGATACATCCACCTCCACCATCCAAGAGAGCGGTAAGGTTGCAGCACACCGTTACTACAAGTATCAGTAAGTAATGTCAGTGACTGGATATTCGTAATATGGTCTCACGTACAAAATAAGCACGAAAGCGAAGAAGGAACTGAACAGAAGAGCGGCGATCTGTATATTCGGAGACATTGATGCTACAGCCTGAGTGAGTTAGTAATACGGATCAGCAATCATGTCAACTCTATAGCTGAAATTCACTTACCGTTCCAATCGTTGTGTAGTAAAGAGGGAAAGAGACGGCAAGCATAAGATATGTGTATCCAGCTCTCGTAGGCTCTGATGAGTACCCGACGGTCCAGTACCAGCAGAAGAAGAATATTGAACATGCGAATATGTTCCACGGTATCTCAGCGAGCAATTGCGACGTGACAAGAGCGGTCCAGCTATACATCCGGCTCGGCCTTTCGCGAACTTCATATAGGTCGCGCATAGTGAGATATGGCACTTGCAGTTGCTGCGCAAGTGCAACGCTAATGACGACAGCCATGAAGATGGACTGACCTGATGTGTGAGTTTCTGGAGACAAGAACAGGATGATGACTCACGAAAAGCTTATTCTGAGTGCCTTGCATTGTATCCTTGGCCTTGAAGAACGTAAATCCGATGAAGAGGCCCGCAAAAATACACATAACGAGCTTTGCCATGACGAATGTAGGATCCCTCCAATGAGCTACATGGACTCGATGATCAATACTTTGGTCAAGAAACCATGAATCAATCGTACCCTGACAATCCCGTTGAAACAAAGTCACGACCTGGTACCACCAAGAGGTCGCATATTCAGACTGCAATTTAGTCTGCACCGGTGGACGCTTGCGACCCTCTTCATGGATGGCTTCGATTTCTCGCTGCGCTCCCTGGAATTCATCGGAATCCTTCCAGATCTGGTGCCAGTCCCTGTCAGTTGTAGCGGTGGCACCTGCACCAATGGCTTGTAGGATATATTCCGCACTACAATAGATCGTTAGCATCAACGATGCATGTGACAAGAGTGTGATTTACGGATTTTCCTCTGGTTTACAAGCACGTGCACCGTGACGCTCGAAGTAGCTGAGTAGCGTAGTCGAATTATGACCAATATCTCCGAAATAGACCGTCTGACCGCCCGCCCGCAACAGAAGTAGACGATCGAACACCTCGAATAATTCGCCTGACGGTTGATGAATGGTGCATAGGATAGCCTGTCCCGCTTTATCTGCGAGTTCCCGTAAAAAGGCAACGATCGCCCATGCACTTTGGGAGTCAAGACCTGAGGTTGGCTCGTCCAGGAAAAGGAGAAGACGAGGCTACAAGTTCATGCAGGTCAGACACATCATATACGAGATCATAGTCGGCGCCATCACCTTAGCCACCAACTCTACAGCAATCGTAGTCCTCTTACGGAATTCGACGTTCAGGGTACCCACGATGGCATCACCATGCGAAGCCAGGCCGCACATGTCCAAGCACTTCTCGACACTTGGTAAAAGAGATCAATATCATGAAAAGCGGAAGATTGAGAGTACGCACTAAGCTTCCTTCTCAGAAAGAGGTACGGACTGCGGCTGTCGCATCTTTGCGGAAAATAACAGTGCTTCACGTACAGTACTACTTGCCAGGTGGGTGTCGAGCTGCTGACAATAACCGCTACAAAAACCTCGTCATGATCGGCTATACGATGCGCGAGCAATACTTACGTCTGCATCTGAAAGTCCTTCGGCAACGGCTGTCCATTCACAAACCGATCTCCACGGACGACGCCAACATTCGTTCGCTCAGCAAGCACGTTCAGCAAGGTCGTCTGTTTGAAATTTGGATTAAATAGCCAGAGGTACACGTTGACCCCGAACACATACCTTTCCTGCACCGGATTCGCCCATGAGCGCCGTGAGCTTCCCCGGTGCCACATACCCTGAGATGTCGTCCAGAAGGCGGCGTTGAGAGCCATCGGACAAAGGAACCGTGTATTCGAGGTGCTGCCAAGAGAATATGTCGGTCATAGCCGGTGCTCCTGATGTAGAGCCCTTCGAGGTGATCTTCTCGGTCTCGGAACTCTCTTGTTCTGGTTCATTAGTGCTAGTCGAGTTAGCCTGGCCTTTCTCTCCTCCTTCAACGTCAGAAGTATCGCGAGGCTGATCCGACTCCCGGGAACCGTGCTTGAACAGCGTGACGGATGTCTCGCCGGCCGATTTGGTGTTGAATTGAGTGAAGAGAAGATACATAGAAATGAAGCCTGCACCGAATGCGCAGATGATGCCGAAGTTCTGGAATCAAGTCGGTCAGAGTATGTAGCTGATAGTAAGTCTGATTGACACCCACTCTCCACAAATGTCCGTAAGTGTAGCCAAACGCGAGTTGCACGTATCGAGAACCGCTGACGAGTGCTTTGCCCGATTCGCTCCCTAAGGTCGTACAGACTTGGTTTGCCAGAGTTACTTTGCCATCGTAGCCAGGACCCTGGGGAATAAGAGTCGTGCATTCCGCTTCCACCTTGTGCAACTCATTGACCATCAAACCCTCAAATCCGTATTTCAGAGGCTTAGGACGAAGCGAGTCAACCATGCGAATGGATGATAGCATGCGTGATCAGACATACATTGATATAGGTAATCCAACGTAGGGCTCCGATCATCGACGGCTGGGGAATAGTGTAGCCGGTGTAGATTGTGAGGACGAGAATGGACATTCCACCGAAGGCTTGTGCAGGTGCTGCACTGCGGAAAGCGGCCGACAAGGCACGGAACCAGGCCTTCATCGTGATGGTCATGGTGAATACAAACAAGAAGAATATACTGATGACGCAGGAGGTCAGAATACGGATACCGCAACAAATAAAAGCGACTTACAAGAACTGGCCTGCCGTCCTTTGAAGACCGGCAAGGAAATACAAGGGGATCGTAAAGAATATAAGGATTACGAACGATATCGGCACATCAACGAGCGTGAGGGCAAGACTCTCAACAAATGGGTGGTACATCGCCGCTTGAGATTGACGTAAAACAATTGAACGCTGTGAGAATAGAGCCGGGATCTCTGACATTGTGGTCAATGCAGAGAAAAGGATGGCGCTGTGACACAGAAGCGTCAGCGATGTTGGGATGCGAAGAGGCTAGAGATCTCACAAGAAAAGTACACCGCCTCGCGAGTAGAATGTAGAGGTCGAGTTCTTGAGCTGAAAGAACACTGTACCCATGATGATAGCCTGAATCAAAAACGTCCTGCCACCCGACGTCAGAAATCGAGTTCACATACGAGACAAGCGGTACTCACAAGAAGTTGGCTACGACTGTTAGCTTATTGCCTCGGAGTACGTGTACGCGGCGCTTCATCAACGCCCGAACTTGCATGGGTACGCTTATGACAAACGGACTATCCTTGCGACTGTGTTTGACGTGCTCCGCGCGTGCCGCATTGCGATACGCTAGGGCACGTTGGGGCTTGCCGACGTACGCCTCCTCGTAGGCGGCCATGTCTGCGCGGTTTGCGGCACAGGCAGACGATTTCAAGAAATATGCGCTGTGGAGTCCAAATACATGATTAGCGATCAACATATGCGAATGGAGGTGAGCTATAACTCACGCAAATTCATCAGCAGTACGCGGTACACGCCCCTCGAACCCAGACCGTATGGTGCGCCCTTTGGGATCAGTGACTAGAAGGAGTGATACATACAGACACTTGGATGATCAATAGACCATGATAAACATACCTGCAACCAAGAAGTCCGCGGTCGTTTGCCTGTTCTTCGGCTCGTACCCCATATCAATGAAGTACTGCCTAGCCTCGCTGGCCTTCCCGAAGTACGCCATTCGTCCTTCGTATAATACACACACCTAAGAAGAAAGCGTTAGTTTACCACAGAGACTGGTGTAAGCGCTCATGGAAGACGATACCTTGTCGAACAGATCGTACAAAGGCTCGCCAGCCTGGTAGAGCGCCACGATCATGGTCATATGAACCGTATCGGCCGCAATTCGAAGAGCTTGGACAAATTCAAGCGCAGTAGACGAGCTGTATTCATTTGATTGGTAAATTTGGAACCAAAGAGGGCCATGTCGATGTCGATGCCGATGACAGTGAAGGGATGGAGGGAAAACGAGGATCAAATTAAGCGCCAGTGACGAGAGTGGATGAGGGGTAGGGTTAAGGTCCGTAGTTAGAAGACCGAAGCGAGATAACGAGAAATTAGACGTACTCTAGACCTCTTGTCGAACTAGCGTATAGATCATTTGTATCAGCAAAGATTCCAAATCAAGTGTGCGGAACTCACTTATCCCAACAACATACTCTTGCTCTTCCAGCCATCGCTTCCGCAATACTGACCCGCTTCCTCTGCCCACCACTGATGCCGCGAATCCACTCGTTACCGACAATCGTATCTTTGACGTGCCTCAGGCCAAATATCGTCAGCAGCACCTCCACCATGAGGTCCACACATAGTTCGCGGGATGCCGGCGATCTCGCCCGAAGCTCTGCACCAGAAGGTGTGTCATGATCGCCGTTCGATGCGGGCGGCCGCGCAAGGGCTGCGCGCGTACGGCACCACGCGACGAATTGTAGTGTCTGAGCCACCGTCAGTGTGGGTAGATGCTCGTCCGCCTCCGGTGAGTAGTGTAGATCAGCGCGATATGATTTAGGAATCGGGGTAGGAGGATCATCAGGGTTGGTTGATGGAACGGTCAGGGAATCATAGACCAGCGTTCCCTGCACTTTGAGATCCTCTAGAGATGGATGAGAAGCAATAGTGCGCAAGAAGGTCGAGCATCCGGAGCCTGGACGACCGAGGACCACTGCCAGCCGATGTTAATCACCGATATTTGCTTGGAGTAAGATATAGGAACGCACAGAGCATTTCCTCGGGACGCACAACTCCCTCAAACCCACTGAGAATGAACTTTCTCCGAGGATGTCGGATAGCTTGAATAACTTTGAGAAGCGTAAGCGGCCTGAATGGTAGGGACACAAGCTCGAAGATGGATGACACGGAGGGCTGTTGCGGCAAAGACCCAGCAATCTGCCAAGATGCCGCTGAAACGCATAAGTTGCGGAACAGTACACCAAGTTCGCGTGGGCGTGTCGCGTCTGATTTCTCGAGCCTGCCACATCCAGCAGTAAGTTACAGACGGCGATAAGGGGAGCATCAGAGTACGCACTTTCTGACCAGATTCTTCAAGAATTGCTCAAAGTCAAATGTGCCATCTCCTACGTTGACATTAGTTAGCGTCAAATCGCTGCTGCTCTCCATGTCATCAGCCGGTGATTCGTTGATGGGATTTGCTGGACCATGATAGCTGAAGCGTGAAAGTTGGCGCGTGACTGCAGAACCAAGCCCGGTATCGTTCCTATGTAGAAAACGGCCAATGGGTGGAATGTAGAAGTATAGTACAAGTTGGTGGAATGCGACGGCACGGTCATTAGCGAGAATTGTCTGAAAGGTTGTTGACATACGTGTGGTTTCTTTCACTCCGAAGAGATTCTGAAAGTCTAGTGAGAGAGCGATGGATGGCCGGAAATCCTTCAGGGTCGAAGAATTGTGCCCGTTCCGAATCGGAAGGACCACTGTTTGCGGTGGGCTTCGGAGAAGAGATCTTGTCTTCACCTGCGTCGGAACTGGGTGTAAGGTCGGTATCGTACACTGTCATTATTGTATGTCGTTAGTTGATCGTAGAAAGCGGGTATCGCGTTGTCCAAGAACGGCTTGACCGATGAAACAGCTACGCCGGGGTAGTAGACGATGTCTACGGGCAAGTAGGGAAAAAAGGAAGCAAGGGCTTTCGCTGATCTTGCCACTGCAACGAAGGCAGGAATCCGTGATATTGGTGCGAGTCTTATATCAAAAAAGACCAACGGGGCTAGGCGTTATGCATTCTTGCTTATGCCTTGTCCGGAACTCGTGCATGCCTATGACACCTTCCGTTGGACTTTAGTACATCCACGAGTCTTTCATGAGACATGCTCGTGAGTTTCATGCTGTAACAATGCAGTTCCTACGCGAATGAGACTCATGAACAGCGAACAACGTTCGAGTGAAAGCACGTTACCTTGCGGTGGTAACTTGAGATCGGATTTATTGAAGTTTGTTTATCCTTGTAGATCCGGCAAATACCGTGATTAGCGCTTTGCACATCCAGCCAACGCCACTTGAGACAAACAGTCAACTTGAACAGTTCGCCAGTGTATTGATACCACCGGGGTTTTTCAAAGACAATACGCAGACGCGATGAGCAGAATACGTGAACAAATTGCCTCGACCGACCACCGCTCTCCACCGCTGCAACCGTTCGCTTGCGAACTGTTTTTGCGATAAAACCGAAATCACATGTCAAAGTCGTATTAGCCAGCGCTTAGACGAGACTCAAATTCCAAGGGACCACGTCGCTGCAGCTCGCTGACAAGACATGCCAGCTTGAAGATCTTTTTGTACATTGTCCATGTTTCACAATATTTGCGCCGATGCTGAATATCTTCAAGCACGAGAGGCTTGGGGGTCTCATAACTCTCACCTGTACTTGCAGTCTTGCATTGAACATATCTTGGCAGCTGTGATCATTTACGATCAATCGACGTCATTACACGCGGCAACTATCCAGTTTTCTGCGACGCGTAGGCATGTGAATTTCACTTACAGCTGCTTTCACCTGGCTAGGCTTCCCAGTCTTCGTGTTCGTCGGTAGTTTATCCCTGCGGTACGAATCGTGTTAAGGGCATAGTTCAAGCCACCACGCTTGTAATCGTTCAGGTATCACGAACGTACGTGTTAGGGCAGCTGCATGACGCGATACTAACATATCTCAATGCACGATGCTCAGTGAATCTGGACTGTTGACGGACAAAGCAGCTGAGTACGTAGTGTAACCTTGAGCGGCCAGGGAGAAGAAGAAAGCCATCTTTGATGATATAGTTTGCCGAGTTTTGAGCGTATCCGGTGTCATAGTGCAATTAACCCAGGTAAGGCTGTTGTACCGTGAAGCCGCTAGGTGATCGCATGAGAACGGGTGGTAGTACCGGATAGGACGATGCGTGAGCGCGAATTCGAAGTAGCCTCATCTTGCAGCATAATCCATAAGACCAGGAGCACATCAACAGATTTTGTGGTCGAGATACTTGAGTGTTGGGGAGAGAGAGAGAACGTAGGGCTGCAACTGTTGTAGCCCATCGCTACTTAGGGGGATACTCGCACCTTGGACCTGGTCAATCCGCGCTTTGACGATGATGATCGAGGAGTGAGACGTCACTGGCGGGGCTGATAGCCATGGTGAGCTGAAGATCGGTGGTAGCTATGTTAACGAGGCGTAATACGGACATGGAGATCTGGGTGAAATAGACTCGCCAGGCACGGCTGTTAGAATTTAAGTAGAGTATTGATTCCAAATATCGGCACACGGGCCCTACTGACAATTGGTAACCGTGTTCCAGCCGTATTTTCGCGCATATCTCGTGCGCCATGCTCTAGAATGCGATCCTGGGTTGCAATCGAGCTTGAAGCACATGGACAATCCTGTTGCCTGACATCCATCAATCAATTCATTACGCTTGAGCAGTGCGAGGGCCTAGGATCGTCCAGGTTTGCATGACCAACGTTGTATGGCTTCCATTTCTCCGTGTGCAAAGGTGCCACGTCGGGTCGTAAGATATCTGCTGGGAGGAGACTTGTCGTCCAGTAACGTCCGCATACAAAGTGCCAGGCCACTGAGATGCTCGTCTCGTATTTCTTCTTGATGCCCTACGAATCCAGGTCTTTCCTGATGCATGATGACCAAATGATGACTGACCACTGAATGACAGCAGCAGTCAGCGGCGATCCATATCTACTCACCATTTAATACTGAATCTTTAAGCCGATGTCGTATTCTCAACAGACCTTCTGGCCAATCCAGCCGATCATCGCGATGAGGGACGGCGTTGAGGGACGGTAGGTTCAATTATGGTTGACGAGGAAACGATATGGACGCTGTCTCGAGCTTCCGGGACGGGCGCTTATACACACGCAGCTTTAACTGCTACTTGCTGAATCGCTGGCCGCGACTGAAGCCTGAGCCCGACGAGTCTTAGCTGGCAAATCGCATAAGATGATTTCCTATTTTCTTGAATTTTCTTGAATTCCCAAGCCAACGGTTACTTGTCATTATGGTCAGTGGCAGGTTGTCTTTTCGGACATCCGAGTCGGAGGAACCAATGATCCGTTTCGCCACGCGACGCGTGCCGGCGGTAACTACGTTCGAATTTCTCTACCCCATCTCTACACTTCTCTCGAAGCATGTATTGAATCCGGATCTATGACCCTATCGACTCTGTGCGGGCTGGGAGTTAAAGCGGTGTCTAGCCCAGACTTTGCATGATTAATCTCATAATCATGTAATGTTCTTACGATGGGTATCAATGTAGAAAAATCACCTCGAGTCCTGCGACTCGGAAGTCCAATCTATCCACTTCGCAGGCTTTCAAACTTCTGCACATCTTGTAAGTGGAATTATCTTACACCGCTATTCCCTGCGTTCTTATATGTACGAATTATTAGGCTGTCCAAGCTTCATTTTGTGGACTAGACGGAATTCCGACATGCGTCCGCACCTTCTTGGCATAGACCACTGATACAGGAATGTGACCCCTGGACACGCAGGCTAGATCAATGAGCCCTGGGGCCTACAGAATCCTCCGCCTATCCATACCCTGAGTTTCCAAGCTGGGTGTCTTCTTCTCACACTCCTCAAGCCTCCACCCTTGACTCACAGACGGTTCCCTGCGGTGGCTCACATTAAGCACACCTAGGCAAATACTTCGTGACGCTTCTAGCTACGAAAGCCGCCACCGACCCCCGGATGTGATGCCAGAGATATTCCAGCGAGTCCCCCTGGTTGCACTCATGACTTCCTCTCAGCATGTGTACCATATTCATTTACCACAAAACAACCGGACCGTACGGTGCGCCGTCGCGGTCGAAACATATGTGCGTACGTATATAAACCTCGTATGTTGCAGTTTCGCTCACCAAACCACTCTCTCCCGACATCGACAGCACAGTAATGTTCGACCTTCTCCGAACCGCCGTTGTTCTCGCACTTGCGGCGGGGCCGGCTCTAACCGTTGCTGCGACCACGGCCTGTACTGGTACAATCTCCTCCCTCGATGATGTCTCGGACGCGGTTAAATGTGCGACCGTGAACATCAATTCCTTCACCGTTCCCGCTGGCAAGACCTTCAGTCTCTCGCTACAGTCCGGTGCAACCGTAAATATGTGTCAGTTAGTCTTAAGCTCTCGATCAAAATCATATCGGCTGACAATACTACTCTCATAGTGGGTGATGTCACTTTCGGAGTCAAGGAATGGGATGGACCTTTGTTCCAGATCAGGTTGGTGCTTTTACCCCTTCTATGCGGCGATTGTCGAGGTTAATAAATACGTCGCCAGTGGAAAAGACATCACTTGTATGTGGGCCATATAGCCGGCGTACTCACCCTGACAACTGTCTGACTAGTCAATGGTAACGGTCACACGTTCGACGGCCAGGGCGCATCGTACTGGGTAAGTTTGTGCGTTGCGCGTTCTACATTGGACTTACCGAGAACTAGGACGGGAAAGGTTCGTCAGGCTCGACTAAACCTGCTCCTATGATGAAGTACGTATGCCGTTGGTAGTGTGGACCCCCCCCCGCTCACTAACGCTTCTTGACCGCCAGGATCAAGATCTCTGGGACCTACACGGTGTGTTTTTCCATTCTTGATCTCTTAACCTACTAATTCTTTACTGGACTTAGAACGTCAAAGTTCTGAACGCCCCGGAGCGTGTATACAGTGTATCGAACCCCGCGCATTTAACGATGTCGAAACTCACTATCGACAATTGTAAGTCTTGGTACGACTTGGGTCTAAGTGTTCGCGAATAACCCGAGATGTACGTTACTATAGCTCTTGGAGACCAGCCTAACAGCAAGAGCGGTAGCAAGGCTGCCGGCCACAACACCGACGGATTTGACTGTAGCACCACGGATCTTGTCATCGAGGACAGGTCAGTTTTGGTCACGACATCCACGAATGACTGATGCTCAAGCACTCTTTTTAGCACGATTCATAACCAGGACGACTGTCTCGCCATCAATAAAGGCAGTAACATCGTATTCCAACGAAATACTTGCATCGGAGGTCATGGGATTTCCATCGTGAGTACTGCCTTTTCCACGGGCATACGCTGAACGTATTCATCTATCCGCTCCAGGGGTCCGTTCAGAGTGGTTCAACCGTTTCTGGCATTACGATCACTGGTAACACAATCACGGACAAGTGCGTCACTTGACTGTGGTTTCAATAGGCCCAGTTCTTATCGCTCGATTTTTCAGCGACCAAGCCCTCCGCATCAAAACCGTGAAGTCAGCGACGAGCGGTTCCGTCTCCAATGTCACATATTCTGGGAACACTGCCAGTGGTATTCGCAAGTTTGGCGTACTCATCGACCAGGTCTGAGTCTCTCGTATACCCACCATGTACATCGTCTGACAACATCTGATACACAGAGCTACCCTGATACACTTGGCACACCGGGTAATGGTATCAAGATCTCAGTACGCACGATATTTATTTCGTTGGTCCTCGACCACTGACTATACTCGTTTATAGGGCATCAACTTCGTTGGCGCGGAAAATAAAATCAGCGTGAGCAGTGGAGCTAAGAGAGTTGCAGTCAACTGCGGCAAGGGTTCTTGCACTGGTTTGTCCTCTACAATAAGCTCATGTTTGTGTTTTACTGACAGCACGATAGGAACCTGGAACTGGGCTAATTTGTCTGTCAGCGGAGGCTCCGCTGGCTCGATTGTCAACTTCAGCGGCATCGAGAATTTTAGTCAGTAAGCAGTATGTGTTCTATGCATAGCCAAAGAGCCTTCCCACACTATCAATACAAGTCCCCACAGTCCACGTCTTAGTGATAGTAAGAGAAATATATATTCTCCTTCATCATTAAACATCGATCCATCGAAATAAACGACCGCCATCTTGTGCTGAATCGTCCTTAGCGACCCTTGGTCTTGTTACGAGGAGACTAGATTCGTAAATACCTAGTTCAAGCTGTTGAGGGTTTCTATGAGACGGTCGGCCCAAGCGATAAGTGCTTGGTCCTGAGTGCGAGTCTTGATCATATTGCAGGTACGGAGGCATGCCTTGGCAGAAGCCTCATCATACGAAACATGGGCTTCTGCTTGTAGTTGTTCATTGAGTGACGACAAGTGCGAGGAGAAGTCTCTAATGTCCACCAACTTGTGTTGTGGTCGTAACGGGATCATGGATAAGATCACTCGGGTCATCTGGAGGAGGGTGATTCTCCCCAATTTCACTAGCTGCCGGGCATTGCAGACAGCGCGAGTTGTCGCTGCAGAAGTATAATCAGCCTACAGCATGAGTGAAAATTTTGAAACTGGGCGATAAGCGTACCTTCTTGGTCTAAATCCCAAAGCTCGTACGGAACGTCATTATATTCCACCAGTAGTTCGATGCATTTCATGCAAAGAAAGTTGCTTTCAAGAGGAAGTATCATGAGAGGCAGCGAAACACCACGGTCCATGGCCTCTCCTAGATATCTGTGTTTTGTACTTGCGTGAAGCAACACATCGAAAAGAAGATACAGTCCTTCAGCAATCCAATGGTATTGTGGTTTCCAATTTAAGGTGACCACATCTCCGTAAGGAGGTTCAAATAGTACGTCAACTTTGTCGCTGAATTCGGCCTCCAGTGCGTCAAGCAATATGTGGAGTATTGCCTTTAAAGCCGGATTCGTAAGCCGCGATAGATGATGCGGACGGATGGGCCAATCGTCGTTCGGGCCCTGAGAGGGACGGAGCCGATGAAATAGGATCGCTTGCAAAAACTTGATGGCGTCTTGACCCTTCACAGTCGCCACGCAGGGACGAAGCGTTTTCAAAAGCAATTGATCGTCGCCGAAAGCTTCGTCCGCTGCGAGGATAGCGGGGACGTCAAATTCACGGCGTTTTCGCACTTCTGCCTCGTTCCAAGGTTCTCGGCCCAGATACTCCGAGATAGCATGGCGAACCTGAGACGCCAATGCGGTGAAAAAGAGAATCTTGTAGGGACAACGGGAAGACACGAATGGGGCCAGGATGCTGATACTGATGAACAACATCCATAACGCAATGCATGTTACGATGACCCCTCCTACAACGATATTCAGCTTGAGAAGTAGACCGCCTAGTCCTATGGAGAATAGGCTTAGTGCAGTCTGAAGAAGGGTCATCATCGCGGCCTCCATGTCAAAAACGTGCCATTGGTGGAAGTTCTGCCAGCGGTGATAACGAACACGAATGTATTCGGGAGAAGAGGTGAAGTGACCTGTCAGAAATTCGGCCAGCCACTGCTTTAGAAGCAGTCCTAATGATGCGGCGAATAGACTAAAGACCAGGCTACAAAACCATAGGATATTAATCCACACCGAAATAGACTGTGGGATTGTGGATTGGCTGGATGAGTCGGACTGTGTAGAGTTACAAGCGTTTGACAGGGAAGAGCTATTTGATGAAGTGGCAGAGTTATTTGATGATTGTAACGCCTGATAAGCTTCAATATTGAAAGCTCCTACTACGGCGGAGAACAGTGCTGCCTATCCGACAAAAGTTAGCTTAGCATACTTGAACCTCGAGATTCGACTTACAAACACCATTAAGTTATCGACATTATTACAACGATTTTTGACCATGGTCTCGTCGTATTCGCGCAATTCCTTGCCAAGCTCATCCCATTCACGGTCGTAATTGTCATCGTCGTTTCTTCGGGAACGTTCGAAATCTCGCGGATAGAACGGCATAACGGGCATGCGGTGACCCCGACGTGGAGTGGATGGAAACATGAAAGAACGGGGTGACCTAGACGTGATACCACGCAGAGAGGTCGATGATTGACGACCACGAGCGCGAGGATCAGATGTAGACCGGCTTTTCCATTTATGTGAAGATGAGAGAGGCGGTGCCCTGCCATGAGAGTTCGATGCCATTGTGTTCCAGGAAGGGGTCTGAATGGTAGTATGGTCAAAACCGCGAGCAAGACCGGGATCGGACGGTGGGCTGAGCACGACGGGCGGAATGACAGGTGGAATAACGAAATCATCTTCACTTTGGAACGCACTGGAGGGGATAACTGGTGGTTCAACGAAATGGACCTGGGTGTGGCCGAGATGAGGGAGAGGAGGAACAGACGAATGGTGTGGATCAGTGAACGAGTAAGACCTGGATGGTGGCGTCAACGGGATTGCAATGTTATCAACATTCACTGGGTATTTAGACCGATAAGCTGCAGCTTCGTTGAGACTTCGGCGGTGTAGACGGCCGGGAGAGCGAAAATGATGTGTAGAATCACCCGCAGTCCGCGAAGACATGATGGAGGATCGTAATTTCTGGACAAGTATTGGGTTATTCCTGAAGAAGGCTATCAAAAGGAGCGCATTTACCGTCGAAATTCTGCTCTTCTGTTACGTGCTCGAATTGAAAGTAGCTTACTATGATGTTGGAATATGGAACGAAACGGCTGGTTCCTCGAGACGTTGGATGGTGAGGGAAATGTCGAAGCTTTGTCAAAAGATGGTTAGCGAAGAGAATGAACGATGCTCAGCCTGTTTCTCTATTTTAACGTAGTTTAGCTGGACCCCTCCGAGAGCCGGAATGGTCGTATGACATATGACCAAGCAGGAGTAAGGTGAATGAATGGAAGATAAGCATCTTCGTAAAGGGTCACCAATAGCGGTACTATTGGACGATGCTCGGAAGATGGCGTGCGACCCTGCCTTCTATCCCGCAACGCAGGATGCAGGGATGGGCCGCACCTTTTCGTTTGCTGAAGGGTTCGCGTCCGCACTTGTATTTCGTAATACACAGTGACGACTATACGTCTACCAATCGATTCACGATATGCGAGGCAGTAGACGGGCTTCAGGCACATGTCCAAGTTTGCAGGATCCTGAGATTGTGTTTGATATGTCGATCATGAGTCATTCCAGCGGCTTTGCATTCAGCGTTCTTGGAAAGTGTCTGAACCGACTGGTGACTGACGGCAGCGTTCAATGTCAAGAGTGAGTAGACCGAGGTACTGCACCCTGTGCGATGTCCCAGCTCAAGCTGTTGAGAGCACCAATCAGGTCCTCCGGAATGAACTCCCGCGCTTTTCCCTGTATATCGCGACAAGCTTGAAGACAAGAAGACACACAGTGCCGACATTCTGCTTCACGCGGTGCCTTCGCTATCAAGACGCTGAGGGACGACAGTAGCGCGACGAACTTGTGGCGATTGCCTTGCATGGTCTCCGTGTGCTGCAATTGGACCATGGACAGCATGACTCGGCATATTTGAACGGAAGACAACCTTAGTTTCGAGTCTACGAGCTGCTGGGCGATCCGAATGACACGGGCGAATTCTAACGGAAAGCCGGTAAGTTTGCGCTTTACGTGGATATTATATAATAGCCCACCTCCTGTGGTCAGTTCCCGAATTTCTCCAGGGACGTGCTCGTACTTCACCAATAAGAGAAGGCAGGCCCGGATGAAATCGTCGTTCAGCCTGACTAGCTGAGACTGTAAAAGAATACCACGATCCATGGCCTTTCCTAGGTGCCTGTCCTTGTAGTACGCATAGTTCAGCGCCCCGAACAGAAAGACGAGACCCTCCTCGATCCACCCGTATGTAGCAGGCCGCCAACCCTTATCCTTGACCCCCAACTCAGCCTCGAGCGCATCCAGTAGGATGTGCAAAATAGCCTCCAGAGCCAAATTGGTGAGGCGAGCGAGGGACCTGACGTAGAGGAAAGCGTATAGGCTTTCCGTGCGCGTCTTCTGCAGCCTGTGTTCCAGCATAGCACGGATGAAGGTGATGACGTCTCGACCTTGTGCAGTCATCAAACATGGACGAAGGGTGTCCATGAGTAAGGCATCGTCGCGTAGAACATCGTCTGCCGCAATCATGGAGGGTATGTCGAAAGTACGGTCTGGCCGTACAGCGGACTCGTCCCAGTTTCTCTTACCCAGGCACCTCGAGAACGTGCGCCGCGTCCAGGTCGTCAGTGTCTTGAAGAAAAAGACCTTGTACGGGCAACGGGAGGCGATTGCTGGCGACAGCACACTGCCAGCCACAAACAGCAGCCACAGTGCGACTACACCTGTGATGAACCATCCAACGATAGGATTGAGTTGGCGAAGCAAATCGCTTATGCCAACGAAGAACAGAATGAGAGCGATCTGGAGAAGGATCGTCATCCCCGCTTCGAGGTCGAAGACGTGCCATCGGTGGAGATTGTCCCAGCGATAGTAACGGACGCGGACATATTCCGGGGAGGACGTGAAATGGCCCTTCAGATACTCGAGGAGCCATTGCCTTACAAGCATCCCCAACGACGCCGCGATGAGACTGAAGATGAGACTGCAGAACCAGATGACGTTGAGTCGGACGGCCGCATTCTGTGGGACCGGCGGCGGAGAATCGCCGGGAGACAGGAGTGCTTGATATGCTTCTACATTGAATGCGGTCACCACAGCAGAGAACAGACCAGCCTGATTACTTGGTGAGCGTGCGAACGCGAAATCGGGTATGACGACTTACGAAGACCAGTAGAGTGTCGATATTCTCGCATCGATCCTTGATCATACTCTGATCAAACGCTAGAAGCTCTGCGGCTAACTTGTCCCATTTATTATCATAGTTTTGGTCGTCGTTCCTTCTAGCAGGCTGAAACTGTTTAGGGGAGAATGAAGCTGCAGGACTGGGTTCGTTAGGCTCATCATCTGGCCCTGGTGGTCGAATCGATATCGAAGGAAATACAAAAGGTCGGTCAGACGGCGATGGACTGGGTCTCGTCGGACCCCACAACGTTGGACGTGGGCCCGGGGGCCCAGCATACATATACGATGGATCGGTCGTGGGCTCCCCAATGTGATATTGATCAGGAACATACGGAGAGAACGTAGTCGGATGCGTCGGGGAAGCATGATCTGAGCCGTAGGAGTACGGGGGAACTATGTTCGGGATTGGGACAAAATGTGCAGCAGCGTCGTGCGGTAAGGGTATGTCCGGCGTGGGAAACGAGGGGGATGATCGCCCGTACATACGAGTTCGAGACGATTGAGACGGGGTACCACGGCGAGTCCAAGACTCTGGCTGAGGCGGTGGTAGCGGGATATCGAACGAGGGACTGCGAAATGAGCGCTTAGGATACGGTTCCGCCACAGGACTCGGCATTCGTCTTCGACTCCGATCCCAAGTTTCCCAACTGGATCCATCTGGTAAGGGGATGCCAGGAGGCAACATTTCAATAGGCGAGGATGCAGGGGGGCCGTACGTATCTCGCGTAGCAGCGGTGTAACGATCTTGAGTGGCGGATAGACCTGGCGCGGGTGGTGGTTCGACGCTGCTGGGAATAAAGCCGTGACCATCGCCGTATGACTCGAACCTCACGGGCTCCGCGGGTGGTCGTCGTACGAAAGTGTGATCATCGTAATTTAAGTCGGCCCGTTCAGCTCTAGTGGGTGGCCGTTGTCTGAGAGGGGGTTGAGTATAGCTGTCTTCGTAGGACGGCTCCCTTCTCCTGCGGGTACGGGGGGTACGAGAAGTGTAATCGCGGCTCGTTGGAAGTGTAGTAGCCATTATTCGTATGAACAGGTCAATACTTCTGGCATTTGTTTCAGCGACGTCATGATCGTCCGAATGTTTTAGAGGACTCACCGTAGGATGTCGGTGTAGGGGACTCTTGAGAGTTGGGAGGGAAAGCGAAGATTGCGGACACGTCTGCAGGTTCCCGTCACTGCACTTGATCATGCAATAAATTACCCGTCATTCATGAAGATGAATGGAAGGACAGGCACTTTTCGACGCAGAAACCGTGGAGGTCGGAGCGACTGCATGAGTATGTGAAGCCGCGTGACTGTAACATCACTATTAGTGATGTTGGACTATGTATTCCTGGAGTAGGTTGTATAAGATGTGCCGAACTTTCTAAAGGGTGTGGCAAAGAAAGCTTCTTGTTGATGCGAATGGCAACCTATGTGATGTGTCTTGTAGCGCAATGAGCGACAGCGTACGAATCAGCACTGGCGCTTGGTGTGGCGTCTTAGAAATTCATCAGACGTTGTATATGGTTCGAATTTTCTGTGATGGGACTCAAAGCCCTGAGCGGATTTCCCCAGTCAATGGCCTCATTTGATGACACATGATTGTGCAGTAGTCGTGCCTTTTGCCAGTGTCCAACACTAGTCTCTTCTACAAGCTATCGAGGGCGATTGTTGCTGCAGCATCGTAGATGATGATGGCCTGCTGTCGTCATCGAATTTGTACGATGTCAGCTGCTACAGCCATAATAAAGCGCTACACTTTATCGGAAAACCGTCGATGAATAACGACCTGGTCGTCGATGACAATAACATACAACATACCGAACAGCGTGGTTATAACACACCAGATGTCCAAGATATGGAGCCCAGTGACTCGCATAGCTTGCTATTCGGGTATTACGGGTAGGAAGATGCGGTCTATTGTACCTCGCAGCAGCACGTCTCCATCTTCCACAAGCACTGCATTTTCCGCAAAACCGCACGGACTTTACGAAAGCTATCATGACATTTGACGCGAGGACGGCGCATACCAATTGTCGTTGAGAACGTGTACTGCGAGAAGTGGGTACAGGGCGATGTCGGCGCGAACGGGGCTTGCAGCCGAACCTTGTTGGCAACGTCCTACAATGGACGGGTTCGCAGTTTCACCACGGTGAGTCATTATCCTGAGACGCTTCAGTGTAAGGTTATGACATGCTTGAACGTCGTATGCCGGCCAGGCTGATCAAGTCGTGGCTGCACACTCTAAAGACCCGGTTCGTGAACTTTAGCCTGACTATTGCACAGATAACACGACGTACGTGCATGGAATTGGTACGTCTGCATATTCAAGTCTCGTTCGACTACCGGGGAATCGACATAGGCGATTACGGCGCAGATCCAGAAAAAGATCGCTATAGGAGGCCACTTTCCAAGGACGTAAAGCGTGTAATCGTAGTCTTAATTGGTCTCCACATGTCTTGTAAACTTCGAACGCAGTAGATAGTTAGCATACAGTCATGTTCTGTTGCTCTTTGAGTTGCGATAGAGGGATATGTTCACTAGAAGAGTCATGGTCGTCGAGGCGGGACAATGATGAGGGCGCGTGGGAACCAAAGAGGCACGCGCCTGTTGGCGCCCAGGAACAAAGCGCACGCTTATTGTCTGGGACAGGCGCCAAAACGTCGGTGCGCTCTTTTGTGTTGGAAGACAAAAGAGCGATACAATAACCGCGAATAATCCATGAGCTATTGCGCTTGGACAAAAGAGATGCGTCGGCTTCGAGTCTTGGTACGCTCGCCCTTCTCTCCCTTACCACTACCATGCGTCGCTCGGCCGACCTCACCATCGACCCCGAGCTGAGGGCACCAAGCACATCCTCCTCGCCCGTCAGCTCGACCTACAAACTCCCCCTTTCACCAGAAGAGTCGACACCATCTGTAGCTAACACCGCAGTCGAAACAGCCGCAGATGCACCCAAACCTTCCATCAAACTCCTCTTCTCATTCCTCACAAGACACGACCTCCTGTTCCTCGTCTTGCCTGCCACCCTTTCCTCGGCGTGCTGCGGGGCAGTCGCCCCCTTCATGACACTAGTGGTCGGAAGTGTTTTCGACGCCTTTGCGCGTTTTCCTCTTACGCCAAATCCTCCGGAGACAGCAAAGCATCAGCTGCTTCATGACATTGGCATGGGCGCGCTAGAATTAGTCGGTCTAGCAGCGGGCGCTCTTGTGGTCAGTGCTCCTATTGTTTACAATGTTACGCGGAGGCTGATGAACATTGCAGATGAGTAGTCTTACTTCGAGTCTATGGATATGGACTGGAGAAAGAAATCTACTGGAAGTGAGAAAACGCGTATATCACTCCGTGACGCGTAAAGATCTAGTCTGGTTTGACACCAAGACTGAAGATTCGAGTGATCTTGGGGCTGGTGGTCTGATGGCCAAGTTTGCTAGGTACGTTCAAATGTCTTTGGCGCTTGGCTTGTCTGACATGTCTGTCCAGGGAAACGGACGAGGTCCGGACAGCCACGAGCCTTGCATTCGGGATGCTCATCCAACATCTCACCACCACTATCGTCTGCTTGGCACTGGGCTTTTCGCGATCATGGGCCCTCACCCTAGTCATTCTGTCCGCGGTACCGGTATTAACTCTCATTTCAACAGTCGCTCAAGGCCTCGCTATGCCAAGACTTAACGGCGAACGCCAACATACTGCTGTGGCGTCAACGCTTGTGGACCGTGTTATTGGCGCCATCAGTACAGTCAAAGCGTTTAACGCCCAGGCCCAAGAGGCGCTCGCGCTTGGAAAAGTCCTCGACAAAGTTCAACAATCGGCGAACGGCTGTATACGCGTCTGGGGAGTCTCATCAGGGCTGACACAGTTTGCCATGATGGCCATGTTCGTCCAAGGGTTCTGGTTTGGCGCGAAACTTGTGAGGTCGGGCACCATCAGCCCTGGAGATGTCATGGCGGTCTTTTGGGCGTGTCTCATCGCGACCAGCAACTTGCAGATGTGTCTCCCGCAGCTCATCATTATCGCCAAAGGCAAGGCTTCCATGGTTGCCCTCGTGACCCTCGTCGAGTCTACCCCAAAGTCGACTCTCAGCCGGTCGGCCTCGACACTGGGCGGTAAGCGGACCACAGAACTCCGCAAGATTGTCCCCGCTGCCTGCATGGGCGGTCTGGAGCTCTGCGACGTCACCTTTGCCTATCCCTCACGTCCCACCGTTCCCGTCTTGCGCGATATCAGTATCTTCCTCCCTGCAGGCGAGACGACGTTCATCGTCGGCGCGTCCGGCTCGGGCAAGTCCACGGTCGCGCAGCTGCTGCTCCGCATGTACGACTTGGACCAAGGCATGATCAAGCTCGACGAACAGGACCTTGGCTACCTCGATGAAGACTGGGCGCGGAGGCACATCGCACTCGTCTCACAGACGTGCATACTGTTTGACATGACCGTGCATGAGAACGTCGCAATGGGACTCGCAAGTCCGGCGAGTAAGCGGCGACCAGAGGACGTCACGCGTCAAGAGGTTGAGCGCGTTTGCAGGGCTGCGTTGATGCACGAGTTCATTATCGACCTTCCCGACGGGTACGACACCAAGCTGGGTAACGGCGGTGCGAATCTTTCCGGCGGACAGAAACAGCGACTGGCTATCGCTCGTGCGTTGCTGCGCGACCCCACGATCCTTATTCTTGGTAAGTCCATGTAGTCTGCTGCAAGAATGTATACGCTAACGTTGAGATCCAGATGAGGCGACGTCCGCGCTAGACGCAACGTCCCGCATCCTGGTATTCGAGGCGATCAAGAGATGGCGCCAAAATAAGACCACCATTGTCATCACACACGACCTCTCCCAGATCGCCTCCAACGACTTCCTCTATGTGCTCAAGTCTGGCGAACTCGTCGAGCAGGGCTACCGTTCGGAACTGGAGCAACACGGCCAGTCCGAGTTGATGCGGATGCTTCGAGTACAGGGCTCCGCCCACGGCTTCCAGGAGCGGACCGACGCCGATCTCCAGGCTCAGCAAACCGAGGCGGAGGTCGACGCTATTCTTGAGCAAGAGGACCAAGCTCAGCAGCAGGCACTCGAGGCCGTCGGTATTCGCAAGCGCCAGTTCTCCCGCCAGAGCGTGTACCGCCCGCTGACAACGAGCAACTGGATGTTCGACGTCGTCGCTGAGCTGACGAAACCTGCTGAGGCCTCGACGGCGCTGGCCAATAGGACACAACACGTCAGCCGGTTCGTCCCCGCCGAGGCGTTCTCGACAGAGCCTCCTGCCCCTATAAGCCCGCGTCGACAGTCATTCGACATGCCATCCCCTCCGCCGCCCGCGTATAACAGCCTTAGCCGCCGCTATAGCCTGCAGTTCACACCGACGTCGCCCACAGATTCCAAGCGGTTTTCGTGGTCGAATGTGTCCCGCAATACGTCGACATTCGACGATAGCGACGATGAGGACGAGCTCGACCGCCATGTTCTTCGCCCTTCGCGCAGCTCTGCTTCCATGGCGAGCACTTCGCGACAGAAGCGTGTCCGCCGCAAGTGGGACGAGAAGGAGCTCGCGGAGGTCAAGGTCGATGCTGCTCCCGCAGAGCCCGAGAAGGCGCAGCCGCCCCCTCAGCCTTCGTCCTTTCGCCTCCTCTTCATGATCTGGCCTAGCGTCCCACTTAAGACGCTCTTCGTTCTCGGTCTCCTCGCAAGTCTCATCAGCGGCGCAATCACACCCATCTTCTCCTACATCCTCTCCCGCCTGCAATACGAAGTCTCGATAGGCGGTACCGACATCTCAGCCGTGAACACTTTCGGTGGGATCTCGCTCGCTATATGCGCCGCGGACGGACTTTTCATCGGGCTCAAGTACTTCATCATGGAGTACGTCGCGATGGACTGGGTGAACAGCCTCCGGAAGGCCTGCTTCGACTTGATCCTCAAGCAGGACAAGAAGTGGTTTGACAAGAGCGAGAACAGCCCCGCCCGCCTCGTCCAGATTCTGATCAAGGACGGCGACGACGCGCGCTCATTGATCGCGACGGTTCTCATGCAGGGCCTAATGGTCCTCGCTATGCTCGGAGTCGGTCTTATCTGGGCTCTCGTTGAGGGCTGGCAGCTTACCCTCGTCGGCTTCGCCATTGCGCCCGTCTTCATCGTCACCATGATCGTCCAGACCAACTTGGTGTCCAAGTGCGAATACCGCAACAAGCGCGCCCGCGAGGAAGTGGCCAAGAACTACTACGATGTATGTATTCTATTTGACCATTGACTTATTGCCAAACTGACAACCTCTCGCAGGCTATCTCCAACGTACGCGGAATCAGAGCCATGGGCTTTGAGGTCGTGTTCCAGGAGCGGTTCGACAAGTCTGCAGAGACTGCGCTCCGCACTGGATTGCGCGGCGCTTTCGTAGAGGGTTGCACGTTCGGCGTCGCCAGTGCACTCATCTACCTCGCGGAAGCTGTTCTCTTCTATGTTGCAGCGGTTCTCGTGGCACACAGCACTTACAGCTATCTCCGCGTGGTTCAAGTCCTCAATTTGGTCGTCTTCACCGTTTCACTTGGATCTCAACTTATGTCCTTCAGTGCGTTTTCATTCTACAGTATCTATCTCTACCTGGACTAACATGTCATTTACAGCTAACCGTATCGCACAATCCGTCCAGGCGACGCAGGATCTTAACACACTTCTCAAACTCCCCGAGCGCACTGAGGAGTCTCGCGGAGCGACACGTCCTCCCATCGCCGGCGATCTTTCTTTCAACAGCGTTTCTTTCTCATACCCGGAGAGGTCAGACGTCCCTGTCCTTAAAAACCTCAGCTTTTCCATCGAAGAGGGTGAATGTGTCGCCATCGTCGGTGCCTCTGGCTCTGGAAAATCCACCATCGCGTCTCTCCTCCAGCGCCTCTACGAACCTTCCGCTGGTTCGATCACGATCGGCGGCAAGAATGACCTGGGGTGGATGGATGTGCAACACCTGCGCGACCACGTTTCGGTGGTCAGCCAGCAGCCCCACCTCTTCGACTCCAGCATCTCCGATAACATTGCGTACGGCACGTTGCTTACGGAGGCCGCGATCGAGGAGGCCGCCCGTGCGGCCAACGTGCACAACTTCATCCTTTCGCTGCCTAAGGGCTACCAAACTGTCATCGGCGAAAACGCGTCCCTCATCTCCGGCGGTCAGGCGCAGCGTCTCCAGATCGCGCGTGCGCTGGCCCGTCCGTCCCGGATACTCATCCTCGACGAGTGCACGTCGGCACTGGACCCGGCCAACCAGGCTGCGGTATTGGAGACTATCAAGTCGGCGAAGATGGGTCGCACGACCCTGATGGTCACGCATAAGCTGCAGGTCATGCGAATGTGTGACCGGATTGCGGTCGTGCACGACGGCAAGATCGCTGAACAAGGGACCTACCAGCAGCTTATGGAGCGTAGGGGCGTCTTTGCTCAGCTTGCTAGTGGCGGCGAGTGGATGGACTAGGTTTTTCTTCTCTTGATTGACTCATGGATGTAGTTTTAGGAGGTGTTTACTCCCTCTCTTCCTATCCTTACCGTCTTCACTATTGGTTATTCATACAGCGACTAACACATTTCTTCGTTCGCGCTCTGCTTTCGTTCGGTACCCATACACACTCAACTGGCATTGTACATTACAGCAATCATTTTGTATCTTGTAGGACACGACCTCTGTTACGAATTCAATCCACGCTGTCATGACTAAAATCACGTTCCCTGTACGGCATGCGAGTGTCACGTCCCATATACGATCGTGGAGTAACTATGAACCCCATGGGGCGGGCAACGTGGTAATCTTAAATTTCGATCGGATTCACTACAGTACATACATCAATCAAAGGGTACGGGACGAATATTGGGACCAGCAAGCTTTAGACCGGGAGTCTTGCCGTGTTCCGCCTGGGCAGCACCAAAGACGGATGGTACTGGTATACCGCAGCAATCGCCCCAGCCTACTTCACGTTGGCCTGCGGCTCCAAGATCACCATGTGCGTGCGCGTGACCCCAATGTGCATCGTCCTCACTTCCCGAGGGTTGTGATGGTAGAACGGGGCCATCCCACGGTAAGATGGAGCCGAAGAGGAAGTGTTGAACCACGGGGAGCTTGCCGAGTACCTCCGCACGGTACATCTTGAGCAGACCTGAATTGACTTTGTCCCATGTTTTGACCTAGAGAGATGGGTTAAGTACGGCCCACAGTTAGCTGAACGAACGGAAACCTACTGCTGAAATATCATCCAGCATAGGAGAATGCCACCGCAACGAGGCAGTCTTCACTGAATTGATGAATTGAATGCAAGCGAGATACATGTAGTCCTTGGCGAATTCTTCCACGACTTCGTTGTCATGTATAGATTTCGGCTTCAAATATTTGTGGCCTGTCAAAGTAGAACGTAAACGAGCTTGCACCTGAGTTTCTATTTCATCGGCACTTACCACGCAGCTGCGCAGAGCCGAACAGGAAGGGTAGAAAATGATAATCGTCTAAGCCCCAAACGCCGTGCGAGCCCGCTGGTTCTAGCCAGTAGGTCGACTGGAGTACGCGCATGACTTGTATATAGCTGCTCGTGTCCGTCAAATTTCAAGGGAAGACGACCGAGACTCATTGCACACGCACCGCCAAAATACACGTATTACCAGTGCTACGTGATCTTCCTTCGAGACGACCCCTAACCGTTCTAGACAGATCCTAAGCATAAACGTCAAAACCTCTGTCGGTCGGGCGGACGACGTGACCTACATCCAGCATAAGAAGTTGAGTTCCATTCCACTTCCGTAATCGATCCGTGTTCTGTTTCCCCAGGATTCGCAAAAATAGGCCAAGATTTCTGGTACAGCGTCTTGCGGGAGATTAGGGATCGTGGCATGAAGCCCGGGCGCGATCTTGGGACGAGCCACGGAGTCAGTGGAAGTAAACGCATATGTCCGAAGGATTCGCCACGTACTTGTCCAATCCTGTCGTAGAAGAAACGGAATGCAGGGTTGCCGAAACGCGAGGCCTTATTATCCACTGGTGGGAAGTCTTTGGTTGTTTCCTCGACCCTATTCAGGACTTCTATGATTGCCTCCACACCCTATATACAGTGAACATGCCTTGTAAGTACGGTCCATGCAAGAGCACTCACAAACGCACTGGGGATGTTGTGCACTCGTCAGTCAACTTTACTCCAATAACGCTTTCATTCAGCTCTTCGATAAAGCTGGTGATTTGATCATGAGTCTTCGAGCTTTGGAAGTATTCCAGCTGCTCCTTAGTAAGTATGGCTTTGCAGGGTGACTTGAAAGACATGTTGTAGACAATGTAGGTGGCCGTCAGTGGTAGAGTATTCAAAGGAGTCTAGGCGTACCACATCGGTCAATTGATGACATACTGGACATATTAGCGCCCGAAGACGCATCCGGATGAATCGTACAAGTCCCTCAGGTTATCTATGTCGAACACCTCTCTGCTCACCTCTCTCTAACACAAAACGTACTCCAGGACCCAAAAATGACACGACAACATTGTAAATGACAAGCTATTTGACACTTTCACTAGACACAACAAGCGATTGCGAGGCAGCACAACAAGACATGACTTAGGGCAGAGAAAATGAAGAGGCAAAAGTAGATGATTCCGTTCCATTTACATGAGTTACTACGCGTACGCAGCTTCTGACTGACTTGAAAGTTCGCTGAAGCCATAGTTCTCTCCTCTGGTGAACGCACGGGTGCATTGCGCCATCGTCACCGATCTAAATAGCCGTGTGTCAGGGCCAAATACCCGCGCGATAGACTTTTGACTTACGCTCTAGAAATCGGATCGGTCTGGTAGAAGTTCTCTATGGGCTTCTTGAACGGTGTGCCCGTCACCTTCGCGTTCGCGGTGCCGGCGATCAGGGACTGCAGACCTGCGAGAGCGACCTCGAGCGAGGTCGGCTCGGTGACGTCGTAGCGAACCAAGTTTGGCGAAACTTCCCACATACGATCGCGGAGCGAAAGGACATCATCGTATGGCAAGGGCGCTCCAACAACCTCCGACAGGGCGCTATGAAAGATCGATAGTCAGCGAGCAGCGAAAGCTCATCAACGAGACAATGCATACCGAATGATTTTCCAGTCTTCGCGCGACGCGCCAGGTGGCGGGACCGCGGCCCGGCCGATCTGCGTACGACCCTCCGTGTTCACCCAAGTTGTTGACTTCTCAGTATAGGCAGCTCCGGGCAAGCAAACGTCAGCAAGTTGGGCACCAAGGTCACCGTGATGGCCTTGATACACGACGAAGGCGTCTTGTGGTATTGACTTGGGGTCAATCTCATCAGCGTTCAACAGGTAGACGAATTTCGGCTTGACGGAAGAAGCCTTCTTCGATGGTACAAATCCAATGTCGTATGCCGCAGGGCGAGACGCAGCCTAAACAAATTTGATAAATCAATCGCGTCTAAAACGAGTGAGGCGGCACCCACCCGTTGCAATACACTGAAGCCGTTCCATTCAGGCGTGACGAGCTTCTCCTTGTTCTGCTCTACGAACTTGGATAGTGCGTTGTATACGGCCGCACCGTCGGGGTGGTCTACTAACGAACTGCCGACGATGATGAGAGGATATTTCGCCGTCTTGAACTTCTCAGCGAACTCGCCCTTGCCAGCAACGAAGTCAGCGACTGCTTTCGCATTATCACCAAGGTAATCGTAACCGTATGTTGTGTCGACGCGCTCGCCAATCAAGCCGACCTCGAGACCGGTGTGCAACCAGCTCTTGCGGATACGTGAGTTCATGACGGCCGCCTCGTGTCTTGGGTTGGTGCCGACAAGGAGGATCACATCGGCCCTCTCGACGCCAGGGATGGTAGTGTTGAACAGGTAATTTGAGCGCACGTCAACTGCATGTACTGGCGCAGCATGACCCCCAACGTTGTCAGTTGTAAGGTTATCGGAACCAAGGCGGTTGACCAAATCCTTAAGCGCCATGAGAGACTCGGTGTCCGCGAAATGACCCGCGACGGCTTGAATCTCGTCACCCGAAGCACCTGACCGTGCCAAACCGTCCGAGATCGCTGCCAAAGCCTCCTCCCATGTTGCAGCAACAAATCTGTCACCCTGCTTGATGAGCGGTGTCGTGAGGCGTTGGAAGCGCAAGCCATCGTTGGAATACCGAGTCTTGTCGCTAATCCACTCCTCGTTGACATCGTCGTTGCAGCGTGGCTGGACACGCATAACAGAAACTCCGCGGCTGTCGACACGAATGTTGGAGCCGACAGCGTCCATCACATCGATACTGTCTGTGTGCTTGAGCTCCCATGGCCGGGCGTGGAAGGCGTAAGGTTTGCTCGTAAGGGCACCGACGGGACATAGATCAACGACGTTGCCTGAAAGTTCGGAATTCATGGTTTTCGCGACATACGTGCCGATTTGCAGATCATTACCGCGTCCAGTCGTACCAAGTTCTTCGACGCCTGCGACTTCGTTTGCGAATCGCACGCAACGCGTACATTGGATGCAACGGTTCATAGAGGTCTTGACAAGAGGGCCAAGATCTTTGTCCTCGACGGCACGCTTGCCAGCAATCTCGTGGAAGCGCGTCCGGTCAGCACCGTAACGCATTGATTGATCTTGTAAGTCGCATTCACCACCTTGATCGCAGATGGGGCAATCTAACGGGTGATTTGAGAGGAGGAATTCCATAACACCCTCGCTGATGATATTTGTATTCAGAATCAGTTTTCTTGTAGGGGGAAGGAGCTACTCACCGTGCTTCGTGAACCAGCGGAGTATTCGTAAACACTTTGGCGCCGGGCATTGCAGGCATAGCACTTCATGAAATATGAACATCAGACACTATAATAGACAAGGATAACCCACCAGGATGCAACAGGTTTGGGCGACCGTTCCACTTCTACGAGGCACATACTAGAAGGAATATCATCAGTACGATTGCGCGCTTTAAGCGGATGGTTCGAAGTACGTACCGGCAGTTACCCGCAATAGCTAGTCTGAAGAATCATTATGTGAATATTCGTTCGTTCGTAGCATAGTGACCGAGCTCACCTGTCATGATAGCAAAAACTTCACAAACCTGGATCAATACAGATTTCATACCACAGTCGCCTAGCCCAACTCACCGAGGAATAGTTGCACCTGCAGCTTCGCATGCTTGGATCAGAGCAGAGCCTGCAGGCGTTATATTCATGAGTACCATACAGCATGATACGAGAGACTGAGGACGCGCCTTGTGGGACAGTCACCTCCTTCCCATCCACCGTAAGTGTAATATCTGCCTGGCGTGTGTGACTTGAGCTAAATGGCCGACGTCCTGGTTTCGACTACCGTCAGAGACTCCTATGACGCGTACAATACCAATGTACAACATACCTTTGCTCGCTGACGACGGTAGGACAGCCCCGAGTATTCCCGCCGACGCTGGCTTCGACGCCGTAGACACTAGCCGCAACATTGTTCCGAGGATATGATTGCAGGATGTCTAAGCAGGCTGTATAGCGTGCCTGACAGCGAAGTGGCTCGCCAGAGAGTAGTGTAGTGCCCGAGAACGTGAAATGGCTTTTAGTCGTCGTCGGTCACGATGAGCGAACCCCCCGCATTTGTCGGACTTTGAATATGGTCTAACGCCGTCGCTCCCATTGGCTCAGAGCAAAACGGACCCGGCGGTAGCCGGTTGAGTCGGGTTAGGGCTATTTCTCAGCTTACGTAAGGTTAGGGTTACCTTTGCGGATCGACAGCGCTTAATCTACGTGACCATCCCTCCCGACAATTGCAAGGAACGCATCATTTTCAAGTTCAAAGTCTATAGTTCTTTGCCATGAGCAAAGTAGTATTTGGTAAGATTTTCTTCACTGTATAATTTCGTGCGGTATACTTATCAAATGGCACTCCACTTAGTCGGAAATGTTCCCTACAACATGGGAGAGGTGCGCCCGCAACCACGCGATATCGTCTGTGTGTCTGGCTCACCGAGTTATCGAAACTACCTAGGAACAACTCATAGACACGTTCAAGTCTGTGGGGCAGGTAGTAGGCTTCAGGCTGGTATTTGATCGAGACACCGGCAAACCCAAGGGGTACGGTTTTTGCGAATTCACTGGTACGTTTGTAACGACATACTACTCCTTTGCCAAACAATGTTGTGCGATCTTAACTGCCCGGTTGCCTGCATGAAGATCACCCGACTGCTATGTCTGCCGTACGCAATCTCAACGGTGTTGAAGTTGGTGGCCGACCACTGCGAATCGACCTTGCGGACTCGGACCCATTTTTAGAAGGCAAGACCACTGTGCGTGGTGAACTGCTCGACATGAGCGAGACGCGCGCGCAATGGCGCGAACGCGAGCGTGAGCGTGAACATGAGCGTCGTATGGCGTCGTTGCAGCACCTTGACGACCCGAAAGGCTTCCTCGCCACCATTCCTCAAGGTATACCGCTTCCTCCCGGAACCAAGGCCGAAGACTTGATCTCTTCAAGTTTAGCAAATATGCCACCAGGCCAAGTCATGGATGTGCTTGCTCAGATGAAGGTTCGATGTGCGACTGAGACTACTCAAGATACCCGTTGTGACCGTATTTTTGTGACTTAGGCGTTCGTCATCTCGCACCCCGAACACGCGCGAGCGTTGCTGCAGGGGCATCCCCAGCTTGGCTATGCGCTCTTCCAAGCTCTTGTCCTAAATAACATCGTTGACCCGTCCGTCGTCGAGGTAGGTCAACACGAGTTTCGGTCGTGTGATCGACTGACACGATTACAGAGGATGCGTGGTGCAACGACCCAAGCTACGGCTGCGCCTGTCGCATCTGTAGCGCCTCCAATGCCTATGGGTCGTCCAGCCTACCAGCCACCTCCAGTTCAGCATCCAGGTCCACCACCAGCCTTCAACCCAGCTATGAACATGCCCCCGGGGCCGATACCACATCATCCAACACCGCCAGTACCATCTGCTCCCTCAATGTACCCACCACCTGCCCATATGCAACCGCAAGCGCCGCATATTCCTGGCCAATCACCCTACTATCGTCCTCCTCCACCTGCTGCTCCCGCCGCTATCCCGCCTCCAGTACAGGTTCCTACTCCACAGCCTCAGGCACCCCCTGTATCCGCGCCGGCGTGGGACTCTGCTCAGCATGTAAGAAGTCTTCAACAATTATCTCGCTCGATGACTGATTGATCATTGCCCAGAACCTTTTGCTCCAAGTACTACAACTCACGCAAGAACAGATCAATACTCTTCCGCCGGCGGAACGAGAGCAGATCAACAACCTGGTATGTATAGCTCATCTCGATCCAGTCAATTAAGGCTCATTCTCCGACAGCGTTCGCAGTATCAGGGACTTAAAACCACTTAGGGTGGCGTTGCGGCCTCACCATGATCGCGCTCAATCGAAGTGCATTCGATCAACTTTCCTTGTCGACACGTGAAGGGGTTCGGATGGTACATCTGACCTAAGTTTACTTTTGTATTCGATGGTGCAGATTAAGTATCATTACATTGACAGGCAAAGTACAGCATTATACACAGAGCGTGGACATAACGATACAACTTTGGGGGTGACTTGCGTATTCGAGGGCCAATGTTCGTGAGTGAAGGGGCTACATGGTATCCAAATGCGAGAAAACAACGACTCGACAAAAAAACTGCAAGAGAACAACGTGTGGCCAGGTCAGGGCACATATACAGACAAAAGAACATTCACGACGAGCTTCTCGACTTCGCAGTCGCGAACAAATGGTACACGCGCTTTCGAAACGCAACCGAGAGAAGACAAATCAGCCATGAGAGTAATGCCCGCCGCCGACATTGGTAGAGCACCGCTACGCATGACCTTGGCCCGCAGGTCATCGCCGCTGGAGGGATCCCCTCCGTCGGACATGGCCGAGCTTCCCCGTATTGGGGGTGATGGGCTATGTCGTGAGCCGTTGGGTAGGCGAGAGCTAGTGGACAACGGGCTGTCCGGCAGCGGCTCGGTGAGGTCCACTGTCTGGTCCACACGCCAGACGTAGCCACCCGCCGCCCAAAGAAGCTCTGGCTCTAGCTTGTAGAGTTTGAGAGCATGATATAGAATAGAGTCACCCCCCTTCAACTACAAGGCAAGGTCAGGGCCCGATCATGGACGTAAGAAGGAAGCACTCACATGTGGGACTAGTGTCTCTGCCAAAGCGTCAGCAGGGTTCACACCGTAGTCGTTCGTCAAGTAAAAACCTATTCGGCGACCACGAGACATGTTCAAAACTGGAGAAAGAAGATCGAGGAAGTGATCACTCGGGCTGATGAGGGGATCGGGCTGGATTCCTGCAGGGCCAAACGACTTCACGTGCACGGCGTATGAGATGGTAATCCTCAGCCCTTTCGTGACTGGCTCGATCTCATAGTCGCTATCCGACATGAAGGCCGTCCATTCCATCTCACCCACTTTCGTGCCGCGTGCATGGTAGCGTTCTTCAGACCCTTCTGGACTGCGAACGACAAGGCTGCCCCCGCGAAACTTTACTGGCAACGTGACCAGGATCGTCGCCACTCGCATATCGCTAGGTTTGGGCTGCGGGCGCATGCCGTTGCCCTTGAGCCAGATCTGCAGCTTGTCTCGGAGTACCGTCAGGTAGTGGCCCGCTGGAAGAGTGGGGAAGAGGGTGTTTCGGACCGTCTCGAGTATGGGATGATTCGCAATCTCGAGATTCGTGGTGAGTGGTAGGTGCGGTGGATAGAAGAGCGACTCGTGTTCAGAGAACTGCTCAAGACCCGATGGTGAACTGGGTCTGCTTGCGGCAATGAGGACGTCCAGTGAAGGAGGCATGTCGTAGTCGACGTCAATGGGGAAGTCAAGTGAATGTGTGATGCCACCCTATGTCTACGGGGTAAGTACAGTTTGCGAAGAGTGGCACTTTGGACTTACCTTGGAGCGAAAGAAGAGAACGAGCGTCGATGGGTCGAAGGGGATTTTGCCCGACACCGTGAAAGGTCGCGCCTTGGCCCCCACTAGTAATGCAGTGAATGCCTTGAGTGCGGCCTCTGAACAGTCCCGTTCTGAAGAATGCCTCCTTTTGCGGGACGATACCGACGACGCTTTACTCGACATTTGTTCGACCTCGAAGCCAGAGGAGTGTGAAGGAGAGGATGAGCTGCCCGAGCTACGACTTGAGGTCGACATTGGCGAAGAGCGTACGCTAGCACTTGATGCTGGCAGCGACATGACGTCCAATGAGAAGGAAAGTCCAGAACACCTAAACAACTGGGCGAAGCGGGCCTATTAATACGGAGGGTTGAAGCGACGCCCCTGATGTCTGAGCCGAGCATGCAGACTCAGCATGTCACGGAGTTTCACATCAGGTCCACCCATAAGTATTGGATCGCCGCAATGCATATCTTGGTCTGGGTGGCCAAAGCACCCACAGAGGGTCATAATTGCAAACGGGCAGGCCGGCCGTGTGGCACGGAGCAACGTCGCTTTGATTGCATGGATGGCGTGTGAGTACCGAGGTACTCCGGAACGTGCCCGCCAGAACGTAGCTGTGGAAAGTGCGGATTCAAGTTCACATATGAATATCAGGAAGCTGCGAGAAGTCTGCGCACCTGGTCATGACAGTGCACAGCAAGATGGTTTCAATAAGCCCCATCAGCCACGCACGAACAACGTGGCGAACTTCGGGGGCCCAAACTCGAAGGAGCCAGATATGTGGCCCTAGTGATTCATGAACGCATCTGTCAGATCTCTCAATACCAGCGAGGATGCTTCCGCCGGGAAGTAACCAGTGGCAGGTCGCACGCGACCTGGTCACAAGTATACCCGCTTCCTTCTTCAAGTTAGTCGGTCGAACTGCATGAGAACGCAGGGCTGTTACAGTTGCGATACATGCACAAGGCGGGCCGCCCCGGTGGAGCCAGTCTTCACATCGGACCCGCCCAACGGAGGCGAAGGTGTTGGTGTTTTCCAAGTGGCGATGGCACGGAGCGCGTCTCCTCTGCGTCACTTTTCGCACTCAGCGGTTTCAGGGTCGGCAACGCCACTCAGTGCTCTCCGGTCCGTCTAAATTCTGGGCAGCATGCCACAGAACTGTATTATGATACTAGGAGGATAATAATGTTACATCCACTACGATATCGAACGAAGTAAAGTCCACTTTTTGTAAGATAGCAGAAAATAGCACTCTAAAGGGTAAAGTTCATGGAGTCCCTCTCATCAGCCCACAGCCTTGCGTACTCCAAGCATAGTCTGTAAACATAAGCTGTGAAGTGGAAACACCCTTCAACGTCGCGTCCCCACAGATAAGAAAGAAATCAATTCATACCTTCCATATCCACTCTCCTCCCCACCGTGCGTTTCCACTGCTTGCCCGCGCGAGCAATGCGCCGTAGACGCCTATCTCCGTCCACCGGTCGTCTCCTGGCAGGAGATTCCTGCAGTGTTGTGGAGTTGGCCGCACGGAGGGTAGACTCAGTTGCACCGGAGAAAAAGGCGTGTATGTTGTAGATTTCTTGGTAAGAGGGAGAAAGCGGGATGTAGTGTAACCTGTCCGGAAGACGTCATGAGAACTAGATGAACACGTTGCAGGGTGTGAAAATTCGTACCATGGTTCAAGCCATTGCTCGTAGAACTCTCTGTACACGGTTGCCTTGAGGACTACGCTATCGGACTCCAGGAACGAGAAGAAGCGCCCGGAGTAACCCATGCCATCGACATCCACGAGATACTTGTGCTTCCAATGGTCACCCAAGTTCACACCTCCCTCATCGAAACGATGATCTCTCAAAAGAGCTGAAATACCTCCGGGGAAGTTGAACGAGTCCACGACCTTGACGAAGGCTACATCCATCATTTCTTTGTTCAGAGCCGACGTAGGAACTTCGGCGTAAACGTAATTGGAAGAGCCTGGTGGGTCAGCAAACAAAACGGTTCTGTTCGTGGAAGAGGTATCACTAGCCATCCTGACGAATCTGCGTAAATGCTCGTTTAGCAACGGTCTAGGTCTTTGGACTCGAGATAGTTGTACCTATGTCGCTGGTATTGGCCAGCAAATCCCGGCGGCGAACTCCCTCCACCGGTCGAGGCCCCTCGCCAAAAGACCTTGTCGTTTTTGCGCTCCCATGGGGTTTCCATGTGGTCCACGGGTTGCAGCTCGAGATTGACTGGATCCCAACCATACGTGTAACGCCTCGTTTGTCCATAATAATAGTGGCTAGGTATGCGAATATCCAGATACCCAGCGGCTTTGGCGGGCGAGAACACAGGAAACAGGACGGGAATCGTGCGCCAGTCCGAGAAGAAGAGCCCTTGATTATAGTGCGCCCATGGATTTTGGCAGAAGGAGTAATTCCCTTGTACGTCTCCCGCAAATGACAATTCGTCGCTGTGTGCGGTGAGTTGGCTCAAGCGAATTTGGTTTGTGGAGGACGCGGCTCGCGTTGAACTGAATAATCGCCGCGCAGGAGAGCCTGGATCGCAGGTACGACGGTACGCCTCCCACACGTTACCCTCACCGTGCCAGTCTGGGGCATATCGACCGCTCAATTGAGCAGCAACACTACCTGTGCGTGAAATGCTTCAGTCGGAGAAAGAGGTGGGAAGGACAGGGCCAGAACGCACCTTCGGTAAGGTTGGGGAACTGTCTGTGTTCCCAAGGCACAAGAATACGCCCCTCCGCCATCGCGTTTATAGGGAAGTCCATGTCCGGTAGCTGGTATTCCAATCCAATAAGCATTGCTCGCCCCATATACAGCCATTGAACACTCACCTTTGTCTGGAACTTCTCGATCATCAGCAGGAAGCCTTTAGCACGCGCACTGACACCATCTGCGTTGTCGAAGCCATCCTTGACGTTCACTGCTTTCGCCTCTCCCCCGCGAACCTTCACCAAGTCTATCGAGGGTAAATGACCAGCCTAGTCGGCGAGATTAAATCACTGCACGCGTATTTGTAAAACGGGCACGCACCCACGCAGCCCGCAACCTGAACTCCTCCGAGGGTATGTCCCAAAACGGCTCCAAGTCCTCAGTAATAGCATCGTACTCGTCCACCATAACTACATCGTTGTCTTGCACGAATTTCCACCAATCGTCGAAGCCGAGCGGTGGATCTCTCCTGAAACGCCGTTTGTACTCCGCGACGGCTTGTTCCAACGTTTTGCTTTGACTGGAGAGCAGCTTGCGATATCTGTTCTCCGCCTCGACCATTAGCTTTGGGATGGGGTGCTCCTTGACGCTGTCCTTCGAGCTCATCCGAACCAATGAGAGCAGGTTCTGTTTTGTTGCAATTGTGTTGTCCGGGAAGTTATCCTGTGTCGCTCTTCTTCCCGCCCATAATCCGGCCTGAACGAACACGATGCATATTCCTACGAAGAACAGTATGCCCCGCTTGGTACCGGGGATAGCTTCATGCATACTGCCCGCTACTGGAGCGCGTTTGGGTGCACGTTTAAGTCACCAGGACGCGAGTGCAAGCTCAGAATAGCTCGTCCAGTATACCGCAAGTTTGTGAAGGAAAGAGTGACTGAAGTGAGTGCAAGCAAGACCTGGTAAGAGCTTGAGACGATTGAGCTGTCGGGATGGGCTGAAGTATTAGCGTGGGAATTGTGCATCAATTGATGGTAACCTCCTGTTTCGGGGAGGTTTCTCCGCTCGATTTGGGACGTTTGCAGCTTGCCGGGACCATGCAATGGTCCGTAAATCCAGCTGTTGAACTTGTCCATAGCCATCGTAGTTCCAGCAGCATTTCCCTCTGCAGTGTCTGCCAGCATACTCCAGATAAATCCATAAAATAAGGCGTAAATGAATTCACCGGGCTAACCGGTACCGCCGCAGTTACGGTCAGTTCTCCAGATTGGGCGATGCGTAGGCCACAACAAGGCAGACTCTGACAATACCACCACCACCTCAAGGTCTTTCTTTCTCCAACTGCGAATATCTTCACAAGCAAGAACATATTGTTGAGCATGGCGACGTCGGCGCATCAGCCAAATCGTCCCACGTCGTATGCCAGCACTCCCGATCGACCAGCGACTATCGCCGAGCTCGCCGCCTTAGCTCAGAGGGAAGTCTGGGACCCAGCGAAACCCTTGAAACATTGGCTAAGGACAGCAGAGAAAGCACGTAAAACTGGCCAAGCACATGTTGAGGCTCAGAACTACGAGGCAGCTTTCGTTGAGTTTGCGCGAGCTGCAACCATCGTACTCGAGAAACTACCTACCCATGCCGACTACCATGCTTTGCTCAACTCAGACCAACGGCATAATCTGGGCATGGTGAGTACTCTCATTTACGGTCTTAAATACTTGGATGAATAACGAACACGCTATCTATCTACCCGGGACCGCGTTCATGTCAGAATGGTCAAGACATGCTGGATCATCTCAGTCAGCTCAAAACAATCTTGGTTGACCGGTATGAGAAATGGAAGGCTGCGCGAGAATCTAATCGTCCATCATCCTCACAGTATGCAGATCCGCATGGGAGAGAAGAGGTGAGCCGGCGGAGGCGGGAAGAGCAGCAACGAGCGGAAGAGCAAGAGAGGATCCAGCAGGCGCATGAGGCAGCAAGGAGAGAAGAGGAATGGCGGCGTCAGGATATGGCACGGAGGCAGGCCGAAGAGTTGGAACGCAGAGTCAGGGAGGAAACCTCATGGCGGCGACAGGCCAGCGACGCAAGGTCACGAGAGACCTCGGAGGCAAGGCGCGCGGCGGACGCGAGGGAGGCGGCAGAGCATGAACGTCAGGCTCAGGCAGCACGGCTCCGCAGAGAGGAGGAGGCCCGGCGCCAGCAGCCAGACGAGGAGCTGCGGAAAAGACTGGAGGAAAAGACTCGGCACGAGCAAGAAGGCATCCTACGCCGACAGCAAGAGGCCGAGCTCGCAGCACGAGTTGCCAGGCTTGAGATTTCCTCTGCGTCGTCATCTGTAGCTGACCCCCGAAAGAATGAACAAGAGTACAATAGAGTTCCTCAAGGTTCGGAAAGCGCATCCCGGAACGCGCAGGTTTCAATGCCTGTACCCGTCGTGACGCCCCAACCGTCGCGGCCGGCCAGTGCAACTAGGAATCCTCCTCAGGCACCGCTTGCGTTACCTATGGAGAGTCCGAGGAAAGGTGATGATTCTACGGACGATGATGATCAACATGGATCGTTGCTCCGTACGAGGAACGCTGATGATAATCTGCCAAGGAATACCAATCTTCGGTGAGTACCCGAACATTCCTTCACCGAGGCAGTCATATTGACTTACTCGTAGAATTTCCTACCCACCTCCGATTACGACTACCTCCCCTGCGCCGCCCGAGCTGGGGCCGATTCGATACCCAAACCTTATGTCGCAGCATCAGCGTACACAAGGATATGTACCGTCCCTGCAGTCGATGTTTGCGCAGCCATCCCCTGAAGTTCCATCTAGCTCTTCACTCTTGTTCGACGCCAAACCACCCGGGTCCTTATACACTGATATACTACCTAAACAGCCTAGCCCGCAGGCTCCCTACGTACCACCACCTCCTCCTCCTGACATGGCTCTCGTAGACGTCCAGAGATACCCTGCCTCTCCCTATGACTCGCGTTACTTGACCGGCTATCGCGTTCCTCCGCCAACAGTGCGACCAGCACAACCGTTATCAGCACCTGCTAAGTCTCATTCGCACTCGCATAGCTTGCTTCATCACGCTCCTCGAATCACAAAAGTCGCGTCCAAGGACATCAATGTTCGTGATCTGAAGGCCGTTCGCCTTCCGAGGGAATGTCTACAGCGATTCGTTTCCATCGCTCGCGTGAATACGCAACAAAATAAGGAGACTTGTGGCTTGCTACTTGGCAAAGACAAAGGCGACAAGTACGTGGTAACAACTCTGTTGATACCGAAACAACACTCGACGAGTGACACGTGTACTATGGACGAGGAAGAGCTTGTCATGCAGTTCACGGAAGAGAGACATCTTATAACTCTGGGCTGGGTGAGTGATGTCACTTATAGGACAAGTATATCAGTGAAGCTGATCCTGTCTGCTCCCTTCCAGATACATACCCATCCAACACAATCGTGTACGTTCATTGTTCTCTTCGTGTATGCTCTTTGGCTTATCTTCTTACGTCCAGGTTTCATGTCTTCTGTTGATTTGCATACGCACTCTGGGTTCCAGCAAATGCTTCCTGAGTCGTTTGCTGTCGTGTGCGCGCCAAGTTCCACGCCCTCGTAAGTACCGTAACCCTCCGATCGAATTCAGTCGAGATTCACGTGTTGGTGTTTTTCGCAGATTTGGGATTTTTCGCTTGACAGACCCCGGAGGTTTGCAGACTATCCTAGAATGTAGCGCGAAGGCAGCGTTCCACCCCCATCCCGACGTACCGATCTATACCGTGAGTAGTTGAGTCCCGTATATCATCCGCGTTGCTGACGCGTCATACCACAGGATTGCGATAATAGCCACGTAGTAATGAAGAGCAGTCTGTCTCTGGAGATTGTGGATCTACGGTTCTAGAATCTATGCAAGTCATCTGTGAAGCTAGGTTGCGACTTCGCCGGCATCCGACCTTACTTCGACGTTTAATGTGTAACATTGCTCAAACATCGCATTTATTTATACCACCGCATCATGTAGTTTACATACGCATCATTTCGTCAATCCAGTTTGCGTTCTGAGTCTTGATGTTACGAGGACGCGCCCGCGGACGCGATTCGCACAAGCGTGAGCGCTTCTGGAGCTATAACGGACCAGTCTGCACAGCGTGAAGTGGCCGCTTTTTTGATCACGGAAAACATAATGAATATTTGAAAAATCTTCAAAAATGATACAAAAAGATCTGAGCATGAGCTCGATTTTATACCAAACTGATCAAGCATAATCAGATAAATTTTATTTTGTTTTATAAGGGAAAAGGTGCGCAGGAATATTTTACTTTATGTTTATTTTATTGACGTATTTATGAGGCAAAAAACTGGATGCTTTACGCTGTGCTGAGTGCGGTGCCACTTTTCTCTCAGCCACCATGCCGATTGATCCTGAAGATATTGAAGAAGAGCAGAAACACTTTGCCACAGTGGTGGCAACTTTCCAACAATATGGGCCATATTCTGTGAAGACGTTTCTTCGTATGATAACGCAATTGTCACTGACATTGAATTGCTTCTTTTTGCTAGCTTGCCGTTAACAATCGGAGACGAAAGGATGTATACACCATCCCGAGGCATGATCAAGAGTTGCTTGGACGTCTAGGATACAAAAATAAGATCTCAGAAGTCGACAAGGCTATAGAGGTCAACGCTGACTTCCTTAAGAAAATCATCGCCGAGCCCGAGATCTTTCAATATGACGAAGAGGACACGGAAGTTTCATCCGACAATGCAGCTGAGATCGAAGCGGATAGCGCGATGTCGCATTCTCATACGCCCGAGCTAGGTTGTGAGCCATTATGCTTGCATTCGTAGTACGGCGATCTCACAGATGTGGTAGGACACTCGCATTCCCACTCGCATTCGCATGCGCACGGCGATGGTGGTCATACGCACTCGCACGCAGCCCCCGTGGGGCAACGTTCAAGGCCAAGTGAAGCGGATATCGAGAAACTTAGAAGTACGATCAAACAGTTCGTGCGCGATTGGAGCGAAGAGGTAAAAGCTTCTTGTTCATTCTTTCGACTTAGGTCTTTACCGGGGACCCTAGGGCAAGGCTGAACGCGACCTTTGCTACGAGCCGATGAAGGAAGCCCTTCTCAAGCACTTTGAGTCTGTACCTGCGAATGAAAGGTACTAGTCAGTATTTTCCACTCTACTGTCAATTCTGATTGTTCCCAAAGAGCTAAACTGAGAGTGTTGGTACCCGGTGCTGGTCTTTGCCGTCTTGCATGGGATGTCGCAAGTTTAGGTACTACAATGAGTGCATAACCATAGCGGGGACTTACTCGAATGTATAGGTTTCTCATGCCAAGGGAATGAATTCTCGCATTACATGCTGCTATCTTCCTACTTCATACTGAACAAGTTAGTACATTCTACCATTCGTTAAAGCTTCGTTAATTCGTGCCTTGGCAAAACAGAACTAGCAAAATCAACGAACACACGATCTATCCGTACATACACTCCTTCTCCAACATGCCGGATAGACCTGCTTTGTTAAGGGCAGTGACGATCCCGGACGTCTCACCCTCCGCGTTGCCTCCAAACTCAAACTTCTCGCTAGTGGCAGGTGATTGCATACACTCTCCGTCGTTTTAAGTTTTGGGACGTCGCTGATCACGTCTGGACCCAGGCGATTTCGAAGAAATATACGGTGTTGAAGGCGACCCGGACGAACCGCAGTCAGGGCTGTGGGATGCTATCCTGACGTGCTTCTTTATTGATACGGTAATTGGACTTTTCCCACCCCTATCGAGCACGGTGACTGAAAATACCAGGCCAAAAATATCGTCAATTATCTACGAATCATCCATAGGAAGCTTGCCCCAGGGGGCGTGTGGATCAATTTGGGTACGTCTATCAGCCTTTCGGTCGTCCGTTAACAGCGTGCATTAAACGCTAAAATCCCGCAGGACCCCTGCTCTGGCACTGGGAGAACAACTCGACCGGCGATACGTCTGTAGAGCTTGATCTAGACGAGGTGAAGGCACTTGCCCGAATGATCGGGTTCGAGATATCCGTACGTCTTTGCATGTCATGGCATCCGTGTTGTCACTGACAGTCAACTATGCAGAATGAGAGGACTATGGATATGACCTACACCAATAACGCGCAGAGCATGCTAGGTTACACTTACCATACCGCGTTCTGGACGTGTCGGAAAGTTGGGAGCAGCATTTTAACGGAATAAATCGCTACTTAAATGCACTTAAATGTCATTGCAATGGCATTTAAATGCATTTAAGTGGTGACTTAGCCCGTTAAAATGGTCCTCCTAAATTTCCGACACGGCTACGAAGATAGCATAAACCAGCGATAGATGATTTACAAGCGCATAGAGTGGTATATCATTACTGAACGTTACATCCGTGACGCGTAGTCGCACTGGCTCGTTATACAGGTCTGTCATATCCAATTAAACGTGAAATTCGTCCGTACTTCCTTATACTTGCTCCATCTTCTCGGATGCGTCTGCGTCTGCGTCTGTCTTCTCCTCCTCCCTTTCTCTTTGCAGAAGCTCTTTCTTCTCTCTGCGCAAGCGTTCACTCTCCTTGATTCCAAACCCATGCTGGAATACCATCTGCACCTCTTCCAAACTAAGACCAGCAGTCTCAGGATAGCAGAATAGACAAAAGAGCCAGCCGAGAAGACACAATCCAGCATAGAAGCCGAATGCGCCTGCGGGCGTGATTTTGTCCATGAGAGAAAGATAGGTTGAACCAATGAGCAGATTCATCGCCCAGTTCATGAACGTAGCCGCGGACGTGCCAATGCCTCGGACTGCGCGATAAGGTCAGCTCTCACTCGGAAGACGGGGCCGGAGGCAATAAAGCCTCACCTTCTAGACCGAACAGTTCTGCCTGCTGCCACGGCACGTTCCCCAGTCCGGTAGCATATGACGCGACGTAGAAGAGCATCGACAACAGCACGATGGCGGACCACGCCCGCGAGTACTGTGTGCCCTCAACGAGTTCGCCGCCGCTCCGCTTCGTGAGGTCTGCGGCGCGATCAGGCTCTGTCAGTGCCGTGTGCATGAACAAGTGACGTGGTGTGACGCACAAAAGAAGGATATGCTGGCGACAACCAGCCCGATAACCATTCCGGGTGCGGAGAAGATCATGATCTTCCTCCGCCCAATGATGTCAATGTACTTCAACGCGAAAAGCGTGAACACAAAGTTCGTACCGGAGACGATCAGACCAACAGCCGTAGGTTGATCGAATCCGATCTCCTTAAACAAAGTCGCGCTATAGTACCTGCATGCCAAGTGGTTGCGTCAGGACACATGTATGGCTATCGCGATCCACCACTGACATGAGGGTATTGAATCCGGAGAGCTGCTGGTATGCTTGCAGGCCGCAACTGATGACTATTGATAGACGGAAGGCTTAGCGGAGATGACTCTGTGGAAATAGAAAGTTTGATTTACTCAGTGCACGCCGATTAACAGGTTTGCGGAGAAGCATGACGACACGCTCCATGAATGTGGTTGAATTTGTAATCTCTATACTTCGTCGCACGGCAGACCGCAAAGCAAGCAGCTATAGCAAATATGAGTGACATGGAAACCAGCGGGAAGGTAAAGCGAACCTTGAGGTCGACCTGCTTCGGCGTAGCATGACCATAGACTCTGGCCAGGATATTCTTCGCTGCATCCAGGTTCCCTTTACGAATGAGAATTCGAGCTGGGTGCATTGTCGTTGTTAAGTTTGGAATCTCCACAGCAAATACTAAACTCACGGGATTCTGGGAGGAAGAATAGCATGAAGAACTGTGTGCCCGCTGGGATTGCGCCAAGACCCACCATCCATCTCCATCCTCCATGCATACGCTCGAATGCTGCGCCTGAAGTCGCATCGGTGTCAGTTCATCAGGCTTCCGAGAGACGGAGAGGGATATGAGATTCGTACCAATGCCATATGCAATCACTTGACCTCCCGTGATCATCACAACGTTCAGGACGACCATCCGGCCACGCAGTCTCGTGGGCGACAACTCTTGGATGTACAATGGAGCAACACACGATGCTAATCCAACTCCAATACCGATCAAGAAGCGACATCCGATCTTCGCATAAGGTTGTTTAAGCATGAACTTGACAGAAATCGTGCGAAGGGGCTTACCATAGACCATACTGTGTGGCAAACCGCTTGTCCAATGGCGCCTCCGATGAATATGACGTCCGCGATGCCGAGTACTGGTCTACGCCCGACGTAATCTGACATTGCGCCGGCGACCAGACCGCCGATCAGGGCACCAAGGGTTGTGGCCGATGTAATGAGTTCCTGGAGCTCATGTAAGACGAAGCAACTCAATGAATAGATGGGTGCTCACACTCTGACCAGCTGAAAGCGAGCTTGGCCCCAAGTCTGAACCGATGGTCACCAGAGCACCGGAAATAACACCAGTATCGTATCCTATCACAGCCTGTCAATATGTGTGCGAAGATATGTTGAGATATGTAGCTCACCGAAGAGAAGTCCCGATATACTCGTACAAGCGACAAGAAGCCATACAAACCAGGTCGTGCGCTCCTCGCCTTCAGCGATGACCGCAAGCTCAGATATTTCTCCGTTTGCGTTAAGTTGTGCGATGTCATCCAGATCATCGTAGCTACATCAGCTTGTAAGCTTGCATACTATGACAAGTTAAGGTTTCTATACCTAGCCTTCGTCTCTTTCATGTCTCCGATGTCCGAGGCGATAACTTGTACCTCTTCAGTTGATCCGGTGGGGGCCATGACAAACAATAGTCGAAGCTCAGGAAGAGAAGAGCGTAGGATGCTGCCAGAGCTGGGGAAGAGGACTCGAGGGCGGTCAAGGGTGGGGCCACAAGTGATATCGGCGCTCTACTGGCACGAAAAGCAAGAACTGTCTTCCTGAAGCTTCGATAGGAACGCGAAGCTAGCAAGGGTTTAGGCCTGACTGAGGGGAAGAGTCGTCTGACACAAAGCAATGTGTGCGACTGGTCAAGGCTGGGCCAAGACGAGAGAGCCTGCTCGAAGGTGTGGGAAACAGTGTGCACACCCATAAAGAGGACAAATTTGCCGATCAAAATCGCCGGCATGCGCATGCGGGCGCGAGCATGACGATTCGGGCGAACAAGGCTGGTAGAAATGTTTTCCATCGATCTGGATCACTTTCCGCCGCGGACAACTTGCTGGCAGTTGCTCGTTGTCTTCCACGACGAGCTCGGGGCGAGCAAAGAAGGTAGTGCGGGCCTCTGGATACAGACAACTCCCCAAAATCTAGAGATAAGAATTGTGCTCATAAATGCGAAGAAGCACCTACAAAGTCATGAGGTTTAGTTTACAGCGCTAGTTGATCCGGTATTACCTTTCTACGAAGAGCTCCGTTTACAATGCAGTGATAGACACTGAAGGAGTAGAACACATACGTTCACGAGGCCTCAGCGCACCTGAGCTGCAATTGAAGTCGGTCCACAAAAGCTGGAGGCCATGCCGGCCGCAAAGGAGAACGATTCACCCGAAAGCGAGGCGGCCGCGCTCAGTCCAAAAGCGCCACCACGCGGGCGCCAAAGGCTTCCGTTATCCTTTTTTGTATATTGCCACGTGGCATGCCGCCCCCCACTCTTTCTGTGGCGGCCCCGCCCCACCCAGGGCCTGCAGCTAGCGCTCATCATAAGACCACCGCGACCACCATCGTCCTCCCTCCGCATTTCTCTCCTTCCCCCATATCACTCTCGCTCATCTGGTCTCCGCAAATAAAGTGCTTGAAACATACAGATAATCTCTCTCATTTGGACAGTCAACCAAAATGGCGCGTACTGGATCTTACTATGTTTAACCTGTGCTGAAAAAACGTTTTTCTGCTGGTCTCCAGGCGCGTAACGAGGAGAAGGCCCAATCCATGCTGTACCGGTTCCGTGAGGCGCAGGCCGCGGAATTGGGGCTCGGGACGCGTGCGGATCGTCGACCACGGATGGCGAGTACGTGCAAGAGTCTCAGAGACTGTGAGCGATGGAGGGGTGAAATTCTGCGTGAGATTAGTAGGAAGGTGTCTAAGATCCAAGACTGTACGCATTTCTTCCATTTTTGAGACGATCCATATCTTGACAAAACACAATGTAGCGGGTCTGACCGACTATGAGGTCCGCGACCTCAACGATGAGATCAACAAACTCATGCGTGAGAAGCGACATTGGGAAAACCAAATTGTTGCGTTGGGTGGTGCGAATTACAGGCGGAATGTAGCCATGTTAGATGACGATGGTAAGGAGGTACCGGGCACGAAGGGCTACAAGTGCGTCCGATGGCTTTTCAATTATGCAGTTCACCATTGACATCTCGACTATTCAGGTACTTCGGGCGAGCCAAAGAGCTTCCTGGTGTCAAGGAGCTCTTCATGAGTAAGAAGAAGGAAGAGGATGAAGAGAACCAAGCCCATGCGTTTTACAAGAAGTTCACCAACCAAGGACCGGCCTACTTTGGTGATCTTGACGAAGCCGACGGAAAACTCATCGAGTTCGAACTTCATGCGGAGGAAGAAGGTGCGTCGAGATACCCGTCTCAATGAATATACATCTCACCTAAGCGCAGAATGGGACGATGCATACGCACACCTCCGCCAAGCACTCGGCCTCCCCGATGACGAACCAACCCCGAAGATGCCCCGTCCCACACTAACAGCCTCTGTCACCATCGCCGACCACGCAGATGTCGAGACCCCGCCTGCCGCAGATTCCAAGCGTAAGGCCCCAGATACCGAGACTGACGGCGAGGACGTTGCAATGGGTACCGAAGCTGAGGCAGACACCGATGCTGTGAAGCGTCCCAAAGCTAATGGCAAGACCAATGGCGCCACTACAAACGGCTCAAGTGGCCTCGTAGTGCCCACATCTCCTGAGGCAGCAGCACTGGCGCATGTACGCGCAACGGTGGCATACATTCCCTTCCTCACCCCGGAACAACTACTCCCCCCAAAGATGCCTACGCACGAGGAAATGGAGGGCTTCCTCCTCGAGCTCAGAAAGCGGGCGTTGGTGGAGGAGTACTTCGGCGAGGCGCAGGCGCAGGCGCAGTAGACGAGTGCGCGGTACTACGGAGCGGAGGCCAGGGAGCGGGACCTTGTATTGTATGTATTATGACCCCTGGTGCTGTCCTTAAATTGGTATTACTTACACCATTCAGTCCTTCATCTACGTCCACCACTTCATCATACCTGTCTATGTTCATGCAGTGTAAACTGCTGTAATTCAATGCGAAGGTTCGAACACCCAGATTTTGCACACACCCGACGGCGTCAATTCAGATAATCAGGTAAGACCGCTATCCATTCAAATTGACCGTACATACAGCAATATTCTCTCAAAGTATTGGTACAAGGAAGATTTTCATCCATCCTCAGATTCGGGTGGTCCCTGTTGTGGTACCAGTGTGGCTTTCCGACGGGAACGTATCATTTGTCCGAATCTTACTATTCAAAGACTAACGTCAAGTTGACATGTTTCTAGGCAAGGTCTTGTTGATTTCTGCCACCCATCTGAGCATAACAAAGCCGCTACTCTTAAACAGAGCTCAAGACGTAGTACTGAGCAACAATGTTCCAAAACGGAAAGAACAAAGCAGGAAAAAGCAGATCTCAGGGATCATGCTCTCATGCCGTTGTCTTCCCGCTGACGGCCACGCCCAGCGCACGGGGCAGTTCGATTTCACAGGGTCCTCTGATGACGAAGTCAGCTTTATCATCGCCCTCGCTTGGTTCCAGGTTGAAGATTGCCACAGTTCCGCCCCGCCGCTTGACACGATACGCATAACCTGCTGCAGGATAGACCTAAAGGCACGAGACATCCCTGCCAAGTCAGCTCGAGGCACTCGCAGACAAGACTAGCACGCTAACCGTAGAGGACGTGCCCACGACCAGGCACATATCTGCCTTGTATACCAGCTGATTGATTTCGTCCAGCATCAACGGCTTCTCTCCGAACCACACGACGTTTGGACGCGCTAGTTTTCCGCATACCGCACACCGCGGGAGCTCCGCCACTGGGATATCAGCTTCCTTAGATCCTGCCTCCTGGTAGTCGCCGAGCCTCTCGTCTGCCGCGCCCAACGCGGGGCACAGAGGACTCGAAAGGTCTTCTACGGTGTGACCGCACTTGTCATCGGTGCATCGCACTTCGAAGAGCCGACCGTGCATCTCGATGATGGATTCGCGCTTGGGCCGATCGGGCCTCTTTTTCGCAGAGGATTGTGCGGTGGCGACGGCCTCGAATGCTCGGATGGATAGCCTGTCTACATTCTGTGTGATCAGATCGAAGGACTCAGCGGCGGGCGCGATGGTCTTGAGGAAGCTCGGTACGGAAAGGCGGGCCAGGAGCTCATGAGCCGCGTTTGGTTGTGCCTCAAGTGCCCTGCATGGCTATAAGTCAGCTCTTGAGCACTCGGACGGATAGCTCAAGCAGAGGGCCGCTCACTTGACCCTGCGATGATGATAGAATTGCCACACGAGGGATGGGTTTTCTTTGAATGCTTCGGGTGTGGCGAGTGTTGTTGCATCGAGAGACCGCCACATCCCTCCCGCACCTCTGAAAGTTGGGATACCTGTGTTGAAGATGTTATGTATTTTACAGCATCCATTGTTATTGTTCCTCACCTGATGCCGCGGATAGACCTGCGCCAGCAATTACAATAATGTGTTGAGCACGTTGCAGAGCTTCCTGGAACTTGCTAACATCGTCACTGGGAGTCATACTGGGATAAAACTCGAGGCTCGCGGGCGAGCGATAGTGTACGAGTAGAATAGTAGTCGTCGATAAATCCCAACAGGTTTCTGAACTTGTTCTACAAAAACGTATCGTCAGTACGCGATCGTAGTATTAAGCCCGAACAATTAAATCCAAAATGCCTCGCAACCGGACTCACTTTCAGGGATTGATCTTGGTCAATGAAGATGAGATTTGTAGCGGAGGACTCAATAGTTGAATGAACTTGAACCACCTCCGGCGTATCGGACCGGGCCCGCACTGAGACTCAACCAAATAGGAACAAACATCTTGCGCGTTGAACAAGTTCGAACTTCGTGGCGAGCATTTGTTTGACATTCAACGTTCAACTTCGTTTGAATCATACCAAGTTAAATCCAACTTGCTCTTGCCCTGGGCTAGGACTCGTGTTAGACTTCCCATAACTGAGAGCAAACGGTGTCAGCGTCTTTTGCACCGTTGTCTTAGAATGTTTCAACCTTCCGACATAAAGGTGGCGATACTGGGTGAGTTGCAATCTCGGGCTCTTTGTATTAGTTATTCCTCACTGAACTTGTCTTAAGGCCCTCCACGCACGGGAAAGTCAACTCTAGCGACGCGTTTGGTGAGTACTTGCAAGCATTTTTTTTACTGATTACACTGGGTGTTCCACAAGAACTTGTACGAACTCCAAAAATCCCTTACAAGCCGGCGTTTCCGTCTTCTCGTGAGCGAGGTCGGTGAAGAAGAATCACCCAATTTTCTCCTTAACTTTGATTTTGTGATCTTTACCTTTGATCTAACTGCTGCCTTTGCCGATGAAGCTGGCAGTCTTAGCACATGGAAACTCGTATGCGATACACTTCCTGACCAAGACTTCGCTCGTGTCTGCGTCGTTGGTACTAAGTGGGACCTCATTCCTCAGGATCCTCTAGAGATCGCCCGTGCATTTGAAGACCGTGCACGTCGACTAGCCATGGAAGCGCCTTCTCTGAAAATGATGCCCGTCAGTGGCGTCACCAACACCGGATGCTCTGACCTTGTGCTGTACATTAGTAAGCTAGACCGTAGATGCCGATGCCAAAGCTCACATTAGTATTCCAGCCGACGCAGTCTGTCCATCTGACCCAGGTTTTTCGCTCTCAGCTACTCTTCGTCAGCACTTGAACACCTTAGGGACATGGCTGGTTGACATACTAGCGGAAGCACTGTCTCTCCCCGTCCCCTCTAATGTGAAGCAGTCGGTATGTCGATTGACTGGCGCGGCGATTCTTATGCTTATTTGCAAAAACTAAGACCCCAGATCCACTGGAATTGGATGATTCTACCATCGACGAACTCCCAAAAACGCCAGAAGCCCAGACATGGGACGCTGCCCTTGTGGACAATGTGAGAAAGTTTAATCCTGTAGCCAGGAGTACCTGCCACAGAATCACGCCACATCTAGTTGTCAAGTCAGCCTGGTATGGCGACGAATTCGACGCAATGGCCTACGTGCGCGAGAATACCCGTATACCCGTTCCCCAGCCACGATGTCCGCACTTGCGTAAATGGCTGGTCATGGACTTTGTTGAAGGATCCATGCTTCTTAACTGCTGGGAGTCACAGTCTTTTTGGATGAAGTTACGCATCGCATGCACATTGCGTGGATACGTCAAACAACTTCGTCGTTTGAAGGGAACAAGACCAGGGTCGGTTTCCGACGGTCTCATAGACTCTCACACACTCTTCGACGATCAGGACCTAGGCCCCTTCACAGGTGCCAGACATTTCCAAGTTTGGGCAGAGCGTATTGCTCACAGCGGATGGGTCCGATGTATCCAGTATCGCAGGCTCGCGCAAATTAAGCGTGAGGAGGCCCCATACCCAATCATGGGAGGCGATCAGTGGTCCCTGGTCTATACTCATGGTGATCTTAACCTCTCAAACATCATTCTGTCCAAAGACAACGTGCTGTGGATTGTCGACCGGGCTTCGGGGGGCTTCTTCCCTCCTTGGCTGGAGACAATTGGTGTCAAATTTTCGGAACCTTCGATTTCCTTCGCTCGGTTCATACCTTTCATTTATGGATCCTATCCCCGATATGAGGACTTTTGGGTATGCCAACGCCGCAGCGTAAACTTCGATGGGCCACAAATGAGTCGTCGACATCATAGCATTGAGCTATATGCTTCTCATCGTTAATACAGACGATTCTGTAAGATGCTGATTACCCTAAAATTGTCGTACATACAGCAATCAAAATATACAAAAGTATTGGTACAAGAGGATTCATAACATGCTCAAATTCAGATAGTTTCTGCCGTGGGGCTGTGAACGAGGTTGCTTTCGTCGTCTTCTTGACGGCCGTCCAAGGAGGCACCAAGTGTGCTGATGCCCCGCTCCTGAACGATGTCCTCCCTGGCTTCAAAATGCATCGTCGAGAGCGCAATGGTCGTCTGCGTGGGCTCAAACGGGCTACGGATAGGATCGTCCTTGTAGATGCGGCGCAGGTCCAGGATGAACCTCGAGATGAGGATTGAGGTAAACCTAGTAACGACGCGTAGTGAGCGCAGTGAGTTGGAATCATTTGGTCTCGAATGCAAAGAACGTACGGGTTGATAAAATACGCTAGATCGATGTTGCCCTGCGTAAGGAGCCGAAGAACGTTAATAAGTTGACAAGAACGATTGCGGTGGTGTGGATGGAGCAACTCACTTCGACAATAATGGACACCATGATTTGCGCGAGGTTCAACGCGAATAATGCACTGCCACGTCCGAGTGAGTTCTATACAAACCCTGTCCAACGCGTCACTGCAATACTGACACAAAGTACAATGTTCCTAAATATTAGATCAGTGATCAGCTACAAACTTCGCCAGAGCGTACTCTGACTGACCGTCTAGTAGCAACAAGTCGACTAAATTACTGCTCATCCTGAACGCTGATGCCTGTTTCTTCATCTTGAACGTCTTCGTGAGCGTCAATAAGGCAACAAGAGCATCAAAGGCACTGGTTGTGGCACGGGTGATGAGCATCACTGGAGGGAACGTCAACCGGGGTCATGACATTAGCACGGTTGACACTGACAGCTACGAAGGTTGCGTCAACAAAATTGAAGTCCGGTCTGCAGATGAAGATACCTACTTGCTGTAGACATCGTCCGGCACACTCGTACCACAACCTGCGGAAGGCGGCGGTGCGTGTACGGGAACTTGGTTCGCAATGACCACCTGTCATCAGAACGATATATATCGTCACATCCGCACTTGATCAGAGGAACAGGATTCATGCTACTGACAATGCCTGCGATGGGTGGACCGAGAGATATCAAGAATACAGGTAGAGTGACCTTCCAGCTCCGGTTCCACGTAGCGTAGACCCTTAGGGTGGCGAATGCTACATAGAAGTATGTTAATAGTCGATAAAAGGTGGCGTCATGATATGCCTACCAGAGGGGATGAACGGCCCGATGAGTACGAAGGTTTGTAGTACGCGGAGGAACGGTCCGCAACTTAGATAATCGCTTGAGTCGACCAAAAACAATGCAAAGTGCTTCCCTACCTCTGTTGCAGACAAAGGTCAATCATGTCGTATATTTCAAGACTAAGGCCTCACTTTGTCTGTTTGGATGGGCGATTGTTCGAAAAACTCGAGCACAGTAATCATGAGGTTCACATAGCGGTTGATCATGAATAAGATCGTCGCGGCAGTGAATTTTCGTGACCAGACATAACGTATCTCGTCTTCGAGGGTCATTAGGTAGTCATATAAGAAGAGGACTGCATCCACATGTCAGTGAGTAGCGGAAGTAAAGACTTCAGCATTTCGACTTGCCTCGAGCTGCTAGATTACAATATTCTGCGGCAAGGCTAGAAATCGACTAGGTATGAGTATACAAATGGGTCATCGTAATGGACATATCTACGCACAATTGGAATTCCTCGGAGATTATTTCTTGTACATCGGGGGATTGAGACATCAGGGGCTAGGGAGAGGGTGGAACAGAGAAGACGGTAAAACGTGTGGATTTCCCTCCAATTTGAGTACTTAAACGTGCGCCCGTCAAATTACGACACTGCAGTCGACTGAATATGTGAGACCATACTACTGGTCCCACCCATTACCCGCCTTGATGAAATCCGTCTACATCAGCCGTTTGCAACCCTGGTAGGCGCATCGCTGGAACGAATACCCAAGTATCGCAGTGGTCTTCCAGAGACTGTCTTGCAGGTCACCGCGGGGACCTAACCCGCGCTCGATAAGTCATTGACGACATGACAAATCACGGCACTATTGCGTTGCATGAGATGTAGCACATCCGCAGCAGAAAACTCTTGTGCGTTTTCGAGGTTATCTCCGACCTCGGAGTAGGCTTCACTGCGCATTCTGACCATCTGTCAAGCGCGCTGTCTGTGTGCTATCAAGGCAAGAGTTCGGTATGCACATCGCCATATAGCGTGCCCACATATCGTGCCGCAGGCATGGGGGACTCCATATCTGAAGACCTGACAACAGGGACAACAGCCGTTAGCTAGGGCCGGCCATAGACAATAAACAGTGATCGCTCAATTGCATTAGCGCACCTTAGATGGCAAAGTAGACTTGCCTCATTGTGGAAGATCGCCCTGCGATGTCCACGGACCAAGAGAAGCCAGGAGTTTCCGGAATCTGAAAGCATCATCGTGTGAGTAAGTGAGTGTCATGACGGCGACACGATGATGCTGCATATCGTTGTGGCGTTAAGGGCGTAGAACAACTCGGACTTTGCGGTCCTCCTGGTAAACATCAGCAACGTCACAATATCCGCTTTCCTTTCTACCAACTTTGAAAGCACGATAGTAAAGCGCGTTACAAAATGCAACACAGGTCATGGCGGCGAATTCAAGGCTCCCAAGGATCGGTACTCCCGGAGCGCTTTGCAGGGTCGAAAGTATCTTGACGGCCGAAGTAAAAGCCGACAAAGTTTCGCGCCGATTCTCATCTCCCAATATCATGGTTCTATCAACCTGTCAGGGAGTTAGCGAAAAGTCAGGATGGAACCGAGCCGTACCAGCGCAGATAACGTCTAGATCATCCTCATACAAGCTTTCAAAGTGGAATTCATTCGATTGAACCGAGTCGATTCGGAAGTGTGATGCTTGTAATTGATGCGACTCGATTAGAGTATAAGTATATTGCACTAGATCCACGGAGCTGTCTTAAGACGGGATCTATAAACCTATCACAACGTAGAGTCAAGAGTAGTGTGGGGAAGAGACAGTGCCAGTGGACGGAGGCGCGCTTACTAGCGTGATCGACGCCACGTGTATTGCGGACCGGCTCCCGATCCTAGTTTGTTCAGACCTCTGTTGTAGGGAAGTAGAAGGTACGTTAGACATTTCTTGTATGAGGCTATTTCTCAGGGTAAAGACATACCTAACTGTGCTGAAATAGAGAGCCTTGCATCTTCAGAACGCTGCAAGTTCCCAAGGCACTGTTCGGAATCCAGAGCCCTTCGCGCTGAAGACAAGATGCAAATCATCCGCATCATCGTCATACAGTGAGGCACGCGAAGCCATCTGTATCCCCGGTTCAGTGTACTCGTCTCTGAGTGCCTGTACCTGAGACTATTCCAAGTGAGGGAAGTCAGGACTTAGCACGTAGACTGCGATCTTCCAAGGCTTCCGTAGACCGCAGAGGAGCCTTACGATGACGCACAGTCCTGCCCGGTCGTACGTGCAAGTTCCTATCACTGTCAGACAATCGCCCAGGTCCCGTCACGACAGCCGCGACATGAAACGCAGCGAGCAGCGATGGCGCGTACCTTTCGATCCTCGCTCGTTGAAACCAACAACCCTGAATATCGCACCCGCCCTTGGGGATTTGATTTGACCTAGCGCTGGGCGCGAGCTGTCATCGTACGTTCAGTGCGTCCGGCCGCCGAAAGAGGAGGGAAACGACCCGTCGTGGCGTCCGTGCGCCGAATGGCGATCTGTCATACCGCTGGCAGTTAGCGGGTACGCGACAGATGTGCTGCGTTGCGTCTGTGGTCTTGTAGACGATCACGCCGGGGGTCGTATGTCGTATTTAAGGTGCTCTCTTTCGCTCTATATGAGCCAAGCACGCCGTCCGAGACACTACAGACCTACATACAGTAAGTAGCATTCCTTCCTTCGTAAAGATTTTGTAAATCTCACCGGCATCCGAATTGTAGCAAACAACATGCAAGTCAAGGCTCTCACCTTCCTCCTGCTCGCCGTCCTTGGCGTGGCCCTCGCATCTCCGGCACCCGAGGCTGGGATTTTCCCATGCTGCCCGCCGTCTGAGCAAGAGAGGGACTTCAGCCCTGATGCATGAAGACCGTTCAAAGATAGTGCAAGTTAATGAACAACACTTTCTGCAAATAAGGCCTGAGTGCTTACCCTGTTGCTACACAGATCTAGTTTCCCTACCCTACACAATATCAGCTTAGTCAAACGAAGAACGTGCATCTTGAAACAGGCTAAATTAGAAGTGTCCTCCTACGCGTATGCTTCTTCGATATCACGAAACCAGTCATCATCACACTCATGAGGAGTAAAGAGTCAGTGACGGGGATAAACGCGTGTTTACAAATACAAACAACATCTGGTGAACAGTGAGGCAATGAGGAGTACGAATAATCCGCGATCTGCAGCTGCAACCTATCGCAGTTCAAGAGACGGTGTCCGAAGGGGCGGTAGTCGTGGCAGAGGCCTGTGTACGCTCTTTGGGCGTCCTGATAACCAGGTCGGCTTGCGTTCTGCGTATTACAACATAATCTTAGACGATGAGAAACACAACAGTGATATGGCACGTACAGATGCATGCGGAGGAGCAGCCTCCGGTTCGCCGCCGTCATCTCGCGGCCCGCCTTCATCGCACGCTCAAAGAGCTGCGCACGCTGGTCGGTCTCCTTCGCCTTCAACGTCTACATCCGTCGCATCCAAATCGTATCAGCAAACGCGATGGTCTCAGTCAGAAAAGACAAGACGGAACGAGTACGAGGACGAAGAGGACGGATGCAAACGCACCTTGTTCTGCCTGTCCACGCGCGCCTCGATCTCGCCCGCCTGGATGAGCGTGACGACCTGCTCCTCGAGCTGCGCGACACTCCAGCCGAACGCGCGCGCCATGCGGTCCATGCGGATCGACGCGAACGGCTGGAAGTACAGTACGAGCGCGCGGTTCTTGATCTTGTTCATCAGCGCGGTGACGTGCGGGCCGAGGTACAGGTCGAGGCTGTGGCGTGTCTGTAGGCGTAGATGATGGATCGTGTGACTCTGGGAAGACTTGGTGGTGAGAGGGGGAGATACGCACGGAATACCGCTCGAGGAGCTCGAGGACGGTGTTGAAGCGGCTGCCCATGTACGCCTCTACGAGTTCGCGTATGTATGGCTCTTGCTCTATGTATTGACTGAAGCTATCGTTGTCGAGGACTTGCGCCTTGATCGATGGGCGCGAGAACGTCGCCAACGCGCACAGAACACCGTATATCGCGATATCTGACGGCGCCGCAATCTATGAACGCCATACACATCCTGTCAGCAAGTGTACCTCTACATAGAGACTAAAACATATATATATATGAAAGCGGCACACGAGACTAACCTTCGACGTCCAGTCGCCCAGCGCACGCGCGGACCCAATACGCAGGAACGTCGATGCTGCCTTGTCGTATGTCCCCGATCCCATCTGGCTCAGCGCTGTTGCAAGGTCAAGCTTGCTTTGCGTCTTTTGGCGCTCGGCGGCGATGCGTTCGCGTCCTAGTGGCGGCGCGGTGGCGGTGGGTCCCTGGTTAGAGTTGCGAAGGCTCGAGGTCGCGGCGTCGAGTGCGGGTTCGGCTTTGAAGACATATGTCGGGACGTGCGCCCAGTTTTGTTGTTCGAGGAGGACCTGGTGATGCGGAGAGGCGTTGATTGTGAGATGGGGATGATACGGCGGAGCGTGAAGCAAGGTGTGATGGTGGTTATGGACGTACTTCAAGGACAGAGAGACACATGTCGAGCACGTGCTGGCTCGAGGTGCAATATTCGCGCATTTTGGCAAAGTGCTTTAGTGAGGCCTGGTAGTCGCCTATGGAACGATAGAACTCGGCAAGGTCCCGGTGTGCCATCTGAAGACAACATATGATGAGTATAACATTAGTATTGGAGAACGGTATGACGCACCCTGATGCTCTCCTTAATCATGTTGCTCGTGTAAGTCTTGACCTCGCCCTCGAGTTTCAGTCTCTCTTCGGCATTAGCGCGAGCCTTCTCCTCTACCCATCTCGCATCATATGAAGCAAGAGTGTCGGACGAAGGGAGTTCGAGCTCAGGTGCTGCCGTCACCGTTTGTTCATACGCCATGATCAGGTGCTGATAGAGGCTCGTATCTTGCATGTTGTTCCGTATGTGATTCGAGCCTAGTTGGAACGCTTGGGGGGCCAGAGAAGGTGCAAATGCCATGATATGCAGTAGACGGTCGATAACAGTGCGACCTGCAGGATATAGAGTGAGTATAGCGGATATTAGGATGTGTGGCATACTCGCCTGTGTAGCTTGAGATGTAGGCATCGAGGTCAAAGGGATGGGCATCGTCGACGGGCACATATCTCCTCGAGCCGTGCTTGCCTGCTGGTACCTCGCGGTCGTCGATATCGATGTCCATGGTGATCACTGTCTTGCGCCTGGGTGTATGGGATGGACAAGAGAACACTGGAACGCGTCCGCGCTCATTACCGCCACGCGGAGATGCCGATAGCCCAGGCAAACTCTGGGCGCTATCACGCGTCGGGCAATTGGCACAGTGGTAGCGCGCACGCTTCGCATGCGTGAGGTCCAGGGTTCAAGTCCCTGATTGTCCACTGTCAGTGAAATATTGCGGTTTTTTTTGTTCGTTACCGTCATGGACTCACCCGAGGCCATTCCACTCATCGCCCACCAGCACGTCGACGACGAGCCGCACAGCGACGACGGTCTTACACCCAAGTCCGAGGACGAAGCCTTCGCCAATAACAAGTTCGCATACGGCCGCACGCAACCTTCCTCGCTCTCACTCCAGACCATCCTCGCGGGGTCGGCTCTCATCGTCTCGCTGCTCAGCCTACTCTGGAATGCATTCACTTTCTCTGCAGCCCTCCGTGCACCGTCGAGTCGCCCCAGCAACGCCCTCTTGACGCACGCAGACGTCGATGCACTCCGCCGACCGAGTCTCTACCTCGGGCTCGAGCGTATGCCAGGCTACAGGTCCAGTCGGCATGGACAGCCCAGTGCACCAGCTCCGATAGCAGGAGGCAAAGGCGGCCCTGGGGTACCTACTGCCCTCGCCCGCGTGAATTCACGCTTTCCGGACGTTTCGTTCGCGCAGGACGGTTGGGTTCTGCTCACCGAGGATGTATGTGTTCATCTCGCTTCCTGACCCCATTTCTCAGGCTGACAAACCCTTATTTGCGTATTTTTCATGCAACGCATAGGACCGCACGCTCATGAGCTTCTCCGCGCCACCAGACGCAGGAGCCAACGCCCAATGTGCCCTCCTCGGCCGCTTCCCCGCACGCAGCGACCTCGGCCTCGAATCCCCCATCCAGATGCTCACACTCGAGCGCGACGACGCAAACGCCACGTCCGCCTCGCCCTCTTCACGATGGCCCGAGATCCACTTTACCGCGCTCCCCGCCGCGGGCTTGTCGTTCGCAGGCATCACGTACAACGCGCTCCCCAGCGCGCGCGCGCCGCTCGGGAGCATCACCGCCGCGTTCGGGACGAACGCGTCCACTGCGCCGTTCAAGTGTCCGTCTGCGGACGAGAGTCTTGTCGTGGAGGCGGCATGCGGCGGTGGCATGTGCCGCGTCGAGTACACCTACCCTGACTTGTCCGGCACGCAGACGGTGGGCACTCCTGGGAACGAACACCCTGCTGTACCAGTCGGTGAGTAAAAGTCGATGCATCCCAGGGTCCCCAATATTGAAAGTCTCATGTTCGTCGCAGGTGTGATCCTTATGAGAGTGTAGCACACCTCGCCATAGTCGCGGCGGTATCTTACTTCACAAGCCCTACGACTCTGCGGTTGGCAACTGCACACCAAACACTGGAAGGGGATGTGCACATGCTACACCATCTCAGATACCCATATTGACCACACGGATGTGCACATCTGAGCCGTATATGTCTTATGCTTGTGCTTGTGCTTATCTGGACATACCCCATTTCTTGCTAGGAATAGTCCCGTCAATCTGGATCGCTATACCATAATCTTGTACCAACTAGATCTTTCAAACTTTCCTCAGTGAATTATTGAACGATCCCGACAGCCATTGTCGCAGGATCAGGTGGATGGACTTTGCGCCCGCTTTGATCCCCAGTCAAAAACGCATCGGCTCGGACTAGGTCTGAGCGGGTGCAGCGGGCGTGAGATGGTCCAACTAGGCGTGAGCGGGCGCAGCGGGTTCATGGCCCGCTCTTAGGGGCTTTGATTATTTCTCGACGTGTCAATTTCTGCGGCGCTTCGTGCGCTTCTGAACGACGTTTTGTTCGCTGCGTGCCCCGTTTTCTCAAAATTCTACAATCGAGTTTTTTCTCTGGCCCAACACACTAAGTTATCCATTTTTTCTCGTCTGGCTCTGTTTCTCTCCTCCCATCGCGTCCTTGCTCGAGCGCTCTATTTCCGAGGCGCTCGTTCTGTACAAACCTTGTTTCTGCTGCTCGCCCATGTATGTATTAGCCCCTCTAGCAGCTCTTAGATACTGCGACGCCTTCATTCTGTCTGTCATACCTTCCCTTGTCTCCCACCGTCATCCTCTCGCCCCGTCTCGTGGTCCGCTCGACACTGGCGCATTGCTCGTGTGCGGCTGGTGTACTTACCAGGTGCGTGATCCGCTGTGTGCGCCTGTGATCCGGCATCACACTGACATTATGCATTGTGTTGCATTCATACGGCCACATATCGAAGTGTATTTAGGTCAGCACGCTAACGACTTCTACTACGTTCTACAGGCAGCAAAACTTCGACCGACCCTCGTGACGCGACGTGTTGCCCTCAGCGCCGGACCGGTACCAGTGACGCCGTCTATTGATGGAATGGAGGAAAGCTAGGGACAGAGGCGGGAGGAGCGGAGAAGAGTCGAGGAAGGTGGGACAGCGGGATGGGGGGATGGGGGAGGCGAGAGGTGGGATATGGGATCTGGGCGCGCGAGAGCTGTTAGAAGGAGACGGGTAACGCGGGCGGGTTGGTTAGAGTAGCTGGGAGCCGGTGGGAGTAGCTGGCGGCGGATAGGCAATGGGCTCGACAGGGTTTGGCGGACAGATTCCGAGGAGGCCGTTTAGAGTAGATAGGGCCCGCTTACACCTGTTACAACCCGATTGTACCTACTACAAGCCATTTGCAATCCATTTAATTCAAAAATATATTTGTGTGCAGGAAATAAATTACAAAAACGACTGTAAAAGGGTCTCGCGGACACGACCCGCTTACACCTAGAGAGACCCGACTGCTCCTTGAAGACATCAGGAAAATAGGGTCCGGGTTATAATCACTGACACCCGTTATAAGGCCAGGCTGAAGAAAATCTAAGTTGATTTTGCAAGATAAGACCCCCGTTATAGCCTTAGCTTCCATTAGCAAATTAAATCTTGACGTGCGCAGGCTAAGATTAGATTATCCAAGGAAATCATACGCCGCGGCGGCAAATCATGGAAAATAAAGCCGCCCCGTCTCTTATAACGTCTCATGAGCAACGATCACCTCGAACTTGGTCTTATGAGCCATGATGATCTCGAACTGGGTTAGTATTTTTATAGACATTCTCATATATTCCTGGGGGGCCTAATATACCATCTACAGGCAAGGGGGAGCGGAGACCGCTGTTCCGCTGTCTTTGGCAGTCCGCCCGCTTCCTGGATGAAGTTGACGGACAGTCAGAGGTCACGGACCATACGCTCGTGCCTGCCGACAGCTCTCCCCGCCCCTGGATTTGACGCCACCTTAGGAAGACGCACTCGACGTGTTCAATTGCGAACACTAGCACACGTGTACTTGGGGTCCGAAACCTAGCTGGCAAAGCCACTATCGTCACCAGTACTTGCACTGCAGCGGAGTGTTTCTCCTGCCACGGCTGACTGTGAGTTTTATGTATGCCATTCACTCTTGTTGACTTGCTCATTTGATTTTCATACTAACTATCCACCCCCAGCACTGTACCCGCGACGCCCGGGTCACGACCGTTTCGTTCCGACCTTTGCCAATAGCCGCATGACACCGCCGTCTTTTGCGTCCCACTCGCGCGGCGCGCACATCTGTCATCTTTGTTCGGAACACCGCCTTGAGCGCGCGCACGCGCAACGCCTCCGAGGAGCCCGGGCTTTGTGCTTCACGCTTTACGGAACCGCGCTGCCGTAGCGAAGAGTGATAAGAGGCCCGCCGCGTCCATCATAAGGACAGTAACTTCGTCAGACATTTGTTAAGCAGACTTACCGAGAACGACAACGCCTCTATCATTCGCGCCGTCGCCCATGTGTTGCACTGAAGGTGAAGGCACATCTCACGATGAAGCTCGCAACGCTGAACCTGGCTGCGTTGAAACAGATTCGCTCGCAAGTGGGGATGGTGCAGTAGCAAATGGAATGCGCGCTGCAGGTGTCGACGGCATACCACGGCATCAACCTGTGCAGCCGGAGGTAAATTGCACCGTGTCGAGACGGACGAGGTACAATCGGGCATTTGTAACTGTAGCAGCTTTTTGTAGACTACAAATTATCTGAGATACTATAAGGAACAATCGCGGCGTTTTCGCGGCGTGCTTATGGTGTACTTTACAAAGGACTGGGACTGAAAATGAATAACTATTATGAATGCGAAAGTCTTACACCGCCAAAACGAAGAGCGAACACTTCGCGTTCATAATCGCTCGCGCTGTAGCATGGTTAACAAGATAGGCAGCCAGCAAATATCGAGTACGCGCGAGCATACGCGACTGAAGTCAATGAGACGCGACTGTTGCGCGACTGTCACCTGAGCGCGTCAAGATTGTCATATAGGCCTAAACCTTAGTTCGGCTAACAAAGGTCACATGGCTCAGTTGGTTGAAGCGCGTGCTCAGGCAAGTCTCACGGTCTCAGGTTCGATTCCCACAGTTAACCTCATTTACAGTCTAGTAACTAGTAATTCCCGCTACCAAATTTATTTGGTAAGGGTCTTTTCGCGGTGAACCGACAGGGACTTTGTTCGCAGCGTTTTGCATGCTAGCCTGATCTATTTTCCCTTGGCCTTTCATTGGCCTTTAGTTGCCGGGATTATCTAATTGTTTCCCACACTTACAGTCTGCTAGCGCCCTGTACTCAGGACGTTAACCAGAGAAGTTATTGGTGGTTGTACGAACTATCTTCGACTGAGACTGGTAGCGGGTGGGGCTGGGGCGCAGGGTCGCTCCTGCGCTAATAGTTTATAATAATAATGATAAAATCGATCAGCGCGGGCGTCTAAGCGGGTTGGTCGGGGAGAGAGAGGGTAGAGGTGCGGAAAGTACCTCCAAATGTTTTGCTTCGTTAGTAATCCAGGTACCCTACCACATATTGTGTTATCTCAACCTACCCTACCATATATACCTTCATTTTGTCCATAATCACTGGTCATTGATTATAATCTGAGCCTTGCATGATAAGCTAAGATATGCTATGATGATGCGACGTAGGAGCTTATCATAGCTTATCTCCGTAATCGATGGAATTATGATTTTTATCTACAATCATTACAACCTTCGGTTCGTATTTTCCTACATAAAGTGGCCGACAAAAAATGAATGTTACGCCTCTTATATTACAGGATATTCAATGATAAGCCGGACCCCATTTTCCTGATGGATGGTCCGACAAACCTGGTACAGCCAGGCGTAAGTGGGTGCTGGCGGGCCGGCTTTGGTGTGCCCGCCACGCCCGCTAGCAGTCACTAGCGCCAGATGCGTTCTTGACTGGGTTTGATCCTTCATACCTTTAGTAATGACCAGAACATCAAGCACAAGTGTCAGACCGCCTTAAGTGATGCGTATATACCAATGCATTATATCACGAAGTCCAGCGTTCCCAAAGCGACGAGACGGTACGGTACGGGTCAAAGATACGATAACAGTAAAAGGACAGAAGAGAAAGAGACGACATGGCTTTGGACAGCACAAATGCGTATGTACCGGGCAATAGAGTCTTTGTGCGTAGTGTAACCAAACGAGGGCGGGTCTAGGAACGAGCGGATGGACAGACGAGCGATACTGGTGTATGCGGGGAAGCGTCCGGTGCACCGTTGCGGCGCGGCGCGCAGAGGCCCGTATGGGCCTTAGCATGGGCTTGAGATGAAGTGTGGTCGTGCAATGTCGATGTTGAGGGCGGATTACAGTCTGTCCGGGTCTTGAGATGGTCGATAGGGCGATGGGGTCATAATTTTAGTTCCTTTCCTTTCCTCCCGTGTGAGGCGTGGCATAAATTACGGATACGGATGTGAATGCGAAGACAAGCAAGGCGGCGAGCACCTTTAAGTCTTATGTGGCGAAGATGCCGATGATCTTGAACGACGGGACGTTCCGGTCGTCCTCCTCGCCCATCAGCTGGCACTCGACGTAGTGCGAGCCCGCTGCGACGTTGTGGTCGATCATCTCGAGCCTGTAGAGCAGATCAGGCGTAAGCATACAAACAGAAGAGAGAGAAGAGAACACGTACGCAGGCACCGGCTCGCCCACATTCGCCGCATTCTCAATCATAATCGCCCCCTGGTAATTATCATCCACCCAACACTCCACCGCACTCCCCACGCCCACGACACCCGCCGGCTCCTGCAAATAATACACCCCAATATCGCCCGCCCCGACCTGCAGCCCAACCCGCAACCGGCTCGTCGGCAGCGCGCTGTACCAATAGTGCGCATGGCTGCTCAGCTCCGCGCTCCCGGGCGGCGGGTGGAACACCTCCCAGCCGCTGCCCGAGAACATCGACGGCGGGAGCGGGTTCACGAGGTCGTTCGCGCTCACGCAGAACGGCGCGACCTCCTCGAACGCGTGCCCCGCGTAGTCCGCCGGGCGCGCGCGCAGCCGCGCCTGCGGCACGCGCAGGTGCGGGTAGAGCTGCTCGTTCAGCTGGCGCGTGCCGGGTTCCGCGAACGCGATACCGGCCCCGGCGGGCGCGGCCCCTGCGGCGGGTGCGGGCGCATTTGCGTCGGGGTCTTCCGGCGCGGCGGCCCCCGCTGCGCCCTTGCGTTGGGCGACGCCGCCGAAGAGCCCGCGCGCGTCGGTGGGGGTCTTGGCTTTCTCGTTGATGACGAGGGGTGCGCCCGGGCCGGGGAGGGCTTCGTGCGCTGTGCCCGTTGCTGAGGCCCAGGCGGCGCAGATCTGCGACTCGAAGTAAGAAATGAGGACGTCGGAGAGGAGCTCGTGTCCGGTGGGGCTGGCAAGGACGGCATCGGAGTAGTAGTGTCGTACGGCTGCTGGGTCTGCCATGTACGTTGAGTATATAAGAGGCTTTATGCTATTGGGACAGAAGATTAGAGTTGTGGCTGTATGTATATGAACATGTGGACGTACCTTATATGCGGGACGTCGTAGAACTGTGCTACAAGCGTATGCCATCTGTCAGGGCCTAAAAAGCCATCGGCCTCGATCGTTTGTGGACTAGTGTGACCTAATACGAGCACAGCAGGGGCGTCGGGACGGATCAGGAGTGAGCGGATAAGAAGCTCAAAGTCGTCCATGGATTGGATGTCCCTGTAACAAGGAGGTTCAACATACGTTCTAGCTTACGACAAGACACGTACTCATTGTCGTCTACATCCAGCTCGACGATAACGAGGTCGGTAACATCTGGGACGTGATGCGCGTTGCAATACGAGAAATAGGCCGAGTTAGTGCGACGCATGGCGCCGTTGGTGAGCTCGGAGGCGGGATGTGGGAACACGCTGTTCCACCAGTTGAAGAACAGGGACGGATAGCATGAGGGTGACAAAGGCTCGTCACCAGCACCATGGCACGCCGACACTAGAAGATAGAGTGTCAAGACTGATGTAGCCGTCCGCATTCGGCTCGATAACACGCACCTGAGCCACCAACGACACTGATAGTGACAGGGTGCCCCGAGAGTGCCCTGTTAATCACCCGTTGTATCCGTGCGCCGCTTCCGAGATGCAGCCTAGTCTTTGCGAGCGTGATAGGGTCGTACTTGGTTGCCAGCTGGTCGGTAGGCCCGAGAGCAGGACACCAAGCGAACGGAACAGCGTTGCCGTCAGAGGCATTGAGGTAGTTCCTAGGCTTCATGTCCTGGTGCTGCAGCAGACGATGCTGCGATGTGGACTGGTCCGTGGGCAGGATAGCCCGCGTGAAGAGCAGGAGGGCACAGAAGAGCGCGATGATGAGCCATATTCTGTTGGTGACCCCGAGGCTCTTCTGGCTGAGGCGGGAGGGCTGCTTTTCGGAGAGAGAGCCCATGCGTGATGGAGGGAGAGGAGGAGCGATGTGCGCGACGCCTTTTGCGGCTGTTCGTCGTTGCATGCCACGACCGACGGCGACAAGAAACCCTCGAAGCTCCTCGCGGGCTAAGCGAGATCAATTTCCACCCCCAAATGCGGCCACCCCCGAAATTCCCTCCGGACGAAAAATTAGTAAAAGTGGAGAAAATAATATCGAAGGCGGGGAGAAATGAAACTAGAGGTCGTCGCTCTACAACAGCTCGTCGTCGTCGTCGCTGTCGAAGGCCGCAAAGCCTGGCGGAACGAAGACCTCGCGCGGAGATGCGCCAGCCAATCTCGATCTCTGTTCTGTATAGAGCTTGCTATCAATCTAGCTATAATTACATGCAGATCCCCGTGGGACGGCCTCTATTCTATTTCAGCGCAGCTCATCGTCCGAGACAGCGTGCTCGACCTAAGCAGCAGCCTGCTCGCCCCTGCCAACGACGTCGGAGGAGAAAATGCCAGCGGGCACCGAGAATTGTTGCCATCAATTTCCGCGCTTGCTGTCTTGGCAGCTCGATCCTGGGCGCTAAGAAGCGTCCCTCCCTCTCGACCCCTCTCATCCTCTCCTTTCTCCCTTCCACCTCGCAGCCACCCCAGGTCCCCTCGTTCAACGGCGGCGGCGGCGACACACTTCGTAGATATACCCAGCGACGGTCGAAGAGGTGCCCTAATTGAATGTTCGGATATATCCACTAAGGTCCGTAGCTTTCCTGTGGAGTATCAGCTGCTGCCGCTTCACATGCCTTCTACAGCTATGCAGCCCAAAAGTAATAATCCTCTTAAGCGGTTACCGACATGGCTGTCGCTCACGATAGGCATCATTGTCGGCCTAACGTTCGCGAATGTGTTTTCATATGATGTATGTACGCCTCCCCTTCCTATCTCTGTTTCGTACTAAACGGCACTAGTCGCATCGGACACTATGGAGAGGAAACCAGTCGCCAGCATCAAGCTCTGTACACTCAAGCTCACGACATCCGATCACTTCACCGACAATAGAGCAGCGCTACCGCGTCCTCGAACTACTCACCAGCCTATCCCCTCACCACACCAAAGAATGCACCCGGAACGCCCAGTCTCTCTACAAAGAGCAAGCGAAAGAACGCTACGATTCTCTCATCGGGCACCTACCGCCAACCCGCACCTCCTGGCTCGACGCCCTCCGCCTCGGCTCCGGCATGGACAGCGACTACGTCCCGCCCTCGCGCACCCACTCGCCCGACAGCCACAAATACTTCTTCGCGATCAACCTGTACAACTCCTTCGATATCATCCCGGACCTCTTCGCGACGCTCTTCCGCGTCTCGTCCATCCTCGGCCTGCAGAACGTCTACGTGTCGATCTACGAGAACGGCTCGACGGACCAGACGAAGGCGCTTCTACGGATCTTTGACGCTTTGTGTCGCTCCGTCGGGTTGCGCGTGAAAATCAGCACGAGTATGCGTACGCGTGGTGCGTTCAACCATCGGATTGAGTACCTCGCTGAGGTGCGAAATGCGGCGTTCGTACCCTTGCACGAGCTCCGGAACACGGAGAACGAGTATTTCGACACGATCATCTTCATGAACGATATTCTTCCCTGCGTGGACGACCTCCTTGAGCTTATCTGGCAGAGCAGACGCAACAACGCAGGGATCACGTGTGCCGCGGACTACATGTACCACGAAGAGCTCGTATGTTTTCCCTAATCATCTTCCCGGCTAACACTGAAGTCAATCTATAGGGCTCACCCGTGTTCTACGATAACTGGGTCGCGCGGGACATCAACGGCACCGCACTCGAGAACGCGCCCTTCGAGTCCGTCTTCCACCACCCGAACTCGCAAGAGCGCTTCCAGCGGCACCTGCCCATCCAGGTGCAGTCCTGCTGGAACGGCATCGCCGTCATGGACCCCGCGCCGTTCTACGCGCCGCCGCACGTGCGCTTCCGCATGGCGCGCATCACCGAGGGCGAGTGCTCTGCCAGTGAATGTAGCCTGATCTGCAACGACTACTGGGAGGCGGGGTACGGCCGGATTCTGATGGTCCCGCGCGTGAAGCTTGCGTATGACAGGGTGCGTGCCTACGTTCTGGGTTGAATACCCTGTGTGGTGTGTTGGGCGGGTTTCTGACGCGGGTTGCTTGCAGAGGGTCTTCGATATCATACATCCGGGGCGGAAGAACCTGACCTCGATCCGGGGGTACGTCCGCCTCGGCGGGCTCCCCGACAACCCCCGCACGGACCCACAGGACCGCCAGTGGTTCGGGCCGCACGACCGGCTGTTCACCGACGAGGAGGGCGAGCCGCTCGACTTCGTGCCCGGGCCGGATTACGGTGCGTGTCTTCAGCCTTCTCGCCTTCTGCGCACGAGCGTCGAAAGGCGGGTTGCTGATCGCTGACCGCTGATTTTTCCTGTCTTGCAGTGTGGTGCTGGGGCTGGGACGGCGCGGGCGACCTCGACGGGCCGGACGTGGACCCGATCTGGGAGCGCATGCCGAACCGGTCGACGACGGCGGACTCCGTCAGGGTGCGGCATCATCGTGATCTGCAGTATGTGTAGTTACGGCCTGCTGTGCGCGATGTGCAACGTGCGATGCGTTGCACATACGAGCAAGAGAACGCCCGAGACGAGGAGATTGATGGTCACGTTCGAGTTAGTTGGGCGGATTACCATGGCCGGCTGCGGCTTTGGATGGAGATAGAAGACGGGAGATGATGCATGATGACGGGCACGGACAGACACTGGACGACATGCATTCCTCGACCGTCCGCCTCGAGGGGTGATTCGTCTGCACGACGATAGCACATATAATACGCATACACCGGCAGACTTGGTGTAATCTGGAGCCTTTCTCTACTTCTATCTACTACTGGGGACCCTTGTCGTCGTCGTGCAATTCACGGATATCTAGGACTCTAGGATACTGTGTCAACGTGCGGCTTGTAGCGTGTAGGATCTGTTCGTTGCTGCCCGGAAGAGGAAGGCCGATCTACAGACTGCAGTTTTGGAAGAGTGGCAACGAACTCGTTCTCGATTGGTATCTCTAACGAGTGATTGACTAACAAGCTCTTGTATCATAGCGAAGGACATAGAACAGAGACTTGTCAGAGATACCAGCGAGGTGTCTATGGCATCCGTAACTCCATTTTATAGAGAAGCGTGTAGACAGAAAAGTCGATCCGGTGTGAGATCGAACACGAAGTTTTGTTTCTCAGGAAACGTTTTATCCCTCATTTCCTTATGGACAGTCGGTAGGAGGGCTATCGTCAGTAGAGGTGTCGGCGCCTCGTGCCGACCGGGCGCTGTTCAAGATTTGATCATCGCCACTGAGACGCCCACGCCCTGCTCTGATCCTGTCTTCGATCTCACCGCAGCAACCTCCCGATCCAACAATTTTGTTCAACCCTTTCCAACGCTCTCTAGGATCTAATGAAGTTGAGGCGTTGCACAGTTCATCCAATGCTTCAAGCGAGCTTGTTCGCGACGATATTCATTTGGACGTGTTCAGCGACGAGATCATGATCATGTAACTTCTACGCCGGCATATAAACGGGTGGAGCGAAGACAAAGCACTGTGTTCCCGACGAACCATGTCCACAGACTCTGACGTGGAGCTGACCGCGGCGGCGTACCAGGGGCTGTAAGCATAGATCTCGGTCAATCAGCAATCGTGACGCTAACTGCTGACTCGTACTTACAGCGTTTTTGCTCGTGTCACCTATGCCGTCGCAGGTACGGGGTTACTACATTCTTCTAATCCTTCACTTACGTGCGATATTAGCCCTGGTTCTCTATGAACATCTTGTCACGTTCAGGTTCGAGATAGACTTGCTATGGCGGCGAAAGTGGAGTGCTGTCACGTTGATCTACATGATCAATCGGTACCTATTAATCGCGAATGCAATCCTTTTGAGCGTAGTGCCTTACATCGCACAAGTCAGTGTCATATCTCTTCAACGCACTCCCATCACTGACTATAAAACATACAGGTGTAAGTTTCTTGCACACGTAGTCATACCTTACTTACGCTGAAAGCGGTTCGTAGCTGTAATGGCGCTTTTACTATGAACGCTGTATTCTTCCTCGCCATAAGCACGATGCCAAACCTCCTCCTAAATGGTATGTGCAGTCTTAATAGTCGTGAATATGTGCTTTTGACACCAACGGACAGCATTCAGCGTTTTACGCAGCTACGCCCTACTGCAGTGCCATTCTTGGAAGAACCCCCTCATATGGTATCTGATCATTCTAGCCATAGCTTCGGTCGCTCTTAATGCGGTACGTCTTAAATGCCGTGCCCTTGAGAATATCCTGACGAGCACTGTACATGGGCCAACGCTAGTTGGCGGACTTCACGCAGACCTGGATTTTCGTTGTTGATCCTGTCTTGGGAGCAACGTGTCTTCCCGTTAGCGTTCCCGCAAACATATCTGTCATGTATGTCCCTTCGAGTTTCTGCGCTTGTTGGGCTGTGAGCTCATGACCAAGGGACTTTATCCTAGCGGTGTGTTGATCAACACAGTCTTAGTTCAAGGTGTTCATGCGTTCTATGCTCAACAGTCGTTCTGGTCAATCCTATCATAGGCATCGCGTCCAGTGCGCTTGTGCTCATTATCACATTGATGACCACAGCTCGCCAAGTACGACAAGCATTCTCGCTTGGGATCAAGGTTGCTGTGAGCGAAGTCCTGTTGAGAGATGGTACGTCCACGAAAAGCCATACAATAGGCATGCATCTAACGAAGTCGTACTTCAAGGCAGCCTATACTTTCTGTTAGTTTATCCATTATTTCTCCAACACATACCGATTTCTACCATCACCTAGCTCAATCCTTCTCAAAAACCTCTACGTCGTAATAGAGAATGTGCGACCATTTCATTGCCACAATCTACCCTGTTGTTAACGCTTCACGCACAGAATCTGTCCAGCAATCCCACAACAATTGTTATTTCATCCCTACTCGATGTGTGAGTCCGCACTAGCCTGAAGAACAAACCTAGCTTTTGACACCTTCCAGTTTACCCCACATTTTGCTCTCGCGGTTTATCATCAACCTCCGCCGACTCAACTCCTCGAACGCCGATTCCTCCGTGTGCCAATATTCCTCGCACTTGTCACGCCTGAATTTCCGCGTGCCGACGGTGGACGATATTGTTGGGAACGTCGGGGAGCCGCTTGATTTTCTGGAGTATCGTGTTGACGACGACGACGACGACTGCGAATGCAATGGCGCGCAAATCAACAGCGCAGTACTTGGCGCCGAACGAAAGAGTGTAAGCACTGCTCCTGGGGCGTTATTGGAAGACGTTGAAGCTACAGGATTATCTGGATGCGGCAGCGGCTGCACAAAAGCTGCTACGATAGATGGTGCTCAATTGGATGATCCCGAGGTACGTGATGCGACGAAGGCTGATTTGGAGCTGAACTTGAGCCTTCATCGATTGATTAGGTCTCCAGACCAAGGTCGACTCTAGACTCGAACGTCTAGACAGTCAAGTAGCTGCCTATGAGCTAGAATTGTTAGCCACCTTTGGTACTGCCATCAAGATGCTATGTTTGCTGTCTCGCTAGCTTGATATGTCCAGCTCCCTTCCACCACTCGAACCTTCCAAAGCGCTATCAACGGCACCTGTTCATTAAGGTGCAGTCTTGCTGAAACAATATCGCCGCCATGGACCCCTGCCGTTCTACGCGCAGCTGCACGTACGCTATAACAACACATATCATATATGAGCCTCACGAGGACGTGTGCATCCCAGTGCATTTCATTGATCGAATTTGGGTATGTCACCATAGTTAGGGTTTACCCTCACATCCACTAAGCGGCCGACCTTATGGGCGTTTGTATTCAACTTTCTCTTGACATTTCCATCCATCCATCCTGCTTGATAGCGACCGGTAACGGTCCACTGGCAAACCGGAACCTTACTCAAATAGTGGTGTTTCGTTCCCGATGCCAAACTCGTCAGCGCCTCCACATTCTCCTAAAACTCACTGCCAGACCATGCATCAGCTTTGTGAGGAGCTGCTTTGATATATGAACTTAATGACAAAGCTGAAAATATATATCGAAGCTACACAGAAGCTCAAGAATGGTCTCCGTTTCAACAACCGTCACGTACCATTGCTACTAGACTTTTCTCAGCACCCCATTGCGTGGCAAAGGTCAGCTCTTGTGTCGTCCGTATGCTACAGACGTTCTCATGAGTAAGTAGGGATGGGCTTTGCTATCGGATCTACCATCACGGGTGGTATCCAGGACGTCTCCGCCCTTCTTCCTCTTCTAGGCACAGAGCAGTGTGAAGACCACGTCGGCTCGTCCCTCATTGGTGGCTTCCTCTATGCCTCCGCCTCATCGCTGTCGATCTTTGGTAGTCTGGGCATTGCCCGCGCCAGCGCGAAAGCACTAGCGGCCAGCATTATTGTCAATAAAGGCGGCAGCAAGATCATGGGTGCGCATAAACTGGCGGACGCGGGGTTCGAACCGACGGGAAAGGCACTGTCGCAGATCATGTGGCGTGGGACCTGCTTCGTTGCAGAGATGCAGTTGGGCACGATGCTCGAAGAATTGCACATCATGAACGTGGAGAAATTGACCGTGGACGCGGTCAGCTCGATATGGAATCAGAGGATGCTCTACACGTCGATCGTCTCTATCGTCCTCAGCATCACGCCCTACATATACCTCATGAAGAACAATCACGACGACCCCACGTCCTTACGATGGTTATTTCCTGTCGCGAGGTCCTTTGGGAGCCTCATTCTCAGTAATATGACCCAATTCGTCATCCAGACGCGACTCCTGGAGATCATACGCCACCGGATTGTCTTTCTGACTATGGACACCTTTGTACATGATAAAAACATCAAGTTACCGCACGAGTGGAAGTGGTGGGACGCTCGGCTTTCGTCAGAGATAGCCCTATCTCGCCTCGAAACGCGTCTCAAAGCGAAAACAGACAAGGAAGCGTACCCGACAGTCGACCTCGAACTGTTGAGCACAAAACTCGACGAGACGAAGCGGCGCCATCTCCCCCTTACAACGCGTTTTCGTCACACGATGTTACTGCTTGCCCAAATCGCTATCGCCGTCGGCCTAGTACTTACTCTCTCTGGCTACATCGGCTGTTTCAGCCTTGTACAGAGTAGTAATACTTCGTTCGGGCCTATCATTTGGCTCGTTACCGAGGTCGTGCTCTCCTTGTTGCGTATGGGTCTCTGGGCCTGGAACCCAGCATGGGACGAGAGACAAACCTTCCTCACCTTTGATCTCGAGCTCTCTCGCAATAGCCCATTGTCGACGTGCAACAAATTTAGCGAAGAGCTGGACGAAGAAGCCATCCTACCGTTAACTCGACCGCGCGAGTTTCTCGGAGAGATCACGTCCTTCGTAGGTTTGTTGGAGCCGTTCAGGATCACCGAGGATGGCGTTGCGGTATACTATACGATGACGAGGCGCTCATCTGGAGAGCGCAAGCTATACGTCACGATCTTCGACTACAAGGAGAACGTTCTGCGAACGCTCATCTCTCCAAGTCAGTCTCCTTCAGGAATGGACTGCCGTGCGACCAAGCTGGGCGCAGATGACGGCGGTCAGGGCGATATCGTATGGGCAACGATGCATAATACAACCTCGATGGACAGCAATCATCTAACGAGAGACCTTGATTCTGTCGCGAAGCTCAGGGCGCACTGTGGATCAATCATAGGGAAACTCAGAGCGCGTACGGACGCTGGGCCTAAGGGGGCTCATGCACAGACAGCTGATACCACTCGTTCTCCTTTAAGTATCAACGTAACTTGGGAACTGAAGCTAATGGATCAGCCGGAGCAGCTGCAGATAGAACAGAATAATCCGAAAGGTCGAGGGGACAACAACGATATTACATGGACAGCCGATGACAAAGACGACAGGGAGTATCTGAAAGTTGGGTCACTCGAGCGGGCCAGACGACATTTTTGCTTGGAGAGGAGTCAATGGACAGATGAGTGTATTTCGTTGATTATAGCGGAGACGCTTGAAGCGCTGCCATGGATACCAGAAGTGAGTCGCCCACGCACTTATGATTTGTTGCCTTCCCTTATAAGTTGACTTTTGGTGCTGATTATCATTGCCCTGGCTATAGAACCTGGAAAAACGCGTGCAACAAGACGTGAATAACTTGTATAACTCCGAGGCGGCAGCCGCTGAGTGTCTCATACTGTATGAACTGGAGCAGATGGAATTGATACTCATTGAAGAGACTCGGGCTCTTGAAGACGTCCTGAAGACGCACTATTTGGCGATGGTCAACAGACTCGAAAAAGGACGTGGTGGAGACGTAGATCTGGTTGCCCTGAAGCGCAAGCTCTTTGCCGAAAGGAAGACCAATATCTTGCGCAGGATCACCAAGGAGGAGGAGCGCGTGCAACAGCGACTTAAGAGGCTCAGAAATGAGGCACACGCAAGAATCAAGGAGCGAGGGTTTCGCGGTGCAACGGAGGCGTGGTTGGAGGATCATTGGCAGAAAGCCGACAGTAGGATTCAACAAGCTTGGGAAAAACTCAAAGGGCATGTCCAGTGCCTCAGTGACGCAAGTGATGATGCCAATGAAGCTGTTGAGCAAGTATCCGTGGCCGGTGCGTCATCGCCATTTATGATATCTATGTGGGCAATGACTGAATAACCCTTGGATCAGATGCTTGCGACGTATACTCTGATGAGGATTTCGGTCTCCAACGGATGTGGGAAGCATTCAAAAAGCTTGCAAAGCCTTTCACTGGCGTCGATGAAGCTTCTCGACATCCATCTGTATCCGGTGCGTCATCACCGTGGTCTATATTTGTGTGAGCGATAGCTGATCATTAATGGTATCAGATAATTCCGACAAGCACTCTGCCATGCAGCCCAGTAACGTCGATGAAGTAGCTTCTGAACCAGCGTCGGTAACCAGTGCGTCATTACCGTCTGCTATATTCGTGAAAGCGATGGCTGAATACTCATGGGATCAGATCATTTCAAGATGCGCTCCGAAGGGAGCTCCAGCTTTCAACGGATGTTGGAAGAAACCGTAAATCGTGCCGAGCATCCCAGTGGCGACGATGAAGCTTCTCAACAAGCGTTTGTAACCGGTGCGTCATCGCTGTCTACTAACTATATGTGTGTGAGTGACGGCTGATTACTTATGGAGTAGATAATTTCAGCATGGACTGCGACGAGGATGGTAACACCCTTCTGATGTGCCAGTGGCATGCCAGTGACGAACACTCGCTCACAACTGCAGAGAGCGCTGTCGACGACGACGATCTTCATGCGACTATGCGCGATTCCACAAAGTTTACCGAGCATGTGCGGCGTCATATTGGGCAAATGACGGATACACAAATCAGGAAGAGGCTAGAGGATGAATTCATCGAGGTGGCGAACAGGTTGCATGAAAGATATAGCATGGTGCAGCAGCGACTAAGAGACGAGCGAGCCGTTAGAGCCGTTACTAAGGAAAGGATCAGCGGAGCGGACGCGGATGGTTATGACAGGTTTCTCAACGAATGCCGGGGTTTCAAGAGCTCGTCGTTCGCCACGCGCCTGGCGAACAGCAAGAATTCGAAATTTGTACAGCTTACCTCTAGTGCAGTCAGGGAGAACGGCATCACAACCATCGCAAACGCGTTGAAACGAAACTCCATCGTGTCATGCGTCGACTGCACCAAGTGCTCTCTTGACGAAGTCATCAAGATAATCCACTCCCTACGCAAGGCGAAAAGCGTCACGATCATGCTGCCTGCCGCTCTTTCGGTACTGCCGGGTTTTGACGAGTCAGAGCTTGACACTAGTTCAGAGCCGGATACAGGATTAGTGGAGGCTTTGAGGCAGCACAAAAACATACTCTCTCTCATTCCTCTATACGGGCGTATGTCCACCACCTTGAAATCGATTATCATCCAGAACAGGAAGGACGCCAGGGAAAGCGGCAACGACAATGCACCGCTCAAGTTGACGTACTATGAGCACCTGGCACTATCTGGCACATATGCGGAAGGCAACCCGTATCTGCTTTTCGCAGAGTGTGGCAGATCCAGATGCACGGTACTGTTCACCATTCCCATTGTAGAGATCAGCCATGGAACTGGGTCTGGGCAGTTGGTACTTCGGCTAGTACACTGTCGCACAGCCTATGACGGGATGGTCAAGATCAAATTGAATGCGGTCGATATTCCATGGGACGAAGATAAATGCCCCCGAGACGACTTCGGTGTACAGGATATTGTAGTGCCTGACGATAGGCTCCAAACCCTCCTCATGCCGGGAGTTAACGAGTTAACTATAACTTTGAGGGACGACAGCGGCGCTATATATTGGTTAAGAGATGTACAATTGGTATGGTCAAAGGGAGGTATGCATGTGCCGCAGGTGTGGTGATATTAGCGGAAACAGAATCTCCAATCAACTCTGGGTTGGCAGACGATATAACTAATACCTTAAGCAAATGACCTGTTTTCGTTTAGTGTCGGGTGTAATATTCGGCGGCCTGTAACTTACAGGTGTAACTTATTCCACCCTTCGGAGACGTAACTAATGAGTGTAAGTTACTGTAACTTACCCAAACCCTAACCATCGGCGCTTATATGTAACTTACTGTAAAAAAATGTAACTAAAGGTAACAAAGTAGTAAATAACTCGGGCTGCCGGTCGCCCGCGTCCCTCACGCTCCTCCGCCACCGTGGCTGCGCGTAAGCTGTGTACAACACCGTTGCTACGGTTCGTGAGCTGCTAATTGTGCTTACCATGTACATGCCGATATATACAATGACTGGCACAGAGATAACATTTCTCCCGCGAGTCCCGTCACCGGTCTGCTGCTCAGCGCGGTCGCGCGCGGTAGTGTACTTTCTCGCTCGAGGTTACGCGGCACCGTCGAGTCGGTTACACGATGCGTCTGAATCGCGTGTCACGACGTGTAACGCAGGAGCAACGTGCGCATTCATTCGCGACTTCATTCGTGGCCAACAACCTGCTTCGCAGCCAAGGCTCCTCGCGCGCAACGCTTTTCATTTCGCAAGGGTTAGCGGCTCTAGCCTAAGTAGAAGACAGGTAGGAACCTGACGGCGCTTATGTGGATTAGTTACAATAAGTTACATGCAAATTTTGGCCGTGATGTAACTAATGTAAGTTACATGTAAGTTACACTGTAACTAATCCCCCTGTAACTTACACCTCGATTTTCCACCCGACACTATGTTGACACATACACAAGACTTGCCGCGCTCCGCCGCGGCGCCATCGAAAGATATTGGGACTCGAGAACTGTCATGGCAAGCGCAGAGATTAACATGGACACAGTACAGTAAACAGTTTGTTTATCACGTTAGGATACGAGTTAGGATACAAAGGCATCAGGAAAAACCTGTCTTGCTAGTGCTAATGTACCCAAATTATGCTAATTGAGCTGAATTAGCAGTAATTTATCTAATTTAATGCTAATTGACTGATAATTCACAACTATTTCACTGCTAGTTTAGCAATAATTTAGATAAATTACTCCTAATTCAGCTCAATTGGCATAATTTAGGTACATTAGCACTCAATTAGCAAGGTAGGTTTTCCCTGATGCCGCCACTCAAGGGAGGTGCTTTGGCAGTAGTTGGCTTACGATGCGGTAGAAGAGAGCATGGTACTTCGAGAGAGGGTATATAATCACGCAGTGCAACGATACATGAGAGGTCTGTCGGAAAACCCAAAAGTGGATCGCGGGACGCCGGTCTCACAATTAGATAGTCGATGCGTCTTCCACAGATCGCGAGCTCTCGCGAGCCCGCGTGGCCATATCGCAATCCCAGCCAGCCAAACATGCACGCTTGGTCGTGCGCAGAGACCCGCGGGCGTAAATATTGGACTTGGTCCATGCGCAGTGCGCTCAAGCTATATAAACAGGCACTTAGTGCCTCAGAGCGCAACTCTCCTTCGAGGGTCGTAGTCTTAGTTTAGTTACTGTGTGTATGTAGTACATAAGGATAAATAAGAAATGAAATATAAGTCGCTTTGCCAAATCTTTATATTCAATAAGAGAGGGAACAAATAACAGAAAGAATTATATACAATCGCGAGCAACTGGCTAGCGATCTTTTTTTTTTTTTGAGATTTATCATGGCTCATCACGAGCTGTCGCGAGAGCCTGCTCGACGACCTAGTTTTGGGTGTCTATATGCCCTCATAGACGCGTCCCAGGCTCTCACGTTAGTACTAAATTAGATAAATTACTGCTAATTCAGCTCAATTAGCATAATTTAGATACATTAGCACTCAATTAGCAAGGCAAGTTTTCCCTGATGACTACTACCTAGCACCAAGGCTAACGCTAGCGTCACGACAGTAACATGCAAAAGGCTAGCAAGAAAATATTGAAAGACCCAATGTTGTATTTTGCGATTAAGCCCGGTGGCCCCCTCCCCCCCTCGTACCTACCTTATATGGCAAGATTTGTAAGCTAATTTTCCGATGCCTATTTCCTTTTTCATTCGATACTTTAAAAATCTTTATGTATGCTGCGTACTTACATGCATGAGTGGTTTTATCTGTCACTAATATAGAGCTACAGATGTGACTGAGAGTACGGGGAGGATTAGTGTTGCATGGTCCAGTCCGAGGACCGTAACAGGACCGCAGTCTGGACCGGGACTGCGCTATTGAGGACCGGACCATTCAGCGGTCCGCCAGCGGTCCTGTCTCAGTCCCAGTCCTCGGTCCTCGCTTTTGACGGTGGAACAAGGACCGCAGAGGACCGAGTCTGACCGGTCTTGGACCGGTCTCTTGTACATATCTTATACATGCAGAAATATACTGGAGACAGCTTAACACTACTATATTGTTACTAACAAATGCATACTGAGCTCTAATACTGAATGAGTTTGAGACGTTGATCTGCTACAGCGCTTGCGCGCTCACTATTTGTACTTGTTTGTGTTCATGTTGATTCTCTTTTCGAAGGTCGCTCGCGCACACTTTAGACTTCCACACTCTCGATATGGCTCGTACATAAATTGAGGTAAGTAGATATGCTGCATAATTCTGTCTGACGAGCTGTATTAGGTCGTCTAGCGATGGACGGGCAGGGGAAGAATGCCCGCGACTAGCTGGCGCACAGTGACGCCGTGACAACCGCGGCCCAGTACTACACACAGAGTCTGAGGTGGCGGCAGCGGCGACTATGACTGCACGCGAACGAACAAGGAACAGGTCCGAAACGGTGGGCTGTGTGCGACGAGATGCACCCGACAACGGCGACGCGTGCCGAAGGCCATGAGAGAACCACCCCACTGGCACCGTGCATTGTCACTGCTGTCACCACAGCGACATTCCGCTATGGCGAAGATATGTGCCATAAAGCTCAGCACGAGTGCACCGGCCGGATGTCCGGGACTCGTTCCGGCAGGTCAACGCCGGACTGAGAGCTTGACCTGGAGCCGCCAGGTCAATAGGCGCCGGCTCTCCGGTGTACGGCCGGTCGCTGACCTGCGGGTCAGAGACCGGCAGGTCACAGGTCGTCCGGCAGGCAGGAGCGGCGGTGGTTCGCAGCCTTATGAGTATACATAATGTATCTTAATGTCAGTATACACCGAGCAATACTACAAAAATCTACACTAAGTCTATCCCCTCTACCCTGCCAATTCACAACATCCCATGAGTATCGCTTTGGACGACATGGCCCGCACAATGTTGTGAGCTCACGGGTTGTCGCTGTGCCTTGCCGTGCACGCGCGCTGTATTCGGAGATATGGGCGAACCAGTGGAGAGAGGGGCGCATATGGGCGGACACGAGGAGACGTCGGCGGGACTAGGGGAAGTGGATGCGACTCTGCTGCCATCCCGAGCAGCGTAAGCCTGGAGGCGTGTGTAGAACGGTAGGAGATTGGGATTCGTGTAGCGGTGGCAGCTTGCGACAAGGTCGCATGCGACGTCCACGCGCGCGAGCCCACCACCTCCGCCTCTCATGCCGCCCGCGTATCCTCGTGCGGTTTCCTAAGGTTCTCCTGCGTGCGACGGCACTTGCCAGCTGCACGTCGAGCTCGATGCGCGCACGGGCCTAAGTCGCTCGGCGGGTCCACGAGCAAGGTAGTGGGGGCCGAGTGGTGGGGCAGGTGCGTCATGGCGGGTTGATGTGTGTGAGGGGCGAGAGACGTGCCGTGGAGGTCAAGGATCGGACGGAGGCTGCGGCGTATGCTACGAAAACCTTCGCTGTGAACAGAGTATGTCAGCAGCGGGTTAAGCAAACAACTCATACCTTGTCTCTGTAACTCCACCCTGCTAGCCTTCTTCAGTTCTCAGCCCCTGATTCCTGCCCCGACACCATCCAGTTTGCATTCGCGCGTCACCTACGCGTCGCGTATACCAGCGCCGCCGGACTCGCGCAATGTGGCAACAGTAGCCTGCAGACTGCTAGGATGTTTGTGAGTGAATGACACAATCATAAGATCAGAAGTAGCACTCACCTCGTGATACTTCACACATTGGAGAACGGTGAACGAGTGGTTGAATGACAGCGAGCGATACGGAGTCGTGTAAACAAACATATGTAAATAAAGACCGCGCAAGCGCCACGGTCAAATATACGGCGTTGACCGCATACGCCTCTCGACCACGTACACAAAGATTAACACTGGTATTGGTAGACACATATGTTTTCAGGAGGATACATATACAATAAATACTAGAAGTATGAATTATAATTCTTCGTTATACCGGCCGGACAGAGACTTTGACCTGGAGCCGGCAGGAGCCGTGGGAAACCGGAGACTCGGAACCGCCGGCTCCTCAATCCAGCAGGTCTCCCACGGCTCTACCGGCCTGTACCGGCCGGTGTCCGGGACTCGTGCTGAGCTTTAATGTGCCATGCCCAAATAGTGCACGAGGAGGCAGTGGCACGCAATACAGGCGGTAGGCAGGTGCGACTTCCTTACAGGCAACATGCGGAGGATGAAGAGAAGTGGCAGCAACGATGCAGAGGAATGAGTGCCCCTTGGCCAGGACTGGTCAAGACTGGTCTAAACCGACCCAGGACTGCTGTCGGTCTTGGACCGGTTCGGACCAGTCTTAGGACCGCGGTCTCAGTCCGGTCCTCTGAGGACTGCAGTCCCAGTCCCAGTCCTCCTCCTTGACTTAAACTCGGTCCTGGTCCTGTCCCCAGTCCTGAGGTTTTGAGCCTCAAGACCGGACAGGACAGGACTATGCAACACTAGGGAGGATAGTCGAGGAAGGTGCAAGACTATTCATTGCCGAAGGGCCCACAGAGGAAGGGCGGCCAGGCCCACAGACCGGATCAAAGTCTGGTGCAGCAGTGGTGGCAGCACTCTGAGTAGCTCTTTGAATGCTTCAAGAGCCTGTTTGCATCACTCAAATGATTTGCTTTATATCATGCATTCGTGCGCAAGTAACGAGTGAAACGAGCCACAATATTGTCCACCACGCTGGTAAATTTATGTTCTCTTTGAGCATGCTCAGCACACTTTTCTGATAGACATTCTAAGCGGCTACCTAATACAGCTCAATGCTGTATCGACTTCATACAGTACGGCACAAGTTGACATCAGGGAAAACCTGCCTTGCTAATTGAGTGCTAATGTACTCAAATTATGCTAATTGAGCTGAATTAGCAATAAGGTAGAGGACACCAGGAACCGGCACCCCTTATGTAAGCAAGCCACGTGCACTAAGCGCCGGCCAAAAACGAGAGCGGGTCAGAAATATTTTTCTCAATGTCGGTGGAAAAGGTCAGCGGCGGAATCAAAGGCTTTATACTGTTTGTATATATGCTCCCTCAACAATTTTAGCAGCCCGAAACATCTGAGGCCATGCCCGTCGACGAGCAAGTACCGGAGCTAAGCGAGGATCAAGCGCTGATACCATAACGGGTAGTGTTGCTGTGGCTCGGCTCAAAAGTTGCGAGTCGTCAAGTTGAACCGAGCTGAGTCGAAGTCGAGCCGAGCTGTTTTGTGCTGGCTCGGTGTGATTTGACTCGAAGGCGACTCCGCTTTAGAGCTAGTTGAGCCGACTTGAGTTGCTGAACGCAAGCGCTTATCATCTTCGCGACCTCAGCCTTCGACCGAGGCAGCTCACAAGGACTGTTGCACCCCGGGAGTCTCTCTTGCTGCCCAATTCGCTATACAGCCAAGACATCTCACAATTGATAATCATTCCATGCATTAATATCCTCGTGGATGATGATTTCTGTGCACAAAACCATATTTTACACCTGAAAATGTGAGGGCTTCAAGTTGTGACTAAGCAAGCGCTGTCGCAAAACTCAGGTTGCGTACGCTGCAGGAGCGGTGGCTCAAGCATCTTTGTCACAAGCGACTGTGACTGCACTCAGCCAGCATCGCACAGCAAAACTACGGCTCACTTGTCTTCTCCCCACTCGACCTCATGTATGAATCCCGTTGTGCATAGCGAAAAGGGCTCACAAACCTTATACATATATATCACCTATGAGGTATCCAATTGCACAACGATGTGGGTAAAATTTGATGTCAGTATCCTGCCTTGATTCTTTCAATGGCTTGCAGATAGTCACATAATTCATGTAGGGTGCTCGGATGCACGAAGAGATCAGGCTGGCCTGGGTACTAGGTACTATGGCTGTGATGTAAGCTGTGTAGGCTTCAAGAAATAGATAAATTAACAGAAGGAATTTTGCTCTGAAGTATATATTTGTCTAACATAAGTTCAAATTGTGATGCATAGAGAAATACAGACGATATGAACTGTTCACAACGAGCTCGTGTGCCGATCCCTCAACGAGCGCCTTGGGACTTGCCCAATATAGCCACCCCGCGGTTCAGTCGCGGCTCAACATCTGGAAAAAGCCTACATACATGTATAGTACATAATAGTTCTAACATAGCTATCTTCAACTACTATCAACTATCTGCTACTATTGTTCACTATGATTCACTATTTTCAACTATTCTTCACTATCTTCAACTATTTCTTGCTATTGATAGTTACAAATAGCTGGAAATAGTGATAAATAGCGAAGAATAGTGAAGAATAGTGCAAGATAGCTGATGGTAGTAAAGAATAGTTGATAAGAGTGAAGTATGGTCCTTTTGGTCCTATTCGACCAAGTGGGCTTTTTCCAGATGAACCGCGAGCTGATCAAGTCGAACCGAGTTGAGCGGCCTGAAAGCAACTGATTGGTTGATTCAAGTCGCTCATGCTCCAAGCCGAGTCAGAGCCGAGTCGAGCCGAACCGTGGCAACACTAATAACAGGTAGGTGCTCAAATAGGTGCCCAATAAGCGCCCGGCCAAATGTTCGTGGTCAAAAATACAAAACCGCGCCAGACGACTCGAAACGAGTGAAAACGACGTTTTGCAAAATAAAAAAATTTGGAAGAATATCTCCACCATGAGTCTATTATTCAGAAATTTTTCCAATAGAGATTGGAGCTATGGGTCTACTGAAGACATCCTATAGACCACTTTCTGCAATTGAGGAAAGTCGCCGCTGCCATTGCGGCCGTCGTTGGCGATGCGCGCCTGCTTATATAAGGGGTGCCGGTTCCTGGTGTCCTCTACCTTAATTTATCTAATTTAGTCCTAATTGACTGATAATTCACAACTATTTTACCACTAATTTAGCAATAATTTAGATAAATTACTGCTAATTCAGCTCAATTAGCCTAATTTGGATACATTAGCATTCAATTAGCAGGACAGGTTTTCCCTGATGCTTCAAGATTGCAGCGTAAAAGTTCCAAAAGAGTTCAGTATTCAATGATTAGTAGTAGGAAGTAATGATATTTGGCGTGTCACTGGTATACTGACTCAGTGATTAATTGATGAAATCACTATCCAAAGCTTTAAGGATTATTTACATGTCATTTCGGTATGCTACATAGCCATTTTCAATTTCGTAGTTAAGAGGGTTCGACCACCCCCTCCCCCCCCTACATCGGGTCAGAGCGCTTATGTTTGCTAGCCTCTTGGTAACATGTATGTCCCGCTCACTATACCATCACAGGGCATGAGTAGGTGGTAGGGAACGAGCAAGATACCACTTGGCACTTACCTCTGAAGTTAGCCCGGCGGATACGGATGGGCAGAGGGACGTAGTTAACACACAGTTGATAGAAGGGAGGAAGAGAGCCGTGCTCGTCTCGCGCAGATATCGTGCGTTATATGTTCCTAGGAGATAGGGGTTGCAGGTTGGAGCGGGCTGGCGAGAGGGTCGATGTGGATACTGTTAGCGCGAGTGAGGAGCGAGACCAAGCAGCGACAAAGACAGGCCAAATAACCCCCCACGAAGTCGCGTCGAAATTTTAAAGGTAAGGTTAATATTTGGTTCCTTCCATGACCCTAACCTTATGCTCTGTGTCGAGGTTCGAACCCTGCGCGTCGCACCGTCGCACATACTTTGAACCACATTTACAGCTACATGGTTGTTTCTGCGACTGCCACCTGCAGAGCGAGCCTTCTCGCTTGCGAAGAGGTTCAATTTTGTGCTTTTTGGATGGTTGCATCACTCATAGCAATAACTACCTGTAATTGTTTTGAGGGCATGCCGATGCATTCTTTCCGGCTGTAGCACATTAACCGCGTTCTCTAATCAGAGGTCCGAGGATGCGTTTGAGGACATTGCACAACATCCACATCTATGTCACGGTTCAGCTGACTCACTGTCTATCTGTCGGTGCGTTATGCCTCTGATGCCAGAGTATGTGGTCAGCCTAGCAAAGCAGGGTGCCTTCAATGCCACAGACTGTCCACAGTCTGTGCCCGACCCTCTACATCGTCTCCAGACCCAGATTATGCGGTCTGTCTTTCTTAGTGCTTCGGCTCTTGATTCAGAGAAGGTGACCGACGTTGCAATTAGTGCGGTAATATGTGTGCAACCTTCTATTTTGTCCTCAAAGTCTGAGTATGCGGTCTGCCTTTCTCAGTGCTTTGCTTCTCGAACCTGACTATGCCTCCGTTGTTGCATTTTGAGGGCGCCAGAGCGGAGCGAGGCGCCTCTTGTCTAGTCATATTGTAACGATAGTCTTGATACTAAACGTTGACATTCGCTTGCGGATTCGGTGCCAGTAGTAGACGTACCTCATGTTTATTGCGAACATATTTCTTTCGCGGCGGCGCTCCAACCTTCATGGTGTGAAACATACTGGAGGCGAAATCTACTCTTTGATATCACATTACAGCCAAATTCTAGCAGACAAAGCTGTAGGTAATGGCAGTGCTTGCTACCAAAATATTCTATGAGGACAGCTTTGTTATGCATTTCGCATGGGCACAAAACAGATAAGGACGAATGGTCAGCAGACACGGAGGGTAATGCGACAGAATCCACCATAGCGATGGCGACATCACGACTGTGAGCACATCATGGCCAACCGTAACCCTGGTCCTCGCAACGCTTCCTCGGTCTTTCTCGGATATGATCCTGCATATGCAGGTCACACGTCAAACAACCAGCCGTGCTCAATCTCTGCAACGCGGCTACCTGAAGCAGAAGACGTCACCGAGCAAAGGGCAATTATGGCAACGTCCAATCCTCATTGACCAGCCGTCGTCTTCACAACCCTAACCCCATCCTTCTTGAGCTTCGCAAACAGCTCGCTCTCGAACTTGGCCGCCTTCCCCGTATCCGCCCACGCCGACACATCCAATGAGAACGAGACGTCCTCAAGCCGGCGGCGCGCGTGCAGCAGCAGGAGCACCGCCTCGAGCTCGTTCACTGCGAGAGCCACCTGCGCGGGTTCGCGCGCCGAGTACACGTAGCCCGAGACGAGGTCGAGATGTACGGCACGGAGAGGGGCGCGGGCATGGGGGGCGGCGAAGTGCCGGAGCATGACGGCGACTTTGGTGATGCTGTCACCGTCGACGACGATATCCCGCAATGTGATACGTGAGAGGGAAGGAAGCTCTGAGAAGTCGGGCGGGGGCGGCAGCGGAGAGAAGTTGTCTGCGGAAAATGAAAGGAAAACATTGAGTTTAAGCATCAAGTATCAGACAAACATGATACTCACATGCCATTACTGCAGCCCGACATACAAGGTGTGTGAGCTCGGGAAAGAGCTGTGGGGCTATCGCCCCAATGGCCTCAAACTCGCCTAAACTGTCGAGCCCCAGTTGAAGCGTGCGTAAAGTAGACACGGCTGGTAAGACCGGAATGTCGGAGTCAATACGTATCCGCGGATGGGACAGATCCAAAGTCGTGATGTTCAGCTTCTGCAGAGCTAGGTTCTTTTCCGTGTCAAAGAACAGCTGAAAGTCGATAGGCCCCGACAGCCGCAGTTCTCGAATACTCGTTCCGCGGAACACAGCGAGCAATGGCGACACGTCCATGGGCTCATCCACGCCGGCGTACCCTGCGCGCTGGTACGCCGCCTGTGCAGACGGATGCAGGCGCACATTAATAAGCACCTGGTCCATCTGCCGTGGGCCAATTCCTGCAAATCCTGGAGACGGCGGGTGCAGTACGGCAATGCCGACGGTGTGGAAGGTTCGTAAGGCGGGAAAACCGAGTAAACACGTCGTGAGCGCGTCGGGGTCGAGCGACACGGCGATGTACGGCGCGAACCAGTCGCTCTGGGGGTATATCGGGCGCATGGTCGTCAGCCGAAGCGCGCGGACGTGCGCCGCCAAATGTGGCATGCGCCGAATGAAGTCGAGGACGTGGTCAAGCCCGACCTCCGCCATCCATGCGGGCGCGGGAAGGTCCGTGCGGCAGATGATGACCGTGATCGAGGCGAAGAGAAGTGGGAGGGCGAAGTGCCTGAACGCCCTAGAGACCAGAGAACAGGAGCGCAGGTCGCGCTTATCGTCTACATAGGAAGGGATGTTAGTGAGGATGGCAGAGAAGAGCTCGACGGGGAGAGACTCGATCGTTACCGCTGCTGGTCCCATGCTGTGTTCTACGTGGGCAGCACTAGATGTCCGGCACAGCAAGGGCGTGCTTTATATAGGCCAGCTGCGTCATGGATGAGGTTGAAGATTTAAATGCTCGAACAGATTGCGCCACACGTACTCGCGTCCAACGCACGCAGTAGAACATGGGCTTCGTGCCTTCCTATCAATGTAACAGAGAACACAGCTTTCAGCAAGGTGATAACAAGCAAGACCGAAGCTCAAATACTCACTCGACAGTCTCTGAATGCTCGCAAGACTCCCACCAGTGGCAGATAGCGACAATGATGGGATGCTCGTGAGATCTCAGGGTTCCCGTGCTTGATGCTAGTGAGAATGAGGCCAATCTCTGCCTTTTGCTGCATGTGATTAAAACAGGGAGAGTTGTTTGACTGACAGGAAGTAGCCATAAATTATGCTATAACAGCAGTATTCTTTCTCTTTCAAGTCGAGTTTCCGTCATGAGACCGGTCGGAGCCTTCGAGCACCGACTCTTAATTGACAAGCCAAGCGCAGAGCCCGCATGGAGAACCGCAGGCACTCTCAGCCTCATCAAGAAATCTGAGGACGGCTCGTTAGTGTGAATCGAGTTCATAGCAACACACGAGATACAGACCCGGTCAAGACAGAGGCAAAGTACTCGGACGGTGTAACGCAATGTAGATCAGTGGTTTTCCATGGTCTCAAACGTAAACCAACAAGGTTCAGCTTCACATCCGCTGGATATCTGTCTCGCGCTTCAGTAGCAGAGACGATAATCGTTGAATCGTGCCCTGCTTGTAGCTACGACAAGAAGTGGTGTGAAGGAAGAAAAGCAGACGTCGGGCTTTGCCGAGACGACGCTTCAGTGGGCGATTACGTCAGCGAGCGATACACCCGCGTCGCGTCGCGGGCGACCGTTCTTCTTTTACCGTCCACCACCACCTGGTCGCCTTGTAGATGCGGACAAGGATGTTCACTGAACGCAGATTAAACTCGTGCTTTAAGACAGAAACCCCTGACTGGTTTTGCGACACCTGGAGATCCCCGACGATCATACAGATTCAAGAACGTCTTTGCCTGCTCCGATCTAGGAGAGTTCTCGCATCGTTAACGTTATTCTAGTATCACAGGAATCGACCTCCAGCTATTCTAAAACCAACTTGTATGATCTATGGTACGTCTCTACGCTTCATGTATGCGCTCTTAGCCTTCGCCGAAGCCTCTGATCTCCATGCACGCTGTAGATCACTGAAATTTCCACCTGAAAGACGCTTATGATGTTTAGACGACTTCGCGACGAAATGTTGGAAACATAGCGATATCACCGTCCGCATGGACATGTGCGCACTTACGCATCTTGATCTTGATGACGGGCGGCCCAACATATGGACCTGCGTTGCATGGCTCAACGTCTTCGAGGCGACGAGATTGACTACAAGCCACGCTTCTCTTCTCTATCAACGACCGACGACCTGCTTCCAAGGAACCCGACCCGTCATTTCTGTCAACGAGGAGACTCAGATGAGGCACCCACTCAGAGACCCGCCCACAGATTCGAACATTTGGAGCTCCCGTGTTGTCTTGATAGCGAGCGCCGCACTGGTGCTCTCTGGCGCGATGCAGCTCGCGACGACGTGGCTCCAGACGCGTTCTGCGGCGACCTGCTCGTGCGCGTGCACGTCGACGGGCCTCCCTGAGTCGCCTACCTTCGAACAGGACTACAGTACGTCACTCACCTTCACTCATCTCTTCAACTTTTTCATCCTATTCGACCCTACTCACCCTCACCTACCCTTACACAGCCTGGAAGGACACCGACTACCCGCCCTACCTCCCGCTCCCTCTCGGCCCGCCCGTCGTGCTCACCGTCGAGAACACGCGACACTACGCGCTTTCCCCAAGCTCGCCCAACGCGGACACCGATGCCAACACACATACTGACGCAAATGCAGACGCGGAGTGGCATGCGGTGTACCCGGGCGAGCACTTCGGCTTCCTGCACCTGGGCCCGGAGAAGCGGTTCTTCGGGCTGGCGATGTACCACCAGATGCACTGTCTCAACGTCCTCCGGCAGGCGGTGTCGGTGTCAGCGTCGCCGGCGGCCGCGAACACCTCGTCTCCCGCGTCCATGACCGCGCCGACCTCGACCTCCCAACCGGATCCGGATCCGCACACGTACATCCAGCACAAACGCACGCCCCTTCACCTCACGCACTGCCTCAACTACCTCCGCCAGAGCGTGCTCTGCGCGGCGGACCTCACGCTCGAGCCCGAGCTGTGGCCCGGCGCGGGGAACGTCGGGCAGGGCCTCGGCGTTGCGCACGTGTGTCGCGACTGGAGCGCCGTGCATGCGTACGCTGCGGCGAATTGGGAGGCGTGGCGTGTGTGGGAAGGGGAGCGGGAGGGGATGGGGCAGAACGCGAGTGCGAGCGCTGGAGTGAGGACGGATGATGTGTGAGCGGAGGCTCGAGGGTGCTGAGCTTGATGCAAAGCTCGCGTCTGGAAGCCCGCTGAACTCGTTCTCCGGATCGGCCTTGCCTCCGAACAAGCCGTCCACGGTCTACCGCGCAAAACCCTCAGACGGACCGAATGGCCATATTCGAACTTGTCCGTACTTCATCAACTCAACACAGGCCGCAAGTCGCCGCCCATGGCCGACGTCCGGCGTCCTCTACAGTGTATCGAGGGTGGGGGCGATAAAGCGCATCGACATGCCAAATCGCGGAGGGCCACAGGGTCGCGACTGCCCTCCTCTAACTGACGCCATCGAACCTACACACTGAGATCGACCGGTCTTACCGCGTTCTTACCGTACCTGGTCCATGGTACGGTACCGTCGCTGCCAAGCCCGTACCTACGACGCCTTGCCCATCTTCTCACTTTCTCACGCAATCAGAAGTTGCACAACATCCTTTTTCGACATAACAACATTCGGACGCTCGACCGAAGATCGCTCCCGCATCTGGGCTGTAGTTTGTTGGCTTTGCTGTGATCGTTTTCTACTGTTCACGCAAAAAGCTCTCGCAAGCAGAGCGATTCGGAATACGAGTCCTGGCGATGGAATGTGGTATATTGTCGACATACGTCCAGTCCTATGTTTCCCGTTTTGTCCGATCTGGAAGATACCCAAGAAACACAGTCAGATATCCACGCAACAGTCCCATATCTCCCTACAGCCCACTCCGCACCGTCCCGTTCGCCCTTCTCTTGTCAGCCTCCTTTTGCTGCGCCTGCCACGCGACCCACTCTTCCCAATTGCGCTCCGTAAACTTGTGCACGGCGCCCCAGTCGCGGCACACATGCGCGACGGCGAGGCCCTCGCCGACGTTCCCCGAGCGCGGCGCGATCTCGGGCTCGAGCGTGAGGTCCGCGGCGCAGAGGATCGTCTGGCGGAGGTAGTTGAGGCAGTGCGACGCGTGCGCCGCGTCGCGCTTCGCGTGTCCGTGCCCATGGCCGCTCTCTTGTCCACCGCCTCCATTGGATTGCGCGCGGACGAGCCCCTCGCGGAGCGACGCGAGGCAGTGCATCTGGTGGTACATCGTGAGCGAGAAGAAGCGCTTCCGCGGGCCGAGGCGCAGGAAGCCGAGGTCGTTGCCCGGGTAGAGCGCGTGCCACTCGAGGTCGGCCGCTGCGTCGCCCGCGCCGAGCGCGAAGTGGCGCGAGTCCTCGATGGTGAGCGCGACGGGCGGGCCGAGCGGGAGCGGGAGCGTCGGCGGGTAGTCGTCGCCTTCCCAGCCTGCGTGGGGGGATTTCGGGCGTGGGCATGTGCGAGTACGGCGGCATGAAAGCGAGATGCGAGGCGTGCATTGTATTTCGTGCGGACGCAGTCAGCAATGAGCACATGTTCGAGCATCAGACATGCGACAACATTGTGCGTTGCCCGTCGTTCATCGTGTATCGTTCGTTGGTCATTCCGTATCGTCCGTCGTCCATTGTGCATTGTGTTCCGTAACGTTAACGTTCCCAGTCAAACGTTCAGGTTAAACGTGATTCCCCAAGTGAAGTAAGATCGACACCATGCATATGATCAGCGCACGCCCAGTAAGCTCGGCCGATCGACGCGCGACGCGGTCTGAACACGCACTGTAGTCGTCTTCCCAATTACGCTCACCACCATCGCCACTTCCACTCCCACTTCCACTCCCGCTCGCGGCCCGCGCCGCCTCCCGCCACCCGTCATATTCATAATACCCGACCCCAGCTCCATACCCACTTCCACCCTCCCGCTCGCAGCGCCCGCGCCCGCGGTGCTGCACCCACGCGGTCGCGAACTGGAGGGCGGCCGCAAGGAGGAGCGCGAGCGCGGCGAGGAGGAGCGTCCTCGAGCTCGTGCTCGCCGGGCGGTTGGTAGCTGTGTTGCGAGGGGTGGTGGGTGTCGCTGGGAGCCGCATGGCGCGCTTTTATGCGATAGAGATGTGGATAATCGGGACGGGGCGTGGGCTATAGTCTGTAGGACGTCCGTCGAGTCGAGCTGAGGAAGATTCAGACGTGGTATACGTGGGCAGCGGATGCCATGAGGAGCGGACGTTGGGAACTTTACATGATATGATATGCTACGGACGGCGTATGACAATGAGATGGGGTTGATACATGAGATTGGGATGAAATGATACACGGCCAGGCTCGCGTCCGACTCGAACTGTTGCAAATCGCGTGTCAACGTCAGTGGGAAGACGCTTCTCAATCTTTGCTTCGACTTCCCGTCCTGGCTCTCGTCCAGCGCTAGCGGTCCCGCATCAAGCGGAGGTGTCTACGAAGGATACGGTACTTACCAAGCGAGTCAAGCTAGCAATATAGGGAACAACACTGGCTGGGCATAGTGCCACAGCTCTTACAGTAACAGAGACGGAGAAGAAACGCTGCACCTCAAGGAAAGCGGGAGCCATGCGGCCATGTGAGGGCGGAGCCGCTGTAGCGCTGCGACACGGAGTTCGCCCTTATTAGCTTGGCACGGTTGCACATCGATGTTCCATGACGCGCTAGAAGCATGTCAGTGGAGGAAGCGTACGCGTGCGCAGATACGAGAGCTCGATTGTAACTCTACGGCCTAAGCCGCGAGACATTGTTCAGAGAATGTGCGAATGGATGGAGGGAAGAATTGGCGAGGAGTTAATCTGTAGGCGGCCGACCATATATTCTGCATGTTCGGGAGACCGGATAGGAATAGCAGGAATAGGGCGGAACGAGGAGAGACGTACATCCATACACCGTTTGCTGCAAGGCACATCCATAACCTCCGCTGCGCTACTTAGGGGAGCCTTTTCGTGCATGGCATATGTTTATGACGAAATAATGCGATAAAAGCGTACGTGAAAAGCGAGACAGCATGGCGGGCATGAATACACCGGGCGCGGCGGCCCCCGTCGACCGCGTCCCTCTCCACTCTCCACTCGCACCAGACACGAAGCAGTAGACCCGGTAGGAATAGTTTACTCGGCCTCGACGACGGTGGTCTCCAGACCCTGCGCGTGAAATATGTATAAGTGGGTAGAAGCAATACATGACAGGCGGGGACGCACCTTGAACGAGTCGACAAAGACGTACGACGCATACGTGAACAGCTTCTCCTTCGCGCCCTCCTCGTCGTTCCGCTTGCCTGCATCCCAAACCAAAGTCCGTCAGTATCCTACATATGACCACACAACAACACGACGACTGACGCTCGAGCTTGACCCGTATCCTGTGGGGGACGCTCTTGATGCCGCGGGACCAGAGCTCCTGGTTGAGCTTGGGGTCGATGCGGACGTCGGCGGTGCCCATGGCCTTCTGCGCGAACTCGACGACGGACTTGACGGCGTGCGGGGCGCGCTTCTTGAAGGCGCGGTTGTGGACGCGCTTGTGGAGGTGGATGGTGTATTCGCGGGTGACGACGTCCTGGAGGGCCGAGCGCGTCTTGCCGGTCTGCGAGGAGCATGGAGTGTAAGCCCTACGAGTAAAATATAAGCCTAGTACCGTTACGGACCTTTTTGGTGGCGTTCTTGGGGGCCTGAGAGTAGGGTCAAAGTCTCGTCAGCGATTTGTGGGGCACACGGGCAGCAGGACGGCGTACCATGGCTAGGGAATGTCGGGGTCGATGAGCGGCGGTCTGCACACAGCGAGCACAATGCGCCCTCGTTTGGCGCTGTTTGCACCGGGCGTCTGACAGCCACCGCGAACTCTATGCGGTGAGCTGGGCAGTTTTGCGCTTACGTACGCAGCGCACGTGGGCCCTACCTAGTTTGGGCAGCGTTGTGCGGAGTGATGGGATCAAAGCCGGGCCGGGGTAATCCGTCGAGTGTACCTGCCCGCGTGGCTCTTGCGGTCAGTGTGTGCTCGCGTTTGTGGTCGGAGAGGGACGTCCCTTTGTTCCCCTGCGCGAGCCCCTGCCTATTCGCAATGCCTATTCACAGTGCCTTTTCACGAGTGCGATTCGCAGTGTCTACTGACTTCTGCGCGGTGCCTGTAATATCCTCGCAACGCCCTCGCCACCGCACCCTCTTCCACCCATCAGAAATCAGCCCCCTCTCACGCCTCGCTGTCCATTGTTGTCCATCCGTGCGCTGCCTTGTCTCTACGCCTCGCCCCAATCAGGACATGCCCACGGCACTGACCAACGCGCCCTGACCAACATGATCATCTCAGTCTCCGGGAAGTCCCCGCCCAGTGCACGGCTCCGGTCGGTGTGCGCGAGGGTATAAAGGCCGAGCCCCCCCCCCACGCTTTCCCAGCCAGCTCTTTCGCGGTTCCCACTCCCCTTGCGCTCGTTGCACCCCTCCTTCGCTTTCGCTTTCGCCGTCACCCCTTTGAACGCTTTCGCCATGCGCTTCACACTCGCCGCCGCCGTCCTCGCTGCCGTCGCCTCTGCGTCCGCCTCCAGCATCTTTGCCCGGCAGAACTTCCCCAGTGCGCTTCCTACACAACAAGCGTGTTGGCTCTACAGTCTCTGACCCCTTGTCTCGCAGCGTGCGCCGCGCCCTGCGTGCTCACTCCGGAGAGCACCTTCGGCTGTGGCGCCACCGACAACCAGTGCCTCTGCACCAACGCACAGTACGTCCAGGCGACCACCCAGTGCATCGTCAACGCGTGCGACTCCGCCGACGCCCTCTCCGCCGAGCAGCTCTCCCAGGCTATTTGTCTCCAGTTGGTGCGTGCCGAATTTCTGACATTCCGAAAGTCAACCCCATCGCGTTCGTACGCCCGGAGCGCGCGCGCGTCGCGACGCGGTTCGACTCGTGTATGACGCGCCTCGCCTCGTTGCACGCGCCGCGTCTCGCTCTCGACCCCCTTGGCTCGCTTTTCTCTTTTCGCGCTCCTCGTATCCCCTGGATCCCCAACTGACTGACGCGCATTTTTCTCCCCAACACAGGGCGTGACCCTCACGAGCACCCCCAGCCTCACCGGCACCGGTGCGGCCTCTGCCACCTCTGGCGCGGCCTCCGCCTCCGTGACCTCCTCCGGCTCTGGCTCTGGGTCAAACACCGCGTCGGGCTCCGCCCCCGCCTCGTCCGCGATCACCCCTGCTTCCTCCGGATCTGCGACCGACTCTGCCGCGACGTCGGGCACATCGAGCGCACCTGCTACGTGAGTACCGCTTTTCCGCTTTGTTTCTCTCATCACCCGTCCACTTCCCATCTCCCTCCCATCTCGTTCCTGCCTTACGACGACTTCCCATCTCATTTCCCATGTCCCCATGCCCCACCTCGCTTCTCTTCCATCTCACCCGCGACGTCCGCGACGCGACGTAACGTCGCTTGATCCTGATGCCCGGTCCTGATTTTGACGTTGATTCAAATTTACTGTTGACCGTTTGCTGATGATCGCCCGCCCATCCTTCCGCACGTACAGCCAGACGAGCACAAGCGGTGCCACGACACTGGGCGCGAACGCGCTGTTCGGCGCAGCCGCCGTCGTCCTCTCCGCGCTCGTCCTCTGAGCGTGAGCATGAGAACGAACACTTGGACGATTTCGGGCCGTTCGGTATTGATCTCATTTGCATCTGCTTGGGGAGTTGAGTAGCGGGGCCTTTCACCACACGTAGCTATGGTGACGCTACCGAAAGGTCCCGTCGGGGTTTGCTGTAGCGATCCTATTTTATTCGTATCATATCCGTGTCCACATCCTGGCAAAAGTTCCGCACTACATAGGTTACCGGGACATTTCGCGCTGGCTTTCGTGTATATATTCTAATAGCTCAAAGACTCTTCGTTCCTCGTTCGTCGCTCGGGCTTTTTGATACTGGGGGTCGAGGTGGGGTCTGCGTTCTCTCGAGCCCGTTCCTTCAAGGTTTGAACTACGAACATAGCTTTGTTGATGCTTGGAAGTCGGAAATGGAAGTTGAGTCGACGAGCACCGCTTTGAGAGTGAACTGTATTCTACTGAGGTGCGGATGTAGGTATCATGTACTGATATCGAGGTGGGATACGCTTTAGACCTGCAGGCATACAGGTATGTTATAGAATAATCCGGTACGCTATAGAATAATCCGGTATGTTATAGCTACGCGACGTGCTATGCTACGACGAGCGTATCAGGTATCCGAGTATCCGAAATACAGGCACGTAGGAAAGCTGGAAGATGGCTCCGAGACCGCAGGCGTTGAGACCATGTCTGCGTTCCTTCGACCCGGGGGCCAACTGGGCGTAATACTAGCGGAGTGTTACTGCCGGACTCAAATGGGATCTGAATGCACGGGCGAACACAGTGTATTCTACAACTGAGGTATGGATGTATCATGTACGGATATCGAGGCGGTATACACTGTGAAGAGGGCAGAGGATAGATGTACATACATGCTATGCTACGCAGAGACGAGGAGACGATCCGAGCCAGAGTCCATTCCAAAGTCCAAGATGTGATTTAGGAATCATGAAAGCGGGAGCGGTGTGTCGGAAAACAAGATCTCGAGAACTCGGAAAGATGGAGCTTGGGAGGAAGGGAAACATACAGCAGATGGAAGGCGGGAGAAAGCAGACTAGAAGGCAGGAAGCGGATGGAGATGGAGATGGAGGTGAAGATGCGCACACACATACTCATACACCGCGCCCATCGCCGTCGTTCATCACCACCGTCATCATTTATTATCACTAAATCATCTTTTCCCATTCATCCCCTCTCTCATCACCCCCAACCATCACACAAACCGCTCCCGACTCGCGCCCTTCGCACTCACGCTCTCGAAGTCCGCGAACGGGTCCTCCCCGTCGTCCTTCCCATCGTGGCTACGTGCATCGAGGTACCCCTTCTGTGCCCCATCAATCGGGTCGTACACCGGCGGCTCCGCCATACCCTTCGCGCCCCCAGACAGGAAGCCCGGTGGCGGGCCCGCGGGCGGCGCGTACGTCGGCGCGGGCGCGTCGTACCCGAGATACGGCGGCGCGTAGTGCTCCGGGAACGCCGTCGCGTCGTCCGAGCTCGCATTGGCGTTGGGATTCGAAGGCGGGCGGAACTGCGCGGAGGGCGCGCGGTCGCGCGCGGAGGCGGGGTCGAGCAGCTGGCGGTAGTACGTCCACGCGATGCCGCAGAAGAGGAGCATGAGCACGAGCACGACGAGGAGCGAGACGACCTCGGTGAACGAGTCGTGCGACCAGCCGGATTTGCAGACTGTGTGGGTTGGACGTCAGATCGCCATTGGTCAGTGATCCTGCGGGTGCACAGGAGGGACGTACAGTCGGCTGCGTCGGCTGCGTCCAGGGTTTCGTGCACGACGGGGCCCCAGATGCCGAATCGCTGCATACAGACAGAAACGAAAGGACACAGTCAGCATGCGGCGCCATGGCAGTTCCATACGGTGAACAGGCAAAACACGTACGAATGTGAGCTGGTCCCCCGTCACGATGTGTTCGCACTCAGTGATAAGATCGTTCTAAACCGCCAGATGTTCAGTCAGTCATTTTCTCGTTCGCAAATATTATTGGGAAGCCGCTTGGTTTGAGCTGGGGAGCAAGACGCACCTTGAAGACGAAATGTGTGACGGTCCGGATGAAGCCCGCGCCGACGACGCAGAGGCCGCCGACGAAGCTCAGGATGGCGTATATGCGCACCCATAGAAGTTTATCCTGTATGCCAGCGTACATTCGGTCAGATTCATGTGAAACATGACCTCAATGAGACAATCGGACTCATACCATAGTCGCGGCGATGACGCCGAAGAGCGCAATGGCGCATGTAACCATGTACAGGATACCGAGTACAATGTCCAGTGTGGCGAATTTCGTTTCTTTCTCTGTAAGAATAACCATCGGCGTATTAGTTTGCTTGTATACAATCTGATGTATTCAGTAACATAGAGCAAATACGAACCGTCTTTATCGACGTTGGTATCCTGGAATGCCCCAATCTATATGTGACAATCGGATTGTTAAGATACGGCACACGACCTCGCATGTGGAGTACGTACACCCCTAAGCCCGAATGTTAGTATTTGTCTCTTTCCGAGCAACGTGTATGCTGCACAAGACAGGAAGACTCACCATACTAATGTCCATCCCGCCGTAATCAATCCCGCTGCACACATCGCACGTCCTATTCAATTTATTGTATACAAAGCAATATATGGAGACGCGCACTGATAATGACGACTGGTCGGAAACTCGACCGATACACACGCGCTGCCATAGAGTAGGCCGGGGGGCGACTTCTTGATGCTTCAGAGGTTCAAGTTCGAGTTCAATTTCAAGGTCAGGTGGAGAAACCGGAAGGGGGAGGCATAAGCAATGGCACCGGTGTTCATATATGTGTGTTGGACAGACGGGCGTCGTATACGGTTTGGTCAGTATCCTATCCCGGGTTGCCTGAATATCATGGCAGGGCGATGAAACGTACTTGGAGGGGGCGGGCGCGACGACATCCTGGCTTGAGATGTGACAGTATTCAGCGCTCAGCTACAGTAATATGGTATCCTAGAGTTCGTTCGTTCAATTCGTTTGAATGCAGGGCTCCTCGGGTCGGTGTATAGTCTAAAGTCGACTAGTCCTTGTACTCGTACTCGTGAGTTAGTATGCGGTACGAACGCACTGCCGCGCGCGCGAGGGGAAAGGGTGTTTATGAGGGTAAGAGGGTAAGAGGGTAAGAGGGTAAGAGGCGGTGGATGGATGATGGGTGGATGGAGGCGCTGCAGCACCCAGTGCACGCGCTGCGCAACGGTCCGCGCGCATCAGTCGGGCTCGTGGTGCACGGCCACACCTCCGACACACGCAAACAATTACCAGCGACCATGACGACGTCATTTAGATGTGCGACGTTGCTAATTGACATCGACTGTCATTTATTGTGTATGTGAATATGGACATGACATGGCGACCTATAGCATAATGCAACAGCGACCATAATGAATGCGGGATACGGTATATAGAGTATTTACTTGTTGGAAATCCGCAAACGAGCATGGCGGGAAAGGCACGAGGATACGACTACTGTTTAGGAGACTGTACCACCACGCTACGGATGAATAGGATGCTTAGCTCCGAGAAAACCGAGACAGATGAGTGGCGCACGCAGGGTGCAGTATACGGAGTCACGGAACGCATCCTGTGAGGACGACTAGACATCACTCAGCATCCCAGTGCCAGATACGCCAGATTGCGAAGATGACAGAGGCAGGCACGGAAGGTTGTCTTCGGGAGCAGAGGCGACGACGATGGCGATGGCGATGCGAGCCTATACGAAGCCCCCTGGGGTATGTGATATTCTAAGACTGTATGGGCTGGTCATGCTGGGATCGCGATAGGAGAGAAGCAGTGAGCGCGACGTCGAGTGAATGGGTGACGCCTGTGACGGTGTTGCCTAAGAACCAAATGTAGGTGAGCAGATGTAAGTGACGGGTGCTGTAGCAGTCAAACGTCGAGTGCCGCAAGTCAAAGCTGCCAGAGAGTCTTTAGAACCATGCTGCGCGGCAGAGAACTTGAAGATCCGAGAGACGAATTCACGAACGTCTGCGCAGAAAGGGCCGATCTTGTCGATAACCTATGATCGGCGAACAAGTGCAAAAACTCAGGCAAGACACATCTCCATGACTGCAGAAAGTATAGCAAAAGTATCCCAAGGGGTAGAACGACGACGACGACGGCGAGCACAGCGAAGAGGAGGCAAAGCAAGAAAAGCGTCGGGATGAAGCCCGAAAAGGAAACGCCGGCGCCTTAGCTATATCATCGGAGTTTGCCGGGAACTAGGCAGTACCACAAGCCACCCCGCCACCGCCTACTGAATCTAGCTACTATACGTCGGCGCCGGCAGCAGCATCCTCAAGACCCAAGGTAGGCAGAAATTATGCCAGTATATATTACTGTTGGATGCGTATTGATGTGCAATCATGTTCTCTAGGTAGTTTCCTCCTTTCCGTCGTCAATGTGAGTGGCAAGTTCGTCTTGTGGGGTTGGCCGAGGCGGAAGTCTATGGTTAGGTGTATGCGGATAGTGTGAAGAGAGAACGAGAATTTGTAGGATGTATGGGGCAGTGGACAAGGAGATCGCATATGAGAGAGGGCCATAGACACCGCAAATTCCACCGCACGTCCTCTTACACGCTTCTACTGTTGTACTGACAAGTGATCCGTACAGTACCAATGGCCCAACGTGTCACCCTCCGCAAGCGCACCCCTTACAACACCACCTCCAGCCGCAGACGGGTGGTGAAGACGCCAGGTGGCAAGCTTGTCTACCACCACCTCAAAAAGCTCCCCACCGCGCCCAAGTGCGGTGACTGCGGTATCGCTCTGCCTGGTGTACGTCGCGCCTCTGGTTAGAACGCTACGGAGATACTGAACAGCGGATGTGCTTCATGTAACCGTTACTAGATCCCCGCACTCCGCCCCCGCCAGTACGCGACCATCTCCAAGACGCAGAAGACTGTTCGCCGGGCATACGGTGGTTCACGATGCGGCGGCTGCGTTAAGCAGCGGTGCGTGTCCCAGTGGCTCTTTCCAGAGTCCCCTCACTCATAGTCATTATATCCAGCATCCTCCGCGCCTTCCTCGTTGAGGAGGCCAAGATCGTCAAGAGGGTGATCAAGTCACAACAGAAGCCCGCCGGCCGCAAATAAGCGGCACGCCGCCACTCGATGTTGAGCACGACGCGGACTGTTGTGTTGACGCTGCGCTTCGCGGAGGTAGACTGATATGTACTCTGGTATACCTCTGGCGATCTTTTATTATGGCTCTGACATGCCCTCACCCCACGCTTTCCTCTCGCAACCGCATGCATGTATTCTGCCCTCTATGAGACCTCGACAAAAGTATGAACGCTAGGTTTGTATACGGTGACTGTCGCTGGATTTCCGTGGGATGCAAGACGATCGGATTTTGCGGCCGGATGTCGATGGTTTGTGCAAGTTCTCAGATCTCTGTCAGGTTCCATGCGCCGTCAGTCGGCCAGGCTTGTAGTTGCACACCGCCTCTTTCACCTCTATCTTTTATCTCGCAGAACATTGCGTCGGCCCCGTTATGTTTTATCCGCAAAAAGACTGAGAATGAGCCCAAAAAATAGTGGACCGTTGACTCAGCTTGCAGCTCGGCCGGGACGTCACTCCGGTCTAAGATCTCACACAGGCCTTTCGTCATCCGTCCTGCGTGCCTCTTAAGCGGTAACGACCACCATCCATTCTCTACACCCTAGACATAGACTAGTACACTACCCACACGCTCGCTATCCTAATCGCATCTGTTTCAAGGATCGATCCATATCATAGACGATGGCGACTCGGCTTCACTCCGTAGAGGAATACAAGACCCTGCTAGACAAGTACGACACTTGGCTTTTCGACTGCGATGGCGTGCTCTGGGAGGGCACGCGGCTCATACCAGGCGTCGTGGAGGTACTGTCGTATCTCCGCAAACACAGTACGTGGTCCGATGCACGCTGATTGCGCATGACTGACGGCCATGCGTACGCACCTCTGCAGACAAGTCCGTGATGTTCGTGACGAACAATGCGACACAGTCACGCCGGATGTACAAGACGAAGTTCGACAAGCTCGGCGTCGAGGCGCACGTTGTGAGCAGCCCTTCTGCGCGCATGCATGCGAGATTCGCAAACTCATTCCCCGCGCGCGGTGCGGCTGCTAGGACGAGATCTTCGGCTCTGCGTACGCCTCTGCGGTGTACATCTCTTCGGTCCTGCAGCTCCCGAAGGATAAGAAGGTGTACGTAGTCGGGATGAAAGGCATCGAGGAAGAGCTCACAGAAGAAGGCATCCAATACCTCGGCGGAACTGTACGTAGTAGTGACTCCTCCCATCGATAGAACCCCTACTCACGGCTATTCCCCGCACAGCACCCCGAGGACAACACACTCGAACCATTCAGCCTTGAGCACTGGACGCCGGACCCGGATGTCGGGGCGGTGCTGTGCGGGCTCGACACGAGCGTGAACTACACTAAGCTCTCCAAGGCATTCAACTACCTCCTCCGGAACGAAGGCTGCCACTTCCTCATGACTAATGAGGACAGCACCTATCCGACCGCGTACGGCCTGCTGCCCGGGGCTGGCACCATGGGCGCACCCCTGCGGTACGCGCTCGGACGCGAGCCCGTCAGCATCGGCAAGCCTGCAGGCACCATGCTGGAGTGCATCAAGGCAAAGTGCGTGACTTCCTGCTTCTGCTGCTGCTATTGCCGCTGCCGCGGCCGGCCCATATCCAGCTGGCAATACACCTGACGAGCTAACTGAATGGTTACGATAGGCACGACTTCGATCCTGCGCGGACGATCATGGTGGGCGACCGTTTGAACACGGACATTGAGTTTGGCAAGGCTGGTGGCCTGGCGACGCTGCTGGTGCTTACAGGTGCGCTTCCTGCCGAGTGTCGTGCGGCGTCACATGAATGAGACCACTCAATGCAATTTCTGTTGTAGGTATCACGAAGGAGTCTGAGGTCTGGGGTCCCAATCCTTCGAAGACCGTCCCGGACTATGTGGTCGGTTCTTTGGGCGACCTTCGGTCCGTTTTCTAAGCTTCACAATCATCCCGACGTCGCGGAAGTTCCACAGCGTGTTCTCAATGAGGCTGTGGGAGTCGCTAGGGTGCATGGGGCGCCAGAAACATCAGAATGTAGAGTTCGCAGCCCACATATACCTTCTACACATTATCTCACAGCAGTTGTTGCGTGATTCCTAGACTCCTAAGTAGATGGTGCCGAACAATAATAGAGTTGTAAGATTACTTCTTCTTTGACGACTTCTTCTTTGGCGTGCGCTCGTCCTCGCGATTCGCCGTTATGCCCAAACCTATGAGGTTCTTGATATTGGTGACGACCATCGCCCATAGCGCCCCGACAATGTAACCGCCAAAGGCACCCCATGCAGGGGTCAGAGGCCAGGCCTAGGGAGGCAAAAGCTGTGAGGCTGCGTATTGCAGTCAGCTACCAGAGTTCCGTACCTGCCATGGACGGTCCCAGTCAAGCCCTATTGGGATCACACCCGACCAGCAGCCTAGGAACGCGCCGATAGTTGGATACACTAACGCGCGCTCGATGGGAGAACGTGGGCTACGAGACAGAACGTCAGAACGAACCGTGTTCGGACGCGTGAAATACTCACGACAGCTCGGCGAAGAGTCGCACCCATGTAAGACGGCGGACGAGACTAGGCGAGTCGGAGCCCAGACTAGGGACCCCAAGGGTATAAGCAGGTGGATAGACTGTCAGAAGAGCCAATAGAAGGCTCAGGAGGTAGGTACGGAGCGGTACGCTGTGCATGGACTCAGTGCGGGGAAGGACGTCGAGTGAAACAATGCTTACTCTAGTAGGGGCGCGCCGAACAGCACTACCACGGCATGGAATATGAGAGAGCACGCTAATGTGGCAAGGCCGGCATGCAGCATTATCTGTCAGGTAGGCCATAAGCGAAACGGTGCAGCCACAGGTCCAGTAGCATATCGCGCAAGGAGAACGATTGGTCTACCTTGATATTATTGCTGTTTAGCTCCTGATGTTTCAGCCGCCGTGCGGATTTCGCAGTGTGCTCTTCGTCGTGGGCATTCTCTTCGGCGGGTTTCTCCTTCGTCTCGACACTCTTAATGGCATCTAAGGTCCATTCACGGAGCCAGCTGCCCCACCAGACCTGCAGCACAAGCGCGCCGAAACACATCCAGCCGAGTGTCCGCACGGGGTTCTCGGTGAGCATGACCACGCCGTCGCGCTTTGGTCGTGTCCTTGCCTGAGACGGCGAGGCAAAGTCGGCGAACGCAGCGCGAGGGAGAAATAACGCCGCGAAAGCGAGTAGGCTTGTGTGTACGCCTACAATCGAGATATACCGCGCATATGGAAAGAACACTTCCGCAGGGGGCTTTGCGCTTTCGGTCGCCTTTGCTGCCGGTGGCGCTGCTGCTGTCTTCACTTTCCGTATAGCCATCCGCGATGAGTGTGCTAGACGAGATGAAGGGAGGTCGCAAGGCCTGGCAAGCGTGCGCTTCGTGTCAGCGCCGCGTTTGCCAGCGTCCGACGCGCCTCGCGTACATGGGCGCTAGAGCGGCGCCGACCGCTGTAACTGCCTTTTCGTCCACCACCACCACCGTACGGCCCAAGGAACACTCCAAAAATTTGGTCTGTATTGACTACCGAAACCTAGAAACAAGATTGTATGGTTTTTAGCCACATCTGTCCGTGAAATTTCCGTGTGATGCTTTCGCTTTTAGATCGTATCCTTGGTTCCAGATTATAACCATCGGATCCTCTGGCTGGTGTTCTAATCCATCTGTTGTCGACATACCATGTCGACTACCAGGTTCTAAGGATAAATTGCCTTGATTTTAGTGACATTCCTTCTCCCGCGAAAAGCGGGGCTCGGAGGTGTCCGCCAACAACGTATCCACAGATCTTGAGCTGCTCAAGTGCTCTTCAATTTATCATACACCGGCCAATATATGGCTGGCCTATACGGCTCCGATGAGATTGCAGTCAGCACAAGTTATTTGTTGCAGAGCTGCGGTCAAGCTTTCGGGCCTCCATTTGTAGCCCGCTGTTTTCAAGCCGCTAGAATCATGCCCGAGCCATCTGTGGTGCGTCCCCACTGTCTTCTACCGAATTTGCGGAAATCTTTCACAAATAATTCTATGCAGATAAGTATCTGAACGCTTCCCATCCTACTAACGAGGGTTTCCGAGTTGCTGACTCTCCAAGACACCTGTCGCTTGTGGCGACAGCCTGGATCGCCACGCTGATGTCTCCAACGGTCGGTAGGCCGTTTGGACCATTCCAGGCAATGGCTCGCTCACGGCTCAGTCATCCACCAGCCCATGCTCGATGTCCAAACGCCATACAATGCGGATATCCTACCCGCGACGCATGATGCCCCTCACAAGCGCTGAATATGATGATGTCGGAGATGGCGCCAGCCGTCGCCTGCCCAAGCGCATGATGTCGTCCGATACTGCATCTTGAACTTTGCTTTCAAACGTTCGCTGAGCCTGACGCCACCGCCACTGCACGCCTACAGGAAAAAAACTGTTGTGGCGCTGAGCCTCAGATGCTTGGACTTCTATCGGAGACCATCTAAAGCCCGGTGCTTTCCAGATTCCACGCACGGATCACAATCTGTCCCAGACTGCATGAAGGCCCGCAAGTTGCCGTTGTAGCCCATATACGGGCCAGGAACAGTTCAGCAGCGCGCCCCGTCCGCGAGCGATACACATCGGCATCCCAATCGAGCAAGGTGGGTGTATAAGGCGACGTGGCACTGGAGAGTTCGAGTAGCAGACCTTGAAGAGGACCCTTAGAGGACGCCCTATTGATATGGGCGACGGCAAGGCTGCTCATACGGTGGGCATCGAAACTGGCTCCAACGTCGCCAGTCAGCAAAAAGATCGCAGCTGTGTCTGGCAGCAGCTATCAGCCCGGAACTACCGGGCAGACGAGGGTCACTTCAGCGCAAGATAGCATCTAGCTTGCTCAGCTTAATCATCTGTCTTCGGCCCCGTATCTGGTGCAGTCGGCCCCACGTGTGTGTTGAATTGGCTCGCGACAGATCGTCCGACGCACAGGCTACGCTTCATCGTGAACACTGCTCTTGTGACCCCCAGTCTTTGCGCCCTCGCGAGCGACATCCCCATCCGGAGCTGATTCTGATACGCCCCGCGTCCAAGGCACTATTGTCGCGCTAGAGGTTACCTGTATCAAGCTCGACCCCGCATGCCGAGGGTGCATTTCCCGCAACGGGCTCCCGTGAGCCCTCCACATCTCCAATCCCCGCGGAAAATTCGAAATCAATTGCACATAATCAAGGCGACTACGCTAGTGTCAAACTAACTTTGATGCGGCCCGGGTTTTTGGGAGGACGTAGCCTCCTCCTTGCTATAGGTTTCCTTCAGCCAGTTGTACCACATGTCGGCCAGCTCTGCGTAGTCAGGCTCGCCACCCAACAACTCCAGTTCATCCTCTAGCGGCGCTATCAACACCTCCATAAGTTTCCACATGTCCCTCCGCATGCTGTCTATGAGTGAATTCACGAGTTGTTCTGTAAGGTAGACTTCGACGTTGCTCATGTTCATAAACATATCCTTCAGCAACGCTCTGTCGGGCGGGTATTCTGCCTCTTGGGCTTTCAATATGTGCGGAGCGCGTCCTGAAGCGCAGAAGAGTTTGCAGGGTGCGTAGCTCATTCTTTGTGGCGGCCAGTCCAGCTGTTCTTTGCCAGTGCCGATTGCGATGTAGTCCACTCCCAGCAGGGGTTGAAGGTTCGGAATCTAGATAACACCGTCCGGTCATATTCAATTCATCCGGGCGCGAAACAAAAGCTCAGAACACGTACCCCTAACAGGTCCGTGACGACGACCTGGGTATCACAATTGTTCATGTGCACGTACGCCATGGTCATTTGGATCTCCTGGACCCAAGGCTGTTTACTAGGCACGACGTGCTCGAGCGTTATGTCATCCACCAAGGCCGCCATCTACACCTCGCTGTATCAGCGTGGCATGCTTGTGTCAGCAGCATCAAACACTCACCCGTTTGCAGCTGAACGTGATTGCGCTTGCGCCAGCTGCAATGCATACCTGCGCGTGCTTGAAGTGAGCCACATGAGTCAAGTTCGTGCGTATCCCATGGCGTCGTTCCAAGACGCTCGCAGCACGGATACCCTCCTCGGTTGCTATTATCTGCATCAAGGTACTTCAGTTTCGGATAGGCGCAACTCTATGTAGGGCACATACGCTGAAAACAACGCGGTCTTTGTACTTGATACCAAACTCGCGTGACATGCGCACAGCTTGGGCGATTATTTGTTTCCGGGTGGCTCGTCGAGGATCGATGAACGTAAAATGCGGCCCTTCAGTCGTCTCTAGTAGGTCCTTTCCTAGTTTTACAACCTATAAACGCCAGAATAGGCTTCATTATTGCCAGATGTCGGTAGCATGAAGTCACGTACGTAAAGTTCTGGGATGCGGCAGTCAAAGTATAGCATGTCACGCATTTCAAGTCTACAGCTGTGATTAGCGGGACTGCGTCTTTCACCTCATTCGACGAATATAACTAACTCTTTTGCTTTCATTTTCTTTGTTTGCTGGACGACTTCCTCTACGGCCTGGAATACCAAGGGCATCTTATAGTTTGAGCTACCGTCGTTCCAGAGTCCCTTCCGTGCCAACTCTGCAGTCAACATGGTAGCCCCAGCCGGACAGAAGAGAGGTACTACGAAGATATCAGCCACTCAGCCCTCCGGCCCGTATTCCTGAGCTACGTACCGGCATTGTCGTCAGTCATATACATTAATGAGGTGCCATTCTCCTCCAGCACGTTCATCCACGAAGGTAGTTTGAAGCTACGCGGTGAGCCATCTGTGCTGCGCGGCTGAGGCACCGTGCCGCTAGTCTGTGCCCCTGGGGTGTGGGGAGAGTTAGGAAGGGGCGAACGGGTGGGCGTTGCGCTGTGCGGTTCTCGCGAGGTACTGGGCGGGACTTGTACGAAGGCCTCCTCGGCGCGTGCAGACGGCGATGAATGGGAGGCTTCGCCGGGCGCAGTTGGAGGGGAGGGGACGTGTTCAGAGGTGGTCATGTGGCGTGAGCAGCTGCGAGAGTAAGCTCGAGGAACGGCGGGGAAGTGGGAGTATGAGGATAAGGTTGTTCTTCTGGCCACACAAATGCTGCATTGCGGGCTTGGGTCACTGGCTGCCAGCCTCTGGGCGGTGTATGGCCGCAGCAGAAGCAACAGACAATTATTCAATCATTATTGACGCGTCGCGCGGACCTTCGACGCGTCTCGATCACGAGCGCCGGCACTGCAGGCCCGGGAGCCTAACCCAGCACTTCTCAAGCTCATGTTCCTGCTCAGTTCCCTCAGCTCCCTCAGGATGCCACGCTCGACCGCCATACATGGCGAAGACACCAACGCGCTCCCCCGCCTTATCTCACCCAACCATATCGGCCTCACGCCCCGGGACTTTGCTCCAGCTGCAGGCAAAATCCGTGAAGACACCGAGATCTATAGCACTCGGCTGCTCGGCAGTACCACGGCTGTCAGCTCGCGCTCAGACGTGTACAGTGGCGGTACGATGCCCCTGGACGACTTGTGCGGAAATCCTGGAGATGAAACGCGAAACAGCGGGCGCGCTCGCGAGCAGAAGCACCCCGCCGCCCTTGGTAACACAGCCAACTCGTCGTATATGACGTCCTCTGGCTGAAGGGCCTCAGTATGTCACTGTATGATCCACGTTGAGTGACCATTCGTGCTGTAGGCGCACCTGACGCGTGACGAGCCAGCCTGACGTTTCCGACCTGGCAATTCGCGGACGTCGCTTCTAGCGGTCCGGTCGGAAACCTTCTCGAGCTGTCACAACGCACAATCTCGGTCACGAACTTCCAAGTACAACACGGACCGTCTCGCATCACTCCAGCTGTCCAGATTTGACAATTCGCGGAATGAACAGATCATACGATGACATTCACAGATGAGCCTGAGGAGATAACGCTAGCCTACGCCATGGAGCATGCAATTCTGGGGATTTAATTTACTGCGTATGGTAGAATAGAAGGGTATACGATCCAGGGTAGCGAAAACTGTAGCGAGACGAAAGCAAAGCCGAGAGCAACAAAAATGACAAAAAGACAGATTTTATGATTGTAAAATGCGAGCTCGTCTCCGTTCCATCCGGCCAGTCAGACATCAGGCACTACTTCACATCCCAAACGAGTCTAGGCACCGTCGCCGTACCCATGCCAATTGCCCATCGCCGGATTATTACCACCGAATGAGGATAACGCGGTGGAGTACCCGCTCATATTGGTCTGTGTCGCTAAGCCATGCTGCATCTGGTGGGACGGTCCCAATCAGAAGCCGTACACTCTATCAATATGACTACATACCGGGTAGGCATCTTCTTCGATCTTCACAACGTGATCGTACTGCGGTGCGGCGCGGGCATATGGGTGAAGCACAGTGGGATAGGAAGGCGATGCGGGGTGCACTCGTTGCACATGGATGTGATCGTGCGAGTTGTGCTGGCCGTGCATCTGCGGAGAATATTGACTTTCGGACTGTAAAGAGGGACGTCACTAGGATCGGTAGCTCTGCCAAAAGGCCTGTTGCTGCATGTCGGGATGCAGCAAGGCTTGAGTAGGGAAAGAGACACTCGCCGAAAACGAAGTCGCGGACGGACTGGAGGTGACGCTGGACGTCTGAGTCTCGGGGAATTGATATTGCAGTGCGTACGGGGCCGAGACCATGGGTGTGGCGGGAGATTGATGCTGAGACGGAGTATGCGGAGAATAGGTGTGGTACTCGCGCGGGATGGCGACCTGCAGGGGCGACTGACTCTGTCTGTGTTGAATGGGACCCTGGGCGATCTGATTGCATGAACGCAGATTACGGCGAAAGCAGTGAGAAGAGACGAATAAACGTGTTCCAATGTCGGTGACGTACCAGGAGATCGTCAGAGCCTTCCACGGTGCGTCGGCGTTTGACGGTATCGTGATCAGACCCACGATCGTCGAAGGTCGGAAGCACAGGGCCACTGTGACTTCGGTGGACAGTCGTCGTGCGCACGCGTGTGTTCCTATCCTCAAGCTGTGTGCGGAGCTCGTCGATCTGTCGAACCAGCTCCTTGTTCTGTTCCTCGAGTTCGCGGATGCGAACGATGGGTGGCGGCAACACCGCAACCTGATCGGGCGACAGCGAGAGAGCATACTGCAACTTCGTAACAGTCTGCTCCAGCTGTATACAATGAGAAGGTGGGTTGAGTTCTCTGTTGTAGCGGGAATGGGGTGGGAGTACCAACCTGTTCAATGTAGGCTTTCCGTTTCGCACGGTGGCGCGCCTGCGCCTTCGCTGTTGCACATGGTGAGCTCGAGTCCTCGGTATCGTCGCCGAGTGGCGCGACAGCGCATTGAGCTCGTAACGTACCGTTGCGACTACGTTCAGGACGGTCAGCCTGGCTTGGTGGAGGAGACTGTTCCTCAGGAGTGCTTAACGGCAGCGGCGTCATGTAACGTAAGTGGGAGGGGATATGTTGATCGGGGTTGGAATTGGGCTGTGGGCACGGACATCAGTAGAGACTTATAAGTCGTCGAAAAGTTGTAGCCGCCGATTGTTGTCTGCTCTCTGCTCGGTTGGTATGTTCCCTCTGCCGATAGTGGATCTTGCAGCGTGCCCTTGGGGAACAAGCGGACCATTTTTTGAATCTTGTGCGCTACTCTCGTCTTCGGGTATTTCCACCGCCCCTTCCCTGGTGGGTATTCAGCAGCAAGCACACTACGCGACTTGTCACAACTTACTGCCTCCGGTGTATCAATTGATTTAAATATCCATCAGCTCGCGCTAATGATACGGGCCTCGCTATTTCCTACGCTCCTGGCGGGCCACTGCAAGGGAAGGTTTGCCCTTCGGCACGCGCGGCTGCGGTTCAGAGCGCCGCACTCGTCCGCTGACTTTTAATTTGCGGACCTAATGGGCCATCGTGGCTTTCATCCTCGACCTTCACGACATTACCCCAAGCTCTGCCTGATACTGTGTGCCTTCTCGCATGCCCCATGTCATGGAAGAGACGACATACATTAAACTTTCCGCTCGAGATTATAAAGGTCGGATCGCTAGTGTAGATAAGATTGGATCTCCGATGCGGTTAACTCCGACAGATCTTTCTCAGGCTAGCACTGCCTAGGCGCACGCGAAACTCAAACCTAACTCTCTTTCACCAATATGTCCCAGCCCTGGAGCTCTCTATCTGAGGCCTGAGCTCAACGGAACCCTTTACGCCGCTGCTATGGTGGCCTTCAGCACGCCCAAACATTCTTCTGACCACCCCATGTCACCACTTGATCTCGACCATGCTTTTTTCGCCGACCCCCCGTCAAGCGAGGGATCACCTGCGCTGTTATACCCTCAGATTGTGATAGGTCGGACGGCGACTCAACGCCTCCCGTGAATGCCACGGCGAGCGGCACGTCTCAACAATAATTCCCGTCGTTAGCTTAGTAGTGCACAACGCGTTCCAAACCTTCACCCAAATTCGCGGACAGCCTCGGGCGTCCGTGCAGATTCGTCACGGCTGCTTTCGTTGCTACTTTGTTCAGATCGTGGTTCATCGCCAATTCACGGGGTTTACCACGCAGAGGATGTCTGCTCCAGCATCGATCGCAACGGTTTACTCCACTACCCGTCTCTCTCAGTTTGGTTTTCTGCTAGTCTTTCTAGGACTTTTCTCGGCCGCTCGGTTGCGAAAGCCTCCACATCCACGGGTGCATGCTCCCCATGGCTGTCGCACGGTCTTGTCGCCTTGCCCTCCACATACCATATTCACCACATCCCCGCGCTACGGTTCCCGGATCCTCCATATAGAGCAGTTCGCCGTGGTGCTGTTTGTTATTTGACTGTTGCGCTCTAGCTTCAGACTATAGGCTTTCAGGAAGACCAAACACTGATTCGCCTCGGACAAACGAGCCGTGGCTGGCCTCGGGGCAGTGACGGGCCTGCATGACCACTGCGCACGGGCAGGCGGAGGAGATCAATCTTGGATCTCTCTGCTCTTGTACGTCCTATCATGTTGCCCTGTATCTTAGCGCCGTTTGATTCTCAACATCGCGTAAACGATCTTCACGGTTTCGAGCAGTTTCGCCGTTGCCGGCGCGTGCAGAAGCCAGCGGGTCAGTGACTCTCTCACGTCCGTTCTGATTCTATGCTGACGGAGAAGTAGTCTAACTCGTTGGGGAAAATTGAGACCATCCGCCACTCAGGCAGGCATTTTCAGGCCTGTCAGCCCTTTCCGCGTTCCTTGCGATCTTTTGCATGTGGCGACGATAAGTATGGAGAATACCGTCGATCCCGGTCTTATGACCTGCTTCGACATTTCAACGCTTGAATGTGTGTTGACCATGCAATCTCATTTGGCATGACGTGCAGAGATCATGCATGCTTGCAGCCCTCACTTTATATTGACCGTTCTATATGCGTGCATCGTGCACTGTAAGCGGCTCACGCTCAGGTGCGTTGTATCATGATCCTTCCTAGCGCTGTGCAGCACGTTCTATGATTTATTGCAAAGCCTGTTGCAGTGGTTCGACCTCATCTGATCGAAGGAGGACGAGCTTCACACAGTGCTGCCCACTGCTCTCCGATGTCTCGGGAGGTGGGTGGCGATTAGTCAATCCAGTCGCCCAGGATGTCCTGGGTGCATCATTCCAAGTCGAAGCAGTGCTCGTGCACACCGGGGCGCATCGAAATTATGGAACCGTGGTTCCTGCAGATTCGATGCGTCGCACCCATGCTCGCCCGCTTCGCCATGTTACAGTCCGCAGCGTCTCGTAGCAACACCGACGCCGGTTCGGTCCCGCGAGCCCCATCTGTGTGGGCGGAATCGATACCTGTTGGCTCTCGGACGCTGCGGAGCTCAGGCGGGATTCGTGGAGATGGAATTGAGCGGTGAGTTCGAACTTCTGCGATCTCATGCGCTCGCCGTGGCTTCCTGTTTCCAGCCGCACTTCCCAGAGCACTACGCGTCCGGGGTAGTTGCAGAACCAGGCAACGTGGGAGGCTGATCCGACCTGGGCTACCATTAGAGAAACCTTGTCGTTTATTATGACCCTAAAGAATGCAAGGAAAGCCTGTTCAACAGAAACGTAAACGAACCGAATATTCGCGTGCGATGAGAAGTAACGTCGTGAATCGGGGATAGCAGTGTTCCAGGTACCGTACATGTGAAATGCTGATTTGACGCCTTGTTCCAATTGCCAGGTTGGACCCAGACAAGACATAATAATACAATTGACGAAGGTCCCTTCAAGACTTCAAGAAAGATGCGTGTATCCGTGGCGTGCATTGAGGAGAGGCATGGTTGAGATGTGTTTCAGAATATTAAGAGTCCATGCGAGACTGGGAAACACTACGGCGGCTTCTGGGCGTCCGCGAGGATCTGGTGGTAAGCAGCAAGTCAAACAGCCAGCGCTGGAAGGTGCAACGTACTCCACCGGGGGACCACCTGGCTCTCGCACCAAACACCATATAGGAAATCCAGGAAAGTTTCCACATGACATATTCTTGACTGACCGATACTGGAAACCAAAATACTGCAAGTAATTGACCTAAAGGAGTATCAGGTAAACCATTATTGCGCAGTGGGCCTTGATCGCAGACGATACCTGTGCGGGGTTCGTCACATCTGCAATGATAACGTCTCTATCCCGGTCAGCCTTCGGGCACTGGAAATCAGCGGGGTTACTAGACATGAGGAGAAGAACTGACTTTGCCGCATAGGGCCTGCAGCAGCGCCTTGCCGAAGCCCTTCTGTCGAAACTGTGGCAAGACTCCTAGCCGCTCTAACTTCCAGGCGTCACGCCGTACGGTTGTACTGTCCAGTCCGCCACTGCGATACAGGTCTTCGTACTTCGGCACGTACTATGGCACGTCTCCATCAGTAAAGCCTCAGAGCTAGAACCATGGCTCACATGTTGGTTATACCAATCCTGGATCTCCGCTGGCAGCGTATCCAGGAAAGCAGCGTCTTCCCTGAGAAATAAGATATTTCAGCCGCTAGGTTATTCATATCTGAATATTGCACGCACTGTAGTCGCCACTCGGACCCCGGGGCTAACCAGGCGGCAACGCCGCACAGGGTGTCTTTGCTGTAGGCCAGATAACATTTGCCATCGTGTAACGCGGCTTCAATACTACGTCGGAAGAGCAGCTGTGCCGCACGCTTGTCGCCTGCACTCAGCGCCTCGATGGCACGGTCTGCAATTTTATGGTTCGACTCTAGCGCGAGAAGAGGTGGAAAGTCTATACGGGTGGCTCACCTTCAGCGTAGGCTACAAGAAGGACGTCCACTGCGGAGTCTATATCTGTCGCTGAAAATCCCCACGAGTGTGAGATGGTGCGATAGAAGCTTAATGACCGTAGCTGACGTACCAGACGAACTCTTGAGTCGATAGAGGGCAAAGTCGGTCGAGGACATGGTGTAAGTGCATAGAGAGTTCCCATCAGGCCACTGGTCTGTGCTCATGTACTCTTATGGCGTATTCGACTATTGGGCGAACAATCATCCTAGCCTGACATACCGCGGAAACCGAGGACATTTATTACAATCGATGTTGCACTCGGTAGGACGTTGGACAACCGGCATGCAAGTCAAGAGGCCGCGCTCTTGTTTTCGAGCCGACCATCGCCACCTACAACGTTCAGCGTATCTGAACGATAACGGGGCGCACTGGAGCGGTAATTTGAGAGGGTTGAGCTGGGCAAGAGGACCGGGACTAGAGTCCGTGTCTGTATTCTTCGGCGATACCATCGCTAATGCTATGCGAGTCGCCATCGCCGCGTAAGGAGCCAGTGCCCAGCCTGCACGTCCGGACCACGGTGCGCTATACCCGCGGAGAACGCGTCGGTCGATGTGGCGAGTCCCGCAACGTGTCGCTGACCACGACGGTCGGACGACAGGGGCAGACGCCACGCGGCGGCCGCCTGCCTTTTCCGGGCGATCCGCGATCGGAAGCAGTCGCGGCATTGATGGCCTTCAGTCCCGCGAACGACGTCGAGGCGCTTCGCGAATGTTTTTCGACATACACCGACACCACGCACAGCATGCGAGACATTCTCTCACAGCGAGAGATTTGCTATTGAGGCTAGACATGGACTCCCGCGGATCTACTGCGTGAAACATCGCCTTTGATAGGGCGGCGCAATCTTCGAGGCACGTCCTATCTTGCCGATGAGGTACAGAGACAGTTGGCTTCGACGAGGATGCAATGAACTCACTTGACATTTGCGGACACAAGGCACGGATCTACATACATGCCCGCGACAGCATCACAGTGTGTGTGCAAATCTAGATGACAAAGCCAACCGAAAACATTGTTCCTCCGAAAGGGTTCGTTGTACAGTATGAAAATAATAATATTCAGCAACAGTCGCGACTGGGTTTCTCTAGCGGTCAGACCATACCCGATGACCTCCGCCCTACAACCAACAAGATTCCCGCTCAGAAGTTTTCTGCGAATAGAACGGTCATCAGTTGTGAACGGGACGCGCGCATAGCATTGGCACAAATACATACCCTTTCCGAAGAAGAACCTCGTGCCCGTCGGGTTCGAGTACTTGTTGCACATGACATGCAACTGCTTCGACAGCACCGCGGGGCCACAGAAGAACTGTCCGATGGCCGAAAACGTGGTGAGAAAAAGGGGTGGAAAATACAGTAAGCCAAGACGCGTACCACACCAACATCGGTCTCAGCATGCTTCTCCGCAATAGAGCTGAAGACTCGGTCCCAGTTCGGCCTGCCAAAGTGGGTCGGGGCGCGAAGCGAGGTGATCGCATCCTTCTCCGCGCCAACATCCTGCACGATAATATTTGTCATGTCGTCCTGCTTGATCTTGGCAGTAAGGTAGATATTGATTTCGATACGGCCTTGGTTGTCTTGCTCCTCGATAGCTTGCAGGAGCGAGTGGAACCACTCCGCACTGCCGAAGTCACGGATGACCCAGGTGAAGTAAACCTAAATTAACCGCTGTGAGTCTTGGCCGGTCAGTAGAGCGGTTCCATGAAACGGACCTTTGACAACCGAGTAGGCTTGGAGCTGCTGAAGTTGTTCATCCGGTACCAGATGGACTTGAGGATCCTTAGATAGGGAAGGGGCAAGTCAATATGATAAACTTGCACACATACCGGCGAAGACTTACGAGGCAAACGGCGTAACACCGATACCGGCGCCGACAAGGAGGACGGTCTCGTAGTTCAAGAAATCCTCACTGGCGCTGCCGAAGGGACCGTCCACCATGATACGAGGAAGAACACGGTTCAACGGCGCGGTGACGACCCTGCTGCTGTCCTTCTCGTCACCCCTCTTCTCGTCGAAGTCACAGCCAACAGCCTTAGCAAGTTCACCGGTGAAGTCACCAACGACACGGATGTGAACGGAGATGTAGTCTTCTTCAGGAGCGCTGTCGTCACATAATCACGGTTACCTCGAGATGTTTCCCATCGTAATATCTCATTGCTTACCTGGTGAGAGTGAATGGGTGCCATTGGAAGTAAGAGATCTCGGGGCAGCAGATGAAGATGTATTGACCAGCACGGGTGGTCGTCTTCTCCTTCTTGATCTGGAGTTCCAAAACCTTCGAGGGGTGTTGGATGACCTTAGAGATATAGGTCCGGTGTCTCGAGCGAACTTCACGAAGCACACGCTCGAAGACCCAGATGACGCCACCGACAAGCCAGTAGCGCTGCATAGCAACGGTGTCAATATGCCGTACACGACCGCTAAAACACGTCGCAACTTACCCAGAACACGCCGATTGTGTTGTATGAGCAGTACGGGGGCCTGTCGGGCTTGATCATGCAGAACATGCCGTGCAATTGCCAGTTGATGAAGAAGACAATGAACAGGTGGTGCGTGTACCAGAAGACTTCGAAGCGGGCGCGGCGGCGTTTCTCCATGGCGTACCAAACCATGATGAAGAGTGCAGCCGTCATGATCCAGCCGGTGATACCAGGGCCAGTGGCAAAGTTCGCGGCCAAGAAGGCGACAAACCGCTTCGCGGGCGTGGTTGCATCCGGGTCGGCGAAGGCGAGCTTAGCGAAGTTGAACATGTGTGCCACGATGTGAACGACAGTACCGAACACGATCGACCATGCTGTCGCCTTGTGGAAGGTGATATTCTTGTCGAAGGGAATGTAGTGGTTGAGGGGCGTACGGCGAACGAGCGAAATAAAGTTTCGGCAGACAGGCAGCAAAATAAAGATGACGTCGACGTGCAGGACGAGTGCAGCAGTACGTGCAATAACTAGGTAGTAAAACATTAGAAAGACCAGTTTGGCCTCTGTACACGATGGCCACTCACCGAATGTTTCCCCGAACGTAGCGCGAGAGCCTACAAGGTTATCCTTGAGACTGTAGTGCATTGCGCCCAAAGTGTAGACCAGGATGTGCAGGAAGATCCATACGAAGAAGAAGAGCCTTCTCCCTCCCTCGTTGATCATCCAGCGGTCCCATTTCTCTTTCCACGTCTGAGGCTCGTACGCCGTCACCTTCGCGGCCGCGGTCGAGTTGACGCGCTGCAGACCCTGCAACCTCCTGCGTTCAGTCTTGTTACGCTGGAGGTGACTTGGCTGGCTGCCGTTAAGGGCGACATCGGGATGCTGCTCCAGAGCAGGCACTTTGCCGTCTGAAAAGTCGAGGCCCGAAGACCGTTTCGGTGCGAACATGATAGAAACCCAATTAATGCGACGCGACGAGTAACTAGAAAGTAAAAGCGCGAGGGCCGGCCTGCAGTAAAGACAGTCAAAAGAAAAAAAGAGAACGAGACCCCTGGGAGGAAGGATGGGGAGGAGGAAGAGGAGTAAGTGAGGGTAGTTAACGTAGGCAGGCTATGCTTATCCTCGCACACATCAAACAAATACTCGGCGGCGCGCATCAATGAGAGCACCCAATTCGGCACCGTTGCCATGCCACATCTGTGACAAATCTGCGCGAAATCAGCACAAATCTCGACGAAATCAACATTTCATGTCTCTTTCTATTGATCTCTCCTACCATCGCCAGGCAATATGCAACCCTACCCCGCAGGCCCAGGCAGGACTAGATCAACCCAGGGAAGGAACTGAAAGTTACCAGGAAATCCTCTATGACACTCGTAAACGCCTTGGCAGAAACCAGCACGTCCTCCTGCTTTAGTCCTTTCTCCAAGGCAACATCTCCTTGTAGTCGGCGAGGAATACGGTGCGAAATGTCGGACGCACGAGGACACACGCCGCCATGTACCCACTTCTTGCCCCCCTTGCCGAGAGTACGGTAACGACCATCTTTGCGGCATAGTATTTCTGTCACAGCTCTGTGGTTTCAGGGACCCCCGCGATCTTTGATATGATTGTTCTGACGAGCGTGCTTGCCAGATCAGTCTTATGTTGCTGTGCTGCTCGGCCATTTTTTGCGCTGTTCGCACTTGCAAGTAAGCAGGCTCTTCTACTCTGTATTCATCAGCTGCTAACTTGTCTGGATAGCACTTAAGCTCTATTGTTGATGGCGGCCCAGACCCGCACAAAAGTGAACTATGTCATGAAACTCTGCGAAAAGCACATTGGCTTTGTGTCCATTGGTGACGATTGACAGGTCTGCCATACCATGCGACAGCAGCGAGGCATGTACGGACGTGAAGGGAGCGGTCGTCCGCAATCGGACTTGCGCTAATTGCGATCTGATATATGACTATCTGTCCATACAACACCGACCTTCACAGCTTCTTTCTTCCCCAGTACATGCGATACTACGTCTGCCGTTTGTCGCGTATTGCTGCGGATGGAGGCTCACGAGCTTTAGTCCTGCTATACAAAGAAACACGCTGGTGCGTATGTTACAGACGCTTTCCGTGTAGCTTAATCGTTGGTAGCCCACGGGTTACGTTTTCAAGGTATGTTTCGTTGCAGCGTAGATTGGGACACAGATAACGTGGAAATTGATCTTCGCTCCCGGTTGTCACACAGGAAGTGCTGCAATGAACTGTCGCCCGTCCTTGAAGCTTTCAAGACGCACGCCACTACATGAGGCAGACAGGTCGCAAATTCCGATAGTCGGTAGTGCCTCGATAACAGCGCAAGTTCACACAGTAAGCTAGAACATTTCAAAGCCTTCAATCACTCAAACTTGCTCCCTTCAGGAGACTGATGAACAGATCTGGTCAAAATCATTATCATCCTGTATTAAATACAAGGCTTGACGGTGCCGTGTACTGCATCTACATCTGTTGTGAGACCCTCCCCGTTCCCTGTGGTTTCATATGTTGGCACTAGACTCACGCTCATCGACCTGGTCCCTTCCTAGATCCCGTGGCGGTGGAGCATCAAGTAGTCGGTCAAACCTGCCTGTGAGTCGGCCAGCAGTGAATCGCAACTGCCGGTTGCGTATACAAGTGATGCTCAGAATGTTGAGAAGCTGCAGTTCATTGACAAGAGTCTTTGCCACACGTCTATTTATGGCTTCGAGGTAGCTATCTTTAGTTCGACTGCGCTCGTTATGGCGAGTTACAGTTCATCAGCCTCATCACGTTCAACAGAGGAAGCACGATGTCACGATATCCTAAAACTGTTCATTGGCATTGACAGCTCGTTTCGTCGCGTCTTCAGGCTGTGGTATTGCAAGCTACAAGACCAGCACAAGCATGATCTTCAGCGACTGACACCCTCCACGATCTCAAGCTACTAACCTGGCAGCCCAATTTCGCTCACAACGTTCTTGCATACAACCTCCGCCATGTCCCCCGCGGGCGGCTGCACATTAATATCGTTGAAGACCATTCCAGGACACGGGACCGCCGGGCTGCACTCGATGTCGACAACTGCCGGGGAATTGGTCAACATGGGGCAGCGGAAGCGAAATGCGGCTACGTACTCGTGCTTCCCTCGGACGTCCCCACGAAGTTCTCGAAGGTCAGATTGCTAAAGCGCAAGCGCGACGGTTCGTCGGTGCTACACAGTTGGAGCCACTGCGTGAGTTTTGCTGCTTAGGACATTTGTCTGTCGTGAAATGCTTACGAATGTCCATCGTTGGTTTGGTAGAGGTGGATGGGCAGGCTCACGCGATCGAGCGAGAAGTTGCGCGAGACGACGTTTGACACAGATCCTGGAGGACAACAAGTTAAATGTTCCGACGGCTGCCCTCGCATCTGCAAAGGCAGGATACTCTACCTCCGCCTCCGCCTCCTCCTGTAGGAGGCACGCCGTTGACCGTCCCCGTCCACGTCTTGAAGTACACCTTCGCAACATACAGTACCCGTCAGTCGCACATGGCATATTCTTCAAGTCAAGTGATCAAGTTACTCACCGCAGTCCCCATGTTGGGCTGGACCTGCGAGGGCAGGCGAAGCAACTGGCAGACACATAGTATGGGCGGGGATAGCACGTCAGACACCTGCCTCCGCGCATGCCGCAACACCGCTCACCTTGACGTCCTCGAAGAGTACGTTGTCCACTATGTCTGGCTGTGTAATGGCGTTGTTTTGTCAGCACGCTGCGTTAGGGAGTATGTAGAAGACCGGGGCGAACGTACAAGGTCGACATATTGCCCAAGCGACCCGACCGCGATCCCGTTTCCGCCACGGCATGTGACGTTGCGCGCGACGATGTTGGTTGAGTTCTTAGTACCGACCGGTGAGTTTACCATAACGACATCATGGCCTCGTTCCTCAAAATATGATACTTACACCTTTGATCGCCAGGCAGTCGTCTCCGCACGTAATCTAACACAACCCGAATCACCACCGGCAATACGACTTCGACTAGCAATAGGACTCACATCCCAGTTCAAGAGGGTTACTTGGTCCGATCGAAACGTATCGATTCCTGGTCATCGTCAAGACGTCTGTAAGGATCATGATTGCTACAGCAATGTGAGCACACACTTACCATCCGTATTTGGAACCAAGCTGTGTTTTGGTCAGTGATCACACAATTTCAGCGATGGAAAACACAGCTATGATCATCACAATGACCGCGGCGACGTCACCCGCATCATCCTTGGGCCATTATCACTCATCCTTTTTCTCGATATTCGCGTTTCACGGTCCACTCCCAGCAGCACCATCTCCCCGCCCTGCAACTACAATCCCGCAAACCAAGAACAGACCACTCACTTCGTACCAAAGAACGCCGGATTCGTGTTCGTCGCGTTGCACAGCATGCCATCATAGACGACCTCCTTCGACTGCGCGACGGCGTTGCACCAGAACGGCTGTTCCTCGATGCGAAATCCGCGCACGGTCCCACGTGTCACGTCCGAGAGCGTGAGCGCGATCGGCCGCCCATCGCCGTCCAGTCGCGTGCGGTTCGCGTAGTAGTCCCACCACACTTGGCCGTTCCCCGCGATACCGCCCGTGTTGTGCGCGTCGACGAGGAAGTCGCGGCCGGTGAGGACGAACCAGGAGGCTTGGCTCTGGTGCGTGCATAAGTGGCCCTGTCCGTGGGGGCTGGAAGAAGCGTGGGCGCGAGGAGCGGAGGCTCACCTGGATGAAGACGACGCGGTAGGTGTTTTCGGGATTGAGCCAGTATTCGATGTCTGGGAAGAACTACGAGCCGTCAAGGCGCATCATAGGCTGGTTCTCTTACGTCCAAGCTGGAAAGGCCACTCACATTGAGATAGCCATGCAGGTCGACTGTAGAGGACACGAGGTCCCAGGTCATCTTCCTATCACATCGTCAGTATCGTCCCGCCGTCAACTTCCGATTGAGACGGCGAAGCATCAACGGGGCGCACACTCCCTAAACCCGCCATCCATGCGCTTGACGACTCCTCATGGGCTACGACTACCTGCGCACCCGGCCATTCGCACGCAGCACGAAAAGCGTAACGCGCCCTCGAGAAGGAAGCAATGCGGAAGCACGCAACACGCACCGTGTGACGTTGTACTGGCCCTCCGCGAAGACGATACTGCCATGGTGACCGCAGCGGGCGACGGCGGCTTCGATCTACGACGCACGGTCAGAAGCACAGTGCAATATCATGCCGGCGGGTGAGTGCAATAAGGATTTGAACCGACCTGATCAGTGTCATCCCGCCCATGCCCGAGCGGGTGGAGCGTGCATGTGCGACTCGGGGACGGGCTTATTGAGGAATTTGATGTTGCAGCGAGGACCGATTGTGAGGATAGCAGGAAATTGGCAAAGAGCAAGAGCAGGCCGAGCATGGTGACGTCCTCCTTCGACTACACTTCACACCAATGTACGAACTCCACGAACACCAGGTTATATACGTCTGGCCAGCACGAAGGTAAAACTTCGACGGTACGTACTTCAAGCCAGGTGAGCGGTCACGGGCACGTCGTGGTGCACCTTCGGACTCCGTGCGGTCTATGTCGTGCGGGCCGGCGAGCTTCGTACTTGTTGAAAGCCTGAACAGATGACCTTGCATGCATTTTCCATCGCACGTTGGACGAGTCTATGAGGATGTAGGCGTCGGACGTTGGATGACGTACAGTCATGTTATGACGATGATCGAACACTGCTATCGTGTAACGTTAACGTATGACATGTTGTACTTTGCAGCTCGAAAATCATGATCAAAGACTGTCCTTCCCCAGATGACGTCGATTTGCGATCACTGTTCTGTATAGAATGCGGATCGTCCACTTCAAATCTGCTGAAAACTGGACGTAGATGTTCATCAATGCTCGAATGGATCTCATGACACACCTGTCAATAGAAAAAAAAATAGAAAAGCATACAATTCCTATGGGACGAGCTCGAGCAGCCATGTGTCATCAATGTACATTTAGATGGTCAGGACACTCGTCAATCCGTCGTTCGTCAGCTGAAACGAGTGAAGACTGGTATCACCGGGCTGCTTGAAGCCACTCCTACTTACGATCTTTGAGCCCTCAGACGAGTCGTCGAAAACGCCATAGGTACGGTTCAGGACGTTCATTCTTCTGCGCTGGATAGTTGGAATCCATCAAGTTTACAGTTCGTGCGAGGCAATCTCGTTCGATCCTTCTGGCTCAGATTGGTAGACGAGGGTACAGTCGTGGATGATAGAGTTCTACACGAGCTGATCACACTTGTCAAAACGTGCAATCATAGTCGAGGCATGAATGTGAACTTACGAGTCGAAACACCGAACATAGACATCGTCTTATCGCCGATGAAGGTTCAGTGTATCTTGCATATCGTGTAGTATGTTACCTACCGTTGAACGGTTTTCGTCCAAGCCCAATAAATCTACTGTAGCCTGGATGACATGTCAACTATCGTCATGCACCCACTAGCATCCGAGCCACCGCTGAGTCCAACATAGACGCATGTTCAAAGTGCGAGGTATTCGTATATGACCTGCAGGATCGATATCAGTGTGGAACACCGCGCAACGTACGCTGTCAATCAATGGACATTCCTGTGTAGAATCTTCGGCGTTAGTACTGTTCATCTGCACACGCTCTACGGAGAGATTTGCCTCTTCAAGCTCTACACATCCCCGCAGTCTTCGCGCCCCAGAGCTTCTTGATAGGTACCGTTCTATGTTTGACTCTTCGAGGATTCAGTCTGCCCTCGATGCCGTCCACGTTGTCCGACGAGTCGTCCTCGGCAATCGTCTAGCCACGCACATTACTGTCTTATACATGTAGCGATGTTCATCCTGTAACTGTCTGCATACGAGAGGTCAGCAGCTGATGTCTCTAGAGCACTCTGGTCAATGACGAGGTTGCTTACTTTTTTCTGGGCTGTCATTCGCTCTTGGACAATTCTTTCACAGTATGTTGTCCTTGATGTCAGCCGCGAGAAACCACTCGTAGATTCGAATGAGAAAGCAACCTGCAGAGTACTAGTCTCGCGCCACACGTCCTCGATGACCGACACGACCTGCACGAATGAACGCGGCAGGATTCGTCACCGCGTGTGCGCGTCCTCCGGGCCGAGTATCCTCCGCGATCTCCGATTGGTCGATCTAATAGGCGTCTGAATCTATGCAGATAAAAGATTAGATCATTTGTCACTGGACGCGGGTCAATAATCTTAGTCGAATCTATATCATACCCAGTCCCGTCCCGTCCTCTCCACCGCCGTCTCTCTTTCTCTCCTCGACGACCTCTCCACCATCTCCACCCGCTTGCTCGTCGTCGCAGACAGCGAAGTCACCTCTCACCACGACGCGGACTCTTGACTCATCTGCGGCCTAAGCATACTCCCGCCGTTACTCATCCGCCGCCAATTTTCCTGCTATTTGAAAGCCGACAACGACCACAACGACACCACGAAGTATGTCGTCCTCCGAGAATGCAGCACCTTCAGTACCACTACCTGCACGCAATGGCAACGGGGGCAGCACAAAGAAGCCACCAGTATGGTCTATAAGCGAAGCCGCCGTCCCCGCCCCTCTGCCCTCCAAATGCTTCCGCCATGAGCCGTCACGTAGCGGAGTTTGCTGTAAAGAGCTCAAGGGCGACGACGAACGTACCCTAGTTGACCCGGACGTCGTCCGAGACGTGTGAGTACCTTCGGACCTAATTCCCATCCAGTTATACCTCCATCCATTGACTCGGCACTCACACGCACTTCCGCCTACAGAGTCATTGGTCTTTCCGACGGCCTCACGGTCCCCTTCGCGCTCACCGCCGGCCTCTCCTCACTCGGCGAGTCGAAGCTGGTCATCCTCGGCGGCATCGCGGAGCTCATCGCGGGCGCAATCTCGATGGGCATTGGCGGCTTCCTCGCGTCGCAGGCCGAGCGCGACCACTACCGCTTCCAGCGCAAGGCAACGAGCGCGCGCGTGCTCCGCTGCTGCGAGGGCGAGATGGAGCGCGAGGTGCACGCTGTGCTCGGCCCGATCGGCGTCGACAAGGCCACGAGCAACCTTGTCACGCGCAACCTCCGCGCGGTGGAGATGGAGGTGAGGGAGGAGGGCGCCGTCGAGGGGCAGGCGCGGAGAGGGGAGAGCGAGGCTACGCTCGCGGAGGAGGGCGGCGCGCTGAGGTGGAGCGAGTCCGTTGGCCTCACCGCGTTCCTGCTTAAGTTCGGCGAGGGCCTTGAGGAGGTCACGACGCGCCGGATGTACGTCTCCGCCTTCACCATCGGGATGGGATACCTGCTGGGCGGGCTGATCCCCCTCCTACCGTACTTCTTCGGTAAGCTCGTAACCTCATCTTAGGGTTTGTTGTTACTGACGGCCTGATGGTGTACACCTCACAGTACCAAAGGCGAAGATTGCACTGATTTACTCGTGTATCTTGACGGGCGTAGTACTTCTCGTGTTCGGTGCCGTCAAGGCACGCATCACGGGTGCGGCGGGCCAGGGTCCCGGCGGTTACGTCTGGGGCGCGTTCAGCACGCTGCTCGTCGGTGGCGCAGCGGCTGCGGCCGCATACGGGCTCGTCGCAGCACTCGAATCCTCAGACAACTAGTCACCGCGCACCAGTTTTTTTCTCTGTACTATCCGTACATCGGCTTTAGTCGCGTTCGTGTTCTCGGAGGATGGATGAAGGAGGATCCTTCTCTTGTATATTCTTTTGGGATGCTGTATTGTACGAGCACTGTTACCTTATGATCACTGTAGACGTCTTTGTCTCCATTCTTCCTACGCCCTCTTCTGCATCGGGTTTGAAATGTTTACATGTCCTGGCGGATGGCAGCTGACGATGGTAGAATCACTGTGTCGGGCAATTGGCACAGTGGTAGCGCGCACGCTTCGCATATAATTGTAGTATATTCCTTGCGTGAGGTCCAGGGTTCAATCCCCTGATTGTCCATAAGTAGCCCAATGATTCTTTTTTTCGAAAAGAGGATCCAGATTCCAAGGTGATGGGTCAACCGTCATGTAACATGTTGACAGTACTGAAGTTTTATCTTGAGCGACGAGTCACAAATGTTTGAAATTTGAGCTTCTGTTCAATGCTCAAGTTCATTCTGTTAATCACTATATTTTGGCTTTCGACCAAGAGGAACTAATCTCAGAGGTGTCCGTGCAATACTAGTAGGCCCCGCCCGGAATGGATTTTCGCTACAATATCTAACGGCAGTATCTTGCGTCACCGATCCTATCGTGACATGGCTGAACGCTGATCAATGGCACACATTATCCGGCCTCGAACGTAACAAGATGTCAGCTAGCAAAAAAGACGGTGACGAGCTAATTACATAGATACAGATCATTCCTTGAGGACGCCCTGTTCGCGGTCGAATCGCTTCCAGGCGTGCTTCTCGTACTCTTTCATCTTCGCCTTGCGTTTTGGTCTATAGGAAAAGACAAGTAGTCGATCAGTACTGCTCATGCGTAGGATGACCACACAGGTACGTACATTACGGGTGCGCGTGGCTCGACGAGTGCACGTTGCTGCATGTTCAGGAAGCGATCCTTGAAAAGGTTGCCTTCGGGCTATTGAGGACGAAGACACATAGTCCGTGAGATCATTGCTCCATAGGATTGAGCAGAGCGCACAGCGCACCTTCAATCCTCTTAAGCTCTCAGTCAGATCTTCGCTCAGCTGTACGTCGAGCTGGCCCTCGGGTACAACATGCTTGCCCAGACGCATACCCGCCATACCTTTACTCAACTTCTCCTGAAGCTCCTTCTGGTGACGCTCCTGTCGCTGCCGTTCACGTTCTGTTGCAGTCTTGCCCACGGATTTGCGCAGTGCTTTTGCAGCATTCACAGACGCCAGAAGGCGTTTTTGTGCGAGCTTCTCTGCAAGCGCGCGACGCTGTACAGTGAAAGAGATGACCAGGGATCAGGATGCTGTACGAGAGGACGTGATGAAACTAGAACGAACCTCCGCACGCAGCCGCTCCGCCTTCTTCCTCTGCTGCTTCGTCTTACGCTCGGGCGCTTTCTTCGCAGGCAGAACCTCATCCGTCTCCTCGATAACTTCCGTCTCGTCCACTTCCTGTACGATCATCCCTGTAGGCACACCCACCATCGCAGCGGCGACCTCGTCCTCTGCGGCAGTCTTCCGCGCGAGTTGCATAGTCTCCTTTGTTCGCGCCTGCTCCTCTGCTTCCTTGACTCTTTGCGTCTCCTTCTCGTGCGCCGTGCGTAGGAGCTCTTGGTGCGCATTGACGGGCGGGTTGTATGATATACCTTCGTGTGGGGCGGGTACAGCGGAGAGTTGTATGTGTTCGCGGGGATGAGAGAGGGTCGGTGCCTGTCGAAGGACGTACAGCGCCATTGTTGAGTACGAATGATACATAGTAGACAGGAAGGTACATACCTTCACCTTGCGCTTCTTAATTACACCATCAACGATTTCGTCGTCAGAATCCTCCTCGTGAACGGCCGTCACATTGGGAGAAGTATCCCACAAACTATATTGCCCACTCTGCTTCGCCGCCTCACTAAGCTCTAATAGTGCGCTCCCCTCACCGGTCTCTGTAGGATCCACGACGGCATTGAACGGACCATGACGCATGCGCTTGCCGATACGCAAGAGTCGCTCCTTCTCCTCGTGAGTGAGGCGTTTCCGTTTGGCGTTCGAAGACGCAGAGGTCGACCGTGAATAGACGGCAGGCACAGCAGAACGCTGTGCGAGGATTTTGGTGGAAGTGAGTGAAGCTCTGGAAAATTTTGGGAGGGTGTGGCGGACTAGAAACAGATACAATGTGCCTCAGTCAACCTTGTTGCGTGCAGAGTCAAGCGCACCTGTGTCGTCGCCCGTAACATCAATCACGAACAACTCGTCATTTGTCTTCTTCTGTACAGCAGTGCTATTTCAAAGCTTGTTGAGAGTACAAAGGCATAAAATGAGTTACCACTCACCCAGTGACCCTCTCCTCTGTCCGGATGGTCTCAAGGCCCTCCTCGACCTCATCAATGTCGATGTTCTTCCTCCATGCGCGTTTTCCCTTCCTACTAGACTGACTTCGTTGTGAAGGCGCTCCTACTTTTGATGTCGAGGGCTTCTTGTCTTTCTGCTCTTCTGCAGCTTTTGCTGCGGCCTTGGTCGAGGCTGCCATAGTTTGGGAGAGTAAGGTAAGTGCGAAGCGAAGCGCCATCAGTCTTGAAACTTTTAGACGCCCCACACTAGCGTCCGAAAAAGGCATGCGTAGTGTTCGCACTTTGGGTGACGTTCGCAGTTCATCTTATGTATTACGATCCCTGCAGTACTTTGCTTATGTCCGTATACATCAGGGACCTCGTTCTGTATTTTAAGTCACGAAAAAAGCGACACAAGGCTATAGAAGTGGCGACGGGGAGGAGGATGAGGACGATCACTGTATATGGCCCAATTCTTGGAATCGTGACCTGTATTTTCATCACGGACAAATGAGAAGGGCCCCGTAGCACGTTCAATGGCGATCCCAGTTGCGCTGCCACTCTTGATGACGATAAGGCGGGGTTTATTGTCGTGGTCGAGCATGTTGGGCTTGCGTAGACGCTCCTTGGTGATGATGTCGTGAAGAGTAAGCAAGCGATCAGACGGGATTTTGAAGGGGGTCTTTCCGTCATGGCGGGGATACATCTTGAAAGTGAACTTGTCGGGCGCCATCTCAGTGCCTAAGGGTCATTGTTAGACACTGTCCGTAAATATACGGGTTGGCTTTAACATACCAAGGTCTATAACGTTGCCTGTGAAGGACTTTGGAAACTTTTCCTTGTCAACTTGAAACATCTCCCAGTCCTCCGTAAAACCTTCTGTCCCGACGTTGAAGTGAAGCTCAGGAGAAGCGGATGTGACAAATAATCCGATTATTCGAGTCACTCCAGTCCCTCTTAACAGTGCTGTAGAATTTCTCCAGCCCCTCAATCGATTTTTTGGCCTTTTTCAACAGCTCTCGAGTCTCCGTTAACTCGGACTTCGCCTCAGCAAGCTCGTCGTCGTCGTCCCCTATCTCCTCATTGACGCTTACCTTCCCCACCAGCTGCCTAAGCCGGTCGTTATGATGGTCCGAGATTATCCTATGATGGTTTATACGAAGCTTGATATTTTCGAGGAGTTTGTCAAAAGCGCGCGTGCCAAGAAGTTGGACGTCCATACGAGGAGCATCGGTGCCGTTGAGACAGTAGGCTTTGTTGGTGGTGAGGTCTGTTTTGAATAAGACGTGGTGACATGTGAGCCTTGAATTGCGTCGCTCGCACCACCCTCAGCTATATACAACGCCATAGTACCCTGTGCCTCGGGCCTATCGACGGCGGAAATCGAAAGACCGAGTGTGGTAGTGAGAGCACCGCGAACGTCGAAAGTGGGGGTAAACTAGAATGCAGGAGGAAGTAGGGGTGAGCCGTCGAGTAGTCGATAGATAGAGGTGCGATATTCGACGGTGACATCCCCGATACCATAGGACTTGAGGAGCTCCAGGATATTGCCAGCTGACTTGAAAATCTGCTCGGCTTGGTTTGCTCCATGGGTAGGGTGGACACCGACCCATATCACAACAGGGCCTTTGGCCTCTTTGCCGTCGTGATCAGTAATGAATTGAACGACATCGATGGAAGTCCATGCTACTTGTTCCAGCAGGTCCCGCACCTTCTTTCCCACCTCGTCCCAGACCTCATTAAGTTTATGACCGAAAACGCCAATCGCCCGCTTGGGAGAATGATAGGCCTCGAGGCCTTGAGGCTTGACCCAGGGCCTCGTCAACAGATCTGTACGATAGAAAAGTCTTGGCGGAGAGGGGGAGATGCCATAATAGTAGAATTTCGCCTCGTCCTCGGAGACAACGTACGGAGCAGAGGTAGCGAGATTTGACGTCGCACTGACCGCGTAGTCGTCCATGCTGTTGGGTATGGGTGCGTCACTCTTTGTCGCGAGCGAGAAGAGAAGTGCAGAAATACGGTCAACGAACTCTTGCCCAACTCTTGCCTACTACTTAGGTATACGGGGTACACGGGCCGTTGCGGCCGAAGTCCGCAGTTGTCAAGAAGCGCCTAGGACAACCTCAGCGGCTCAGCTTGCTATTCCACTGCTTTGATTCCACTACTCAGCGGACACTGTTAGTGTGTTCTTACATGGTTACATAGGAAGTCGGGTTCATTGCCCCTCACGTTATTGCAGTCTAAGTACTGTGCATGAAAGATCATCGTAGCGACTAATCACAGTGAGTGGTCAGTTTGCCACGGGTATAGTTGAGTCATACTTCTCAGATCAGGCCACCATCCGAGCTCGCTATGGCCCGGACACCATGATTTGTAGCAGCAAGAGACAGACTTTGTCATCGAAAAATACGAGTATTGTCCCGTTGTCAGCCTACGATGTATAGGGTATAAAATCCGTTTGCCCTGTCTAGCCGGTGCCTCCATTCCTCTTCACACACCCAGTTGACACTTAGCCCAACAAGCCTCACCAAATCCTCTTCATCGCAATGAATTCGAAGCAGAAACGTAGGTTCATTCATCAACTCATACCTTCCGCACAAATTGATACGTGTATAGATGCCTTCTACAAAGCTTTCGTGCCTGATTGTTTCCTCAACGAAGGGGAACCATATCGTTTCTTCCTTCATTCGAAAGAACTGTTTCTGGACTTCGTGACATTTCTTGAGAACTCAGAAGAATCCGGAGCAGCTGCATGTCTCGTAGAACTCCTGGATATTCGAGACCAGGAGTGGCGTGCGGATGAACAAGATGCCACTCGTCTGGCGCGTTGCCTCCCGAAAATGGTCAATCTCTCCACACTCATCCTTAAGACCCACGGTTTCAATCACCCTGCTATCATTGCAGCACTCTGTAGTAGCGGACTACCCTCTCTCGAAACTCTGCATCTTAATATGGACGAACTCGACACTGAGAACATTTCGATCCTCCGAGGCGCCGTACCTAAGCCCGGTAGCTTGAAGGATGTCCGTTTTCTGTCAGACGAAGACTCTTCCTCTGGACCTGAACTGACAAAAGACTATCCCCAGGAATATACAGATGCCGTGATGTGGCTCCTGGCCGGGTCTGCGGAAACCATCGAGACCCTCATTGTTCGCTCCTTACCGACAACGAAGTCCTTTGCTCGTACCAGCGTGAGGCTCCAGTTCCCAAATCTATCCGTCTTGAAGACGTTTGGCCATTGGTTTAAGCAAAGCCCGTCTCTTGCACAGCCGCACCTGAAACTCATCCATCTCGAATTTTGGATTCCGGACGCGAGCCCTGACCCTGGTTGCAGCTGTAGCTGCGATGTCGAGCTGCTTCGTTTACTCGGGCGCTGTTTCCCGTCCTTGAAAGAGCTCGCGTTCGAAGCACTGGATTGGCCGTACCCTTATGTGAGTCCCCTGACGATGTCAGCCATGCGATACCAGACACTGAAGTCCCTATGTTCGTATGCTCTGTAGCCACAACGTTTGGAATACTTGTGCACGAACTTCTTACAGCAAACGAAGTACCTTGAACGGGCCACCCTCTCGCTGGCAGGACTGGATTATGCCAGATGTCCAGACACTCTCAAATATTTGCACGAGCAGGAACGGGAAGCACTCATGCGATGGGGTATGCCCTCGCAGCTCCCTAATCTCATCGACGTGGCTTTTTCGCCGGAAGGATACGGCACATTTCTTCACGTCTTGCTACGCGACAAAGGGGAATGGAAGCGACAGGACGTGAGAATGGTATGGCCAAACAACTCGGACCATTCTGCGGCGTGCCGTGAGGTCTCACCCTGGGTGTAATAATCATTTTAGCATGTGTCAAACGACGAACACTGAGCTTATAGGGTGTATTCTTGTTCCGTGCATAATTGATTTTTGTTGCTGCTAAGTCATCGGTATATTATCGATCCATCGCCAGGCCCGTTAGTCTTGTAGCTTCGCAAGCAAAACTCGAAAATGAAAGGGACAGGATGACATGACTTCCTAGTACTTCTCAGCCATTCACGCCACATAGCATTGATTGATCACAGTGCACGACGCTCGGTACAAAATGCTGACTATGATGATCCGAGTGCGCCACCATACCATATTTTTCGCGCCATCGGGCATATCGGGGTCGTCATAAATACGCGCTACAAATACTCTCTAATGACACTGTTTGTACTGTATATGTTCAAACCTCAATACGCGGTCAACGAACTCTTGCCTACGGGGTACACGGGCCGTTGCGACCGAAGTCCGAAGTTGTCAAGAAGCGCCTAGGACAACTTCAGCTCTCTCTCTCTTCCACTGCTCGGTGGACACTGTTATGTAATGCGTTCTTACATGGGTACACAGGAAGTCGGGTTCATTGCCCCTCAAGTTATTGCGGTTTCAGTACTGTGCATGAAAGATCATCGCATCAACCAATCACAGTAAGTGGTCATTTTGTCACAGGTATAGATAGTGATTCATACTACTTGTCAGACCAGGTCACCATCCAAGTCCGAGCTGTGGCCCGGACACCATGATTTGTAGCAGCAAAGGACAGACTTGGTCACCGAAAAATATGAGTATCGTCCCGTTGTCAGCCTACAATCCACAGGGTATAAATCCACTTTACCTGTCTAGCCGGTGCCCCCATTCCTCTTCACACACCCTGTTGACACTTAGCCCAACGAGCCTCACCGAATCCTCTTCATCGCAATGGGTCCGAAGCAGCAACGTAGGTTCATCCATCAACTCATACCTTTCGCGCACACTGATACGTGTGCAGGTGCCTTCCGAGTCTACAGAGCTTTCGTGCCTAATTGTTTCCTCGACGAAGGGAAACCATTTTATTTCTTACTTTATTCGAAGGAACTGTTTCTGGACTTCGTAACCTTTCTTGAGAACTCGGAAGATTCCGAAACAGCTGCCCGTCTCGTAGGACGCCTGGAAATTCAAGACGAGGACTGGTGTGCGGACGAACAAGATGCCACGCGTCTGGCGCGTTGCCTCCCGAAAATGGTCAATCTCTCCACACTCACCCTTAAGACCCCCGGTTTCAACCACCCTGCTATCATTGCAGCACTCTGTAGTAGCGGACTACCCTCTCTCGAAACTCTCCATCTTAACATGGACGACCTCGACACTAAGGACATCTCGATCCTCCGAGGCGTCGTGCCTAAGCCCGGTAGCTTGAAGGACGTCCGTTTTCTGTCAGACAAAGACTCTTCCACCAGCACCCACTTGACAGAAGACTATCCTCAGGAATATACAGATGCCGTGATGCGACTCCTGGCCGCGTCTTCGGAGACCATCGAGACCCTCATTGTCCGCTCCTTATTGACGACGAAGGCTTTTGCTCGTACCAGCGTGAGGCTCCAGTTCCCAAATCTATCTGTCTTGAAGACGTTTGGCCATTGGTTTAAGCAAAGCCAGCTGTCTCTCGCACAGCCGCACCCGAAAGTCACCCATCTCGAATTTTGGGTTCCGGACGAGAGCCCTGACCCTGATTGCAGCTGTAGCTGCGACGTAGAGTTGCTTCGGTTACTCGGGCGCTGTTTTCCGTCCTTGAAAGAGCTCGCGTTCGAAGCACTGGATTGGCCCCACCTCTATGTGAGTCCCTGACGATGTCAGCCATGCGATACCAGACACTGAAGCCCCTATGTTCCTATGATCTGTAGCCAGAACGTTTGGAATACTTCTTCACGGAGTTCTTACAGCAAACGAAGTACCTTGAACGGGCCACCCTCTCGTTGGTAGTTTTGAAGGTACCCGTGTCTCCAGACATTAAAGTTTTGCACGAGCAAGAACAAGCAGCACTCATGCGATGGGCGACGCCCTCGCAGCTCCCTAATCTCGTCGACGTGGCTTTATCGCCGGCACGTTACAGCCTATATCTCCACGTCCTGTTACGCGACAAGGGAGAATGGAAGCCACAGGACGTGAGAATGCTATGGCCAAACAACTCAGACGTTGTTGAGGCGTGCCGTATTGTCAGAGCCAGGTGACTGGCTAACTACGTCAGAATATTTTACTGTATGCAAACGACGAACACTGAGCTCATAGCAAGTGTTCTTGGTCCGCGAATAATTGATTGTTATTACTGCTAAGACATCGGTATATTATCGATCCATCGACGAGCACGTCAGTCTAGTAGCTTCGCAGACCAAATTCGACAGTGAAAGGGACAGGATGACCGACCGTCAAACTTTACAAACGCCTCCGTTCTTAAACTTCCTACTACATCTCAGTCATTCACGCCACATAGCATCATTCGCGGCGCGCGACGTTCGGTACAAAATGCATGGCTACGATGTGTACTCACAAACGGCCATCACACGAATGAGGTACCTTCCTCTTCGTCTCAGCCGCCTCCACAGCCCACCCATTCAGCTCCCTCGGAAACATCGGCATCTCCGCCTCCCTCTCCCTCTCATGCGCCAACACCACCACCACGCCCCCATACTCCTCATTCAGCCTCACGAGCCGCCCGACCGTCTCGCGCGCACGGGCGACGTCGTCATGGTTCTCCTCGCTCACCAAGCGTGTCCCCGGGTCGTAGCACGCGCGGGCGTGGCAGCAGTCGCCCGCGAGGAAGACGAACGCCCCCGGCCCGACGCGCGCCGCGGCGGCGAGGTGCCCCGGGATGTGCCCGGGGGCGTCGACGAGGTAGAGCGAGCCGTCGGCGTAGAGGTCGACTGCGTGTGTGAAGGGGCCGAAGGGTGATGTGTTGGCGTGAGATGAGGTGAAGTCGACGTAGGTTACGTTGCGGGAGAGCGGGAGCGCTTGGTACTCTGAGCCAGGTTCGTGGGGTAGGCATCTGCGAGCAGCGGGGCGGCCTCTGCGCCCATGGTGAACGACGCGTTGGGGAAGGTCGTGGGGTCACCGACGTGATCCCAATGCAGGTGACTGAACGAGGTGAGGTAGAGTGCCAGAAGACTATAGCGGTCAAGCATGGGACTTACCTGTAGATGATAGTCTTGATTTCAGTGAGATCGACACCGCCGCTCTGCAAAATATCGGCAGCGTCGTGCTCGCACGTAGCATACGTCACGTCGATGCTTTCTTGGTCAACAGGCGGATAGCCTTTGGCGTGCTACCCAAACATTTCATCAATTTCCGCAACTATAATAAAGAGGAATCACTGGCACATTGACTCTCACCTTACGCAGCCCTAAGTCGAACATCGCACGTCCCCTGCTAGGGTGCTCAATCAGGAAACTGAACGTCGGCACCCAGGAGCCCGCGGACTCGGGCTGGCTCACGCAGTCCTGGAACACCCAGGCGTGCGGGAGGTGCAGCTTGCCTGGGCTGAGCGCCTTGACGGAGACGTAGACCTGGTCGGCTCGGTCTGCTGGAAGACGGGGGCTCTGTGTGGTCATCAGAAAGCTTACTACTGACGGGAGCCATGAACAGCTGGGCGTCGCGGAGGATGCTCAGCTGAAATACCCTTCACAGACGCGGCGCTCCACGATCCCACCGTGGCGGATTGTGTCTTCAAGAAGCGCAGCCCATAGCGAATGTGGCATACTGACTCTGCAATGACTCGACGGTACGCTTGACGCCACACCAGGCACCCGCATAGACCGTACTAAGCGCTTGTAAACGAATCTATCAAGTGCTCCAGGAGCCGTTCAGAGTAGATACACGAAGACGCGTGTTTGATTGCAGGAGAAAAAAAAACGAAGACGCACTACAGACTGCTCTTCACGCCCCGCTCCTTCTTCTTCCGCACCTCCTCCTCGACCCACCCATTCAGCGCCTCCGGGAACATCGGCATCTCGCCCTCGCGCTCCCTCTCGTGCGCAAGCACGATTACTGCATTCTCGTACGCGCGCTCCAGCCGCCGCAGCCTGCCCACCGTGTCCCTTGCGGCCTCCGGGCTGTCGTGTATAAACGCCGCCACGACCCGCGGCTCCTCGCCCTCCGGCGGCGCATAGCACGCGCGGTTGTGGCACGCGTCGCCGCCGAGGAAGACGAACGCCCCCGGCGCGACGCGCGCGGCCGCGATGAGGTGCCCGGGGAGGTGCCCCGGGGCGTCGACGAGGTAGAACGAGCCGTCGCCGTAGAGGTCGACCGCGCACGCGAAGGGCCCGAAGGGCGCGAGCGCGAGCTGTGCGTGGTCGCGCGCGGCGGTGAAGTGTGTGTAGTGCGCGCGGCGGCCCGCGGGGAGGGCCATGTAGGGCGAGGACGCGTTCGTCGGGTAGGCGGAGGAGAGGAGCGCGAGCGCGTCGGCGCCGAGGACGAACTCGGCGGCGGTGAAGCGCGCGGGGTCGCCGACGTGGTCCCAGTGCAGGTGGCTAAGGGCGTTGTGTGAGGGGGTTTGGGGGTTTGGGGCAGGCTTGGTGGGTGGTGTGGACTTACCTGTAGATGATGACGTCGATGTCGGCAGGCTCGACGCCGCCGCTTTGCAGGATGTCTGCTGCGTCGCGCTCGCACTTGGTGTTCAGTCTCGAGACCAGCTGGTGAGTCGCAGGCGGGTGACCCTTGCCGTCCTATGCAGCATTCGTTTCGGTCAGGGACTGATCGTGGCCTATAGTATTAAGATTGCGATTGGCGGGCTCCTCTACGCACCTTGCGGATACCCAGGTCGAACATCGCATGACCCTTGGTCGGGTGCGACACAAGGAAACAAAAGCTTGGTACGTCCAGGTACTCCGAATCAGGATGGTCCTTGCAGTCCTCGAAACAGAAGCTGTTCGGGAGGTCGAGCCGTCCAGCGCAGAGCGCCTTGACGGTGACATACGTCTGGTTCGGCCTGTCTGCTGGGAGCGGAGGATTTTCTGTCGCCATCGCCGCTGTCTTGGGTTATCTGGCGCAGAGTCGTATCCTGGGTGGAGGCCTGATCCAGGGGGTGGCAAGGCGCGAGGAGCACGGGTACGCCATATAAGAACCCCCTGCCGAGGCCCGCTGCCTTGCCTGACGCTCCCATCCGCCACGATTTGTTTTACCATGGATTGAGTTCATGCTCACGGCGCCCTGCCAGAACGTTCCTGCCCTGCAGGGCAGCCGTTTAGACCGCATATACTGACTGTATGCATGGACGAGGGCCGTGGGTCGCTCACGTGTGTGCGGAGCGGCATAGAGTCCGTGAGAAGGCGCGGCATTCAGTGAAGGCGGCCTGGGTGCGCGGTGGGCAGGCGTGGAGGGGTACCTGGGTGGTGTGAGCGAGGGAGAGTGAGTTTGTTCGGGCTGGGAGAGGACGATGATGGATGGGTGATGTCGGTGTTGTGCGTACCTGGTCCGTGGGCGTTCGTGACGGCCCCGGAAGTGTAATGTGTGTTTGTATGCTGGGTTTCCTCGGAAGTCTTGCTGTCGATATGTTCTAGAAAGCTACCTCGGTATCTTTGGGAGGACGAGCTCGCTGGGCAGACAGTTTGCTAGAACAAATGACAGATGAAGCATTAGGAGTACACTCGCAATTAAGATCATACAATTCGCTCAAGAGGTGTAAAGTCGTGTACAGTCCGCCTACGTACGAAGCCAGGCTGTCTTTGCAATCTTCTTAAGCCTTTTCTGCTCCTTGTACCTCTCCTACACCGCCATCAGCGACTCATCGAAGATGAGCGAAAGAGGGGGGAGGGGACGCACCAGATCCTTCTTCGTGGGCCGCTTGCGCTTCTTGCCCGCCTCCTGCTCCTGCTCGTGCTGCGCGTCGAGGTCCTGCTCCCACTGCCCGACGTCGAAGTACGCCATGCTCATGCGCTTCGCGCGCTCGTACTCGCTCAGGTGCGTCGGGTCGCGGCCGTCGGGGCGGGTGAACGCGCCCGTGCGCGCGTTGAACTTGGCGGTGAAGGTGTCCGCGCCGGGGCCGCTTGGGCCCGCGAGCGACGGGTCGAGGTAGGCGAGCGACGGGTCGATGCCCTGGGCGACTGCGGCCTCTTGGAGGGCGTACAGCGAGGCGGCGGCGGGTGCTGGGGTTGTCGAGTCGGACGCGGACGCGGATGCGGCGGCGGAGCTCGATGCCTCGGGCGTAGACGAGGAGGCAGCGGGCTGGAGCGGGTTCGTCCAGGTCGTCTGCTGCGTTACGGTGTTGTAAAAGTAGTATGCGCCGTGTGCGGGCGAGTAGACGGCCTGCCAGTCGCCGGCGGAGGCGATGGCTGCGGTGGCTGGTGCTTGTGGTTGCGGTTGCTGGTCGTCGGGCTGTTCACTCTGTTGCACGTCCTTGCCTTTGCCCTTGCCCTGATCGTCGTGCTTGGGGTCGGCGTCATCGTCCTCTTCTGCCTCGCCGTCGGCGTCCTGCTCGCTCTCGCGGTCGCTCTCGTGCTCACCATCCGCCTGCGCGTGGCTCGCGGGGGCGTACGCGGGGGCGGCCAGGCCCTCGGGAGGGGCAGGGCGGGCGTGGGCGGACGTGGCAGGGGCCGGCTCGTCGGTGGTCATGGTTTCTGTCCAAGCGCGCACGCTGCACCGCGGGCCACATCCGCGCAGCGAATAAAATGAAAATATAAGCCGACCCGCGCCCGGTCTCGCGACTGCCTCCTCTCTGCCCACACGTCCGCCACAGCCCCCGGCACAGCGAGCACCGCCCCGCCCTGCACGCCCTCGACGACCGCGAGCCCAGCCGACGCAGCGTCGACGTATATATTGCGCGAGAGCGGAGCAGCCCTCGTCTTCGGACGCTGCCCCGTAAGTAGCGCCGACAAACGCTCGCAGCGTATCGTGAACTCGCTCGCCCCGACCCGCTCTGCTGCACACCACCACCACCCGCGCCACCCTCGACCGCAACCGCACCCCCGTCGTCGTCCGCCACGATGAACTACTCGCCCGAGCGCCACTACTCGTCCCTCGCCCCGCCCCCGCTGCGCTCCGCCCTCAAGCACTCCCGCCCGTCGAGCCCCGCGCCCCCGCCCGGCTCGCCCGTCCTGCGCTACCAGTCGCCCCTCCTCGCCGCGAGCCCCCCGCCGGGGCCCTCGCGCTCGCTCTCGCACACGCCCGTCTCGCACACGGGCTCGCTCTCCCCGGGGCCCGTCGTCGCCCAGCAGGGCTACACGCCCAAGGTCGGCTTCGACACGTTCGAGAACCCGCAGGCGTCCATGTTCTCGTACACGCTCCATGTGCAGAGCGACGGGTATACGCGGTCGAAGAACACGAGGGTGTTTTTGTGCGCGGCGAGCCCTGATGAGAGCGGGACGCAGGCGTTGGAGTGGGTCTTGGAGAATTTGGTGCAGGACGGGGACGAGCTGATTGTGTTCAGGGGCGCGGACTCGGATGATTTGGGTGCGTGTCTACTGCAAAAGGCGATCGTTCGAGAGCTACTTTGACTGAATCTTTATTTGCAGACAAGGAACAGGACGTGTACCGCGAGGAGGCACGCGAGCTCATGCGGCAAGTGCAGGACAAGTGTGTAGAGTACGATGCCGATCGAAAAGTAAGCGTCCTCGCCCATGCATGTTATCCATAAGGTCGAGGCTGACGTCTTCTGTAGCTTTCGATCATCATCGAGTTCATCGCGGGGAACGTTCCCGGAAGCATTGACCGTCTCATCGCACTATACCGCCCCGACTCGCTCGTCGTCGGCACGCGCGGCCAGCGGGGCATGCTACAGACGTGGGGCGCCGCGTTGGGCGGCACAGGCGTGGGCAGTGTTTCCAAGTACGTCTTACCGCCCTTTCTCATCATTGTAGATAATTTGACTGATCGTTGGCGGCTGTCTGTGCGCCCTCTAGATACTGTTTAAGCCATTCACCCGTACCAATAATTGTCGTGCGTCCGGAAAGCAAGGTACGGAAGGTGCTGGCGAAACGCAAAGCAGATCCAAAGCGTGGTAAACACTTTGATGAGTGCGTTTAGTATCTTGGTGAATTTCTGCAATATATACTCACGATTCCTTAGATTGGGCAAGAACGGCAGACAGTCTGTACCCATGTTCAGTGCCCTCACACGATAACGACCTTTCCCCCCGAGCCTCTTCCCGTCTCCTTCTTTATTCCTCTAATTCTTTCTCGCTCCCCTCCCCAACGGACTGGACCTAAAATCCCGGATCATCTCACTGGAGCCTCCCTGTCAAATCTCAATGTATCTTTCGCGCGGTCCGTACTACTACTCAGTACTTCATCTCCAGACTCAACGTTAGTTCCGACTGTTTCGCAAATCCACAACGAGCCGCCGTGCTACGTGCTACGTGTTTCGTGTATTGAATTTTGAAATCCTCTGCTTGGAACGTCGGTCGATGTATAACCCCCGCTGTCGTGTATGTGTATTGTATCCGTATCCCGAGCCGAAGTTGAGTCGAAGTAATGAGAGGACGAGATGTGCTTTCTTTGCGGCTGGGCTTGGGTGTTTTGGTGTGCGGCTTGGGGCTTGGCACCGGACGGGTTGGGCTTGGGGGTGGACGCGATCGGGGGATCGTCGTCGGCATCTTGGACGGGACGCGTCTCAATGGATCGCGGTCGCGTCCCACGTGATTCGAGCTGCCACTGTGAGGTGTGCGGAATGGAATCTCTGTCAGGCTTGACGTCGATAATTATAGGTGTCTTGTGCAAGCGGGAGCCTACAGTACACGTCTAACCTTTCAAGCACGGATGACGGAGGACCAGCGAGCGCAACCGGGCTCCGAGTTGCCTCGCACGTATTTTGGTCGAAGACGGCTCTAGGCGATGTTATATTTTGCGCAGATGCGTCCAAAGATGTATAAGAGCTAACTCGTCACGAACACCGTGTACGACGCGTTCCGTCTGCCTGCGACGGCGTGCAATTTTTGTTTCGTCCTGCTCCGAGGACCGAAACCGCGTTCAAAGGGTTTGGGGTCTCAGGCTGGACCGCTTTGGACCGCGGGCGCTGTCACGGTCACGAGACCCTCTGCCACGTGCTACGCTAATCCAACCAAAAGAAATCCAAAACGCGGTCGTCCTCTCGAGGCTCGCGCGTTACGCACTCTGACGGTCCATTTACGTCTCACAGGGAACGAAGAGCACATACACGAAGTCGTCCCGACACAAGCGCAAGAAACCCAGCCTAACGAACACAAGAGCGCAGAACCCAGGAATCGCGATGGACTCGAGCGAGGTGGGCAGGTTCGGCACGCTGTGCCTCATGAAGCGGCTCGAGCCCGACAAGGTCGTCGCCGCGTACCCGATCGACGACGAGGAGATCTCGTTCGGGCGCGACCCCGCGTGCAGCATCCGGCTGTACTACGACGCCGTCAGCGCGGTGCACTGCAAGATCGTCTTTGTCGACCGGAAGGTGCGCCCCATACCACTTCCTGACCGTGCGCCATGAGCTCACAGCCGATGATTGTACTGTTAACATCGACATCGACATCGACATCCTTTGGGCAGGCCTTCCTCGTCGTACTCGGCACGAACGGCCTCTTCGTCGACGGCTGCCCCGTCTTCCCCTCCGCGCCCTCGTCCGCGAACCCCGTCACCGTGCCCCTCCCGAACAACTCCACCATCGAGATCCACAAAAAGCGCTTCCAGTTCTGCTACCCGCCCAAGGAGCTCCGCGCCGCGCTCCTCGCGACGCCCTCCAAGGACACCAGCAGCAACGGCACCGAGAACGCGAACGGGGCGGAGACGTCGACGCCCGAGCGCGCGCGGCGCCGCCGCGCGCTGCGCATGTCGATGATCCAGTCCGCACAGGTGTTCACGCCGCGCCCGAGCGCGAACGCGCAGGAGAACCTCCGCATCCTCAAGACCCCCATCAAGAACCCGTTCCCGACGCCCCAGCGCGCGCGCCGGCGGAGCTCGCCGCTGAAGAGGGGCGCGGCGATCGTCGAGGAGGACGAGCCCGCGGAGGGCGAAGACGACGACGACGAGGGGCGAGAGGAGGAGGAGATCGTGCTGGTGGAGACGAACCACCCGAGCGTGGTCGAGGAGGACCGGGATTTGGTCATTTTGGAGAGGGTGGTCGTGAGGGAGCCGCCGCCGGCCCCGCCGACGCCGCCGCAGCAGCAGTACCAGCAGAGGCAGGTGCAGTTCCCGTTCGTCGCGCCCTCGCCGCAGCGCCAGGCTGCCCCGCCGCAGACTCCGCGCCGCCGTCCGCCGCGAGCATCGTTGCATCGCGCGGTGCTCATACGGTCAGCTCAGCGCGCAGCAATGAGGCAGGAGATGGAGATGGAAGAGGAGGAAGAGGAGGAAGAGGTTGAAGAAGTTGAAGAGGAAGTTGACAGCAGACAGGCTGAGGGGCGTGGGGCAAAGGCAACGGAGGACCTAAGGGAGGAGGATGAGGATGAAAACGGTGAGGAGAACCCAAGCCAGAGCCCAGGGCCGTTATCGTCGTTGAGGAAGAGCCTGACGGCGGTACGCAACGCGTGGCCATTCAGAGCTTCGTCGGTGCCCCAAGAGGAGGAAGCGCACGGGGCCACTGAACATGATGAAGAGCAAGACATTACTGAGGTGCGCATCGCATGTAGTCTGATTATCAGCGTCCTTGGTTCTCATCGTTGCTGTACATATTTTCAGGCACACGACTTTGACGACGAGCATGAGCTGGACCACGAACACGAACACGAACACGACGAAAACCAGCCCGACGAAGACGAGCCCATGGACGAAGAGCCCGCCCACGAAGACCCACACGGCCACCCCGCCGCCTCTTCCCCTCACCCCACACCGCGCATCCCCAACCGCCCCCCGCCCCTCGGACGCTTCATGACGCCCCAAACCACACGACACCGCGACTTCGCCGCCTCCGGCACCGCCACGACCGCGCGCCCGCGCCGCGGGCGCGGCCCCATCCGCTACTCCGTCGGCGGGTTCACGCCCGGGGGCATCCAGAGCGTCCACTCATACTCGCAGGGCCAGCCGCCCGTGCAGCTGATGCTGGCGAGCAAGGCGGAGGGCGCGCCGAGCGGGCCGCGGCGCGTGCGGTTGGTCGAGCCCTGGAAGGTGGGGGATATTGTCGTGCCGCTGGCGGGTGGGGAGGATGAGGAGGACGGGGAGGGAGGGGAGTTGAAGGTGGAGGATGTGGGGAAGGTGGAGGATGAGGAGGGGTGGGAGGATGAGCGGGAGGAGGAGGTTAAGGATGAGAGGGGGACGCCGGATGTGAGTATGGGACCGCCGGCGACGCCTCTGCGGGGCCGGAGGGAGAAGTTGAGCGAGGAGGAGCGGCAGGTGAGTCTTCCGTTTCATTTTGAGCTTTGGTCGCGTCCATGCTGCACAGGATGTGCATATATCCAAGCAGAATCCTGACTCCCTCCGAATGATGCGTATATGCCATTATGTGAACGCATATACGCGACTATCTGTCTGTATACATCCTCTTGGCCCGGCGAACTGACGATATCTGCTTTCCTTTCTCTTCAGGCCATCATCGAACGCAGACGCTCCGCCCTCCGTACACCCGACACGTTCTTCGGAGGACAAGTCCCCGGCTCGAGGAGGCTCTCGCTCTTTCCCCTATCCCCAGCAAAGCCCTCCACATCAGGGGCGGGCATGCTCGCGCCAATACCCGCACCGTCCTTCGGTACCCCTGCGTCTACACCAGCTGCCACCGCCGCGCCTTCCACGCCTGCTCGCGTACCGTCGGCATCTACCTCTGCACCGTCCCTCACCAATGACGAGAGCAAACCCGACCTCTTGTCGATGCCTGCTGCGTCCTCCTCGCTGCCGTCAGTCGCAGAGGCGGATGAAGATACGTCCGTGCTCCTGGCACGGATGAAGCAGATGGTCGAGGGCGCGAAGCGGCGACAGAGTATGAGTGCCCCGACGCCGCGGGCTCAGGCACAGGCACAGGGAGAAACAGGGACGGAAGCAGGAGGAGAGGCAATGCGCAGATTCTCGTTGCTTGCGCCCGACGCGCACCGTGCGTTCGACCCCGTCAAGCCGGTGTTCGTACCGGAAAGCGAGGACGAGAACGGCGAGCCGGAAGCCGAAGCTGAAGGAACCAGCGACAAGGAGAACGGAGACGTCAGCATGGGCGCCGAAACGGATGCCGACCAGGATGCGCACGAGGACGCAGACATCGAGATGGGCGCCGCATCGATACATCCCTCCACTTCGACTTTGACTGCGAGCCGTCAGCAGCCGCAAGAGACGCCGCGCTTCGACGGCCTGCGCCACATGTTCGCGCAGCCGCGGCAGATGGAGACGCCCCGCATGGACGGCGTGCGCGGGCTGTTTGGCGTGCCGAAGGCGCGTGCGGGTGTTATGGGGACGCCGGCCTTTGAAGGCGTGGGCGAGATGCTGGCGACCCCGGAGGCCTTCAAGTCGCGTCAGGCACCAGACCAGGATGAAGCGCACGATGCGGAAGGTGTGGAAGAAGTCGAGATGGACGTATTAGCCCAGGTGGAGCAGGAAGCGGCGCTTGGGGCTCGCGAAGGGGACCATCCAGGGGATGAGCATGGTGAGATGCACGAAGGCTCGGATGATGAGGAAGCGGATGGACATGCACCGGCGCGCCGTGGCAAAGCTCCTTCACGAGGCACCAGAGGCCGCAAACCCGCTTCGTCGTCATCACGTACACCAAGTACGCGTTCTTTACGATCTACCCCCAAACCCGCTTCCCAGTCCAAAGACATACCCCCAGAGGAGATGAACGAGGAGGGTGATGACGAGGCACTAGAGCTCCCTGCACCCGCCGCGGCACGTGTTACGCGCAAACCGCGTCTGCGGTCCCAATCCGCGGACCGCGAACCCGCTACAGCTAGCACGAGTGCGGAACCACCGCGATCGACGCGACGGACGCGTAAAGCGACGGCGTCGCCGCCCGGCGGAGACGCAGAGGACGCGCCTGCAACTACGAAGCGCCGAACGCGTCGCACGCCGACGCCTGAGGTACAGACGGGCGCAGCTCCGCCCCCACCGTCAACACGTCGGAAGGCCAAGACGCCCGTGGCGATTGTAGAAGAGGAGGACGAGGAGAACGGGGATGACCCGCTCGACTCGATCGCGCGTGCGGTGTCGCCTGAGATACCTATGCCTGGTCCTAGTACCGTCAGGCGCAGTGCAAGGGGAAAGCTCACGATAGCGGTCAAGGAGGAAGAAGATGAGAGTCCCGCACCCGTGCCGCCGAAACCGACGGCTACACGGGCAGTTCGAGGACGCCGGGGAGTCGCAGCGGGGACGGGCATTCCGCGAAGTGTGGGCAGGGGTGGGTCGATACGACGCGTCGGCGCGTCAGCGACACGGGCAACGGCGGCAAGTGCGGCGAAAGGGAAGGCCAGCGCTGCGAAGGAGAAAGAGAACACGCCTGAGAGGCAGACGGCCGCGTCTCCTGTGGAGGGCGAGCCTGCGGGTACGAAGTCGTCGATACCCCGGACCGCGACGCGTGGGAAGGTGACGCGCAGTGCGGGGCGTGTGCGTGCGTCAGAAGAGCCTGAGCCGCAGGCCAAAGCGAGTCGTGTAAGAGCAAGAAAGTAATGACACAGACATGGTTCATTTTGGGTCGTCTATTCCTGGTTTAACGATGTTGTTTCTGATGACATGTAAATATACCCCGTTGTGTACCGCTTATGCTGCCACTTGTATAGCCAACCATCGAGCTTCTCATTCATGTTCACTCAGACACGCAGTGCAAGTTGTGAAACAAGAAATATTATTGATTATACTACGATGGAAGAAGGCAGGTATTTGATACAATTGTACAGACGAAGAGCGGAGGCTGGTAATACAGTGGGGGTTATGCACAGAGGGAAACTAGAAGAAGGAAGTCCAGGCATATCATCCATAGAATTAGGTGCAATATTGGAGTCCGGAACGGTCAGTAGCTAGCGTTCAAGACAGGGTCAGAAATGGTACGAGGGTCCTCCAAAGACAGCGGCGCACAGCGCCAGCATATCTTCCGAACTTTTGATCGTGGCTCAATGTTTTATCTCCTGGACATCTCGATGATGCGGTTAAGGGCCGTGAGGATGATCTCCCACGCAAGGTCCATCATCGCCCAGAGCTCGGTGTCGAAGATGCCCAACGCGCAGGTGTTCTTCCAGAGCCCGTTGACGACTTTGGCGTGCGCCATGAGGGTCTGCACTGCGCCCTGAGGGCCGCTCTGCGTGTAGGCGTAGCTCGCGAGGGCATGCGCGTAGCGCAGCAGCGAGTCGGCCGTGAACTGAGTGGCGTAGCTGCGGACCGCGCCAGAGGTCGACGACGCGCCGGCAGCGGGCGGGAGGACGCTTTGCAGGGCGGGCAGAAGGGTAGCGAGGAGTGTGTCCGCGCGCTTTGTGTGCAGGTACGCGTGCAGGTGCGGGAAGGTAGCAGCGTCAGGCACGGTGAGCGGGACGACGGGCAGGCTGATCGCCGTGGACTTGTTGCTGGCTGCGCGCGAGGCGGGAAGGCGGGGCAGAAGCGTGCAGTGCGCTGCGAGCACAAGGGAGTGCGTTGGGTACAACGGGACGATGGTAGAGGATCCCTGCTGCGCCTGGGCCGCGAAGGAAGCGGCGGTTGGCGTCGATGGAGATGAGGGGGACGACCTCGAGGACGAGACTGCTAACACGTGCGTAGGGAACGACGCGGAGGGCGGCACACTCGCCGTAGGACGCAGTGGAGCGTCCACGGTGGGAGGCAGGCGTGATCTAGGCAAAGAGCTCGGGATAGAGAGTAAAGTAACGGCTGCAATCATCCTATAAAATTCAAAAATCAGATATGATGACGATGGGACGTATGCTAAGACTACTCACTGGGGTGCTTGCGATGCCAGGTGCCTTTGGATGTATTCCAACGGCACATTCGCTAGCTCGGGAGCAACGGCTGCGATGGCACGCGGATCGATCTCCACATGAGGAGGACGGTCTAGCTTACGCGGAAGCTGGACGGAAGGCGTAGCGGGAGCTTGCATCGACTGCATGCCGCGATGGTAGCTGGGAATTGGCTGGGGGGTGATTTGCAGCATGACTGTATATGTAACTCGGGGGGATAAAGTAGCAAAAATTAAGGGGAATTCGCTAGGAAAAAGAGCTTTGGCTAGGCTCGATAGTGCGTAGCTGAACAAGAGTGAGACTCTGTGTCTAGGAAACCGGAAGAACGAAAATTACACGCGAAACGAGGCGGACGGATATGCAAGCACTCGGCTGTAGTGGTGTGGCGTGCAGAGGTGGCGAGGGTTGATCACTACGAGGACTTTGACCTGGCAGGAGTGTTAGTGTGTGGATTCGTTGACGGTGTCCAAGAGGGCTCTTATACTTTGCAGAGGGGCCATATGGAGGACAAGGCGTGATAGAAAATTATTAGATGTGAGCGAGATGTTTGTTGCATCCTCTGTAGGACATAAGAGGATGGACGGATTTGGGCAATAGCTTGTAGCCTGCGAAGGCATGGCGGGCGAAGAATCCACACGTGGGGGAGGAAGGATGCACTCGGTCGGGTCGCACTCGCCTTTGTAGGAAAACCATCAAACACTCCCGCGCTCAAAACATATCCTTCCCGTCAGACATATCAGACTGCCCATCCTTCTGCGGTAGACCGCCTTGTAGTCAAAGCAACTGCTATCGACACTTTGTACTTCCCTCTTCTCCATATTGGACACAAAGCGTGTGTATCTACCGACCTACCAGAGGCAAAGTGCACCCAAAGTGCGCTTCGCAATTGGCGCACGCGTACTTGGGCGCACTGCGGGCGCGCACCCAGGTGCGGTATGTCAGACCCACCGTCAAATTTCCTGCAGCTTGGTCCAAGCATTGGTGGTCTGAGCAACAGCGGCGCACTAGTCAGCGTTTTGGAAGACCGCGAGCTCCCTCTAACTTCAACCGTTTGCCCAAACGCGTCACAATGACACCTCCCCCACGTGCCTCTGCTTGCCTAGTCCGAGGATCCTCTCTGTGTCGAGCTCGGGACTCGGGCCTCGCGCGACTGCGTCTTGATCGAGTCAATGTGGCCTGTGGTTAACCTTCTCCGGGTATCATCAACGAATGGGGCGGGTGAGAAGCTCGGGGTGACTCGGACGGCACTGTACAGAAAACAACGCACGCCTTCTGCGTACTGCAACTTCAGGGTTTCTTACGTGGCTTTGTCGGTTTCGCATGGAAGATGGGCTTGCTCGCCCATAATCCCTTGACCGCAGAACCTGATCCGCCTGTACTTTGCGGGGAAGAAGCGTCTGAACTCGCCGCAGAAGCCTGGACAATGCGTGATCGTTAGAACAGCTCTCACGTTCCAAAGCGTACACAAGGACTCACATGTTGCTTGGCAACCGGGCGACGATCTCCCACTTTGGGGACGGCTGACGCTTCGTATGTCCGTCTTTCTGTTCGAATATTGCCATCGCGCTTGGGACGTCTGGGGGCATCACCGTCCCTTGGAGCATCTTGGGAGAATCCATTTCTCGGTCGAGCAGTCTTGCCTTGTTTTCGCATAGCGAACTTCCTCGGGGATGACTCGTCATTAACAAACTTCCTTGTCGGTGGCGAGATGCCCATGGCTTCGAAGGGATCAAGTGCGAGAAACTTCTGGACATCATCGCGCGATTCCTTGTCTTCGGAAGTTCTGCTCGTCGCCAGCGATTTTTCGGATTCGGACCTGACATCAGTCTGACGACCCTGATCTTTGCTTTCAAGCTGGTTGAAGAGAAGGTTCCACGTGTCGTCTTCCAGAGCGTGTGTTGACTCCTTATCTGAAGCGTCGAGAGTGGTTTGGGCCTCCTTTAAGTTAGCCCTGGCCGCCATATCACAGAGTCTCCTGAAGACAGCATCGTCATCCTCTTCGTTGCCATCCGGGCGGATTGCGCTTGCAGTCTGAGTCTGGACACTGGTTGCTCGAAACCGGAGGTCTCTTGTATTCAAGCTCGTGACGTCAGCGCGAGGTCTGCGAACCAGTCGTCGTTGGAGGTTGCATGATGTTGAGGAGAAGCTTCGTGAGTGTGCAGTGGTGCTCATTGGCCGTTTCCCACTGGAGGCCTTCGGTCTGTGGCTACCGTTGTTGACGAAGGGCGGGCTGGGAGTCGCTGATGGGGAGGATACAAGCAAGTCAATCGTTTCTGCTGGTTTCGCCGCTGGAACGATGCGGCTCAGCTGATCCACAATGCTGTTGACAGATTGTTTGCGGGTGTCAGGCTGCGGCAATCTTGGTGCAGACCTCTCATTGCCTTTGGCTTTCACATCTTGCGACTCCTTCCCCGCCTTTTTGGGGGCTTTTCGCTTCTTACTAGACAGCAAGCGGAGCTCCTCCAGCGTCAGCAACGGCTGCTCTTTCGCTTTCTCGGTCGCCGCATTCTCCTCCTTCGTGACCCGGAACCCGAGCTGCGCGAGCATACGCTTCTGTGCCTCCCGCACGTCTTTCTGGCGCTCGACCTGGTCTTGCAGAAGCGCGCGCACGAACGACGCCTCCTCTGCCCACTGTTTCGACGCATTCATCTTCCCCACAGGAGACTCAGGGTCTATTGTCGGCAAGGGTTCTATTGTCGTAGGTTGTTCCGCCCACACCTGCGCACTGAGCACCTCGTCTAAGGCGGTCTGGTAGTCTGTGACGGCACCTGGTGACTGCGCCGCTGGGAGGTCTTTGGGCGTAGCTTCGGTGGGGACGTCGGGGGCAGGGAAAGGCACGGGCCGTTTGGAGTGGTGCTTGTGGGTACAGGCGGATGTATGTAGGTCCCTGCGCGGCCTGAGTAGCTGTTCAGACTGTTTTGAACGCCTCGAGCGACCTGAAGAGCGTGTTGGTAGCGCCAACTCGACACTCGCGTCCTCGAATATATCGAGATCGAAATCTACATGCAGTATACCAGGCGATGAACAAACATCTCTTCACTTTGAATGACACGCGGGTACCAGAGACACTTACCAAACAACTCTTGCTTTTCCTGTCTTGGCGGCTTGGGCTTCCTGACAGTTGTACGCTTCTCCTTGCTCGTCGTCATTCGCAGCCTATCAAACGCGCCTACTTTCCGCGACATCTTCAACAGGTGCTGGCACGTTCCCCGATCCATTTCTTGCGTCTTCTGATACAACCATGCCCGATCCTCCCTCACGTTCGACTTGCGCTGTGCGAGCTCCCACCGTAGCTCCCAAGGCAGCCTCGAGGGCGCGGGCGTAGTAAAAAGCGGATTCTGGCGCAGTTGCGCGACCACGTAGCTTATTTCGACGGCTTGACAGCGTAATTGTGCTAGGAGCCCATAATACGACGTCAATCGTTCCAGTGGCCCATCCTCCACTAGGGATGGTTCCTTCTCAAGCTGCGTCTTCAAACGCTGCACGCGTCCGCGGAAGAGATCCACGCTTTGCCTCAATTGGAGCACTGCCTGCTCAAACGCCAGCCGTTGCATGTACAACTCTGTGTGTTCCAAGTGCGAGACGTAGTCCGTGTTTGCTTGGTCGGCGACACATCGATCCTGATAGTCATGAAAGGCCGTGTCCGGCTTCGATGGTCGGGCGTGAGAGCGAAGGGACCACGGCATCCACTTTGTTTTCGTCCAAGATCTCGAGCTAGAAATCAACTCGTTAAACACCTCCTCCGCTAAGCGGTAATTGGTGTCCGATGCTGCGTTTTGCGGCATGATCCGCATAGACCGCAGGATGTGTTCCTCGTCCAGAGGTGCAAGTAGCGACGAGACGGCTACCAGATCGGCGTAGAAGACTTCGAAGTGGACGTATCTTCCAGAAGGTCCAAGCCAGTAGATCGGAGTACACAGGTGACGATTCTTGTGTGCATATTGTGGTGGTTTTTGTAGTGGTTTTTGTGGTGGTTCTTGCTCAGGCTTGCCGACATGGAACTCGTCGAATGCTTCAGCCATCACATTGTAGTCGAAGGCCTGTGTTTCGACATCTTCTCCCGCTAGCATCAGTTCCATTATCACGTTCTCGTCCAGCGGCATCATAGGCGGGTCGTCTGCATTGGGGGCTTCGCCGCTGTCTTCGGGTTCCGGCGAGAAGGATACATGAAAATCAGGTTGCGAAGGTCGTGATACTTGCTCGGTTTCGTGAGATAGAATCACAACGTTTGGTTGGGCATCCGAGGAGGTAGCGACAGAGGCCAGTCCTCTCTTGAGTAATCTGGATGGTGTGGCCTTAGCGGGACTGGAACGCTCCACTCTGCTCAAGGATATAATGAGCGACGGTTTGGCGGATCGGGGTATGTCAGGATGTGATAGTCGGGCAATATGAGACTGTCGTTGAATTATGAGTGGCCGGGTTGCAGGGAGGGCTATACGGGAGGTAGAGGCTACTGGGGCGGAAGATGAAGACTGCACTGTTGTTGGTCCGCTCTCTTGGGGTAGATTAGATCGGTGAAGCGGTTTCTGTATCATAGTCTGGGGCTGCTGCAACGATGTATTTCGCGAATCAGATGGTTTTGTACTAGATGAAGAAGGTGTAGATGGTGAGCGACGTGCGGAGGAGGTAGGCGGGGTGCGCCGGGGTTGTGCATGATCATTAGAGGCCGGTTTAGCTCGAATCTGTCTGGATGGCTTGGATTTGGAGCGCATCGAAGTACTTTGCTCCTCGGCCAATTTCTTCTCAATGACCTTAAAGGACTTCGACACATCTGACAGGGCTTTTCTGCCGTGTCGTATCAATTCAGGCCACGGCATCTTGTAAGCTTCTAGCTTAGGCCAAAGAAGATACGTCCAGTCTACCATAACGTTCAGAGACAGATGGATAGATAGACAACTGAGCACGCACCCTGAGATATCCAATGTTTCCCTATATCACTATCCTTGAAAGTTACGACAAGGTCGCCCTTTTCATTCTTCTCAGCGTCCGCACCTCTTGTCGCGACGAAAGTGAACGCAGAGTAAATCCGTCGCACGATTGTCTTCCGAATGCATGCCGCCTTGTGTACCTTCGACTTCGGAGAGAAGACCAAGACAGACATGTTGACTCTACGATCTTTAGGCCATTCGCTTGGAGCATAGTCGTTGTCTTGCGGTTTCTCCGGGGCATAGAGCACGGCTTTTGGAATGGCCCTGAGTTGAAAAGCCGGAGTGTCAATGGTAGGCGAGTTGCGCATGGCACGGCTTCCGCGGTATGCCCATGGATGCGAAGGATCCACGAAGTCGGTAGGAGGCGAGGCACCACCCGCCCATGACCCGATACTGCCTGGCGTAACACGATTGAACTGAGGAAAATAAGCTCGAGGAGTGAGTATATAGCGAGGTTTCAACGTACATTGAGAGACTTTAGGGTCTTTTTACGAGTAAGTCTGCTCAGTTGCGGACATCCTCGCATTGCCAGACACGAACGTCAAGCTGGTCGTCTAACAGTTGAGCGCCCATCATCCCCCGCGGATGCAACCTCGGCGTCAACGGTGCCTTGCTTCACAACCACCAGCTCTTGTGGTAGTCTTTCCAGCACTCCAGCGGATAGCTTTTACTTTGTTTTCCGTACGCTTGCCTAGACATTATACCACAGAGGTCCATAAATGAAGTAAAGGTCTGGTCAGATATTGTTCTGCGAAATCACTTACGCTTTATCGACAATTACTGTTCTTTCGAACCGAATCTCGTGCTGTAGGTCGTCTAGTACAAGTGAAGCTCTATGACTCAAATCCTTGGGCTTATCGACCGCGGCTCCAGGGCTAAGACACTTTTGTTTCCAGGGGGTCCCAGAATCAAGACAGTTTGCCGCCGCCAACATGTTCCCGGCGACATCACGGACTCGGGAGCGAAAATGAAGGAACCTTGACACATCGGGATATGTTCCGAGTCATATGAGGATTTCTTGACAGTCACTGTGTGAGCACTTTGCTGCTCTGCAAGACGTCTTCAACGACCTTCGAGGTCGTTCGCTCCCGACGCTTTCTAAATTTGGGCCTGTACGGGGATCGACAGAAGTCGGCGCGCATCGGCGATCGGCAAGAAGGTTTCCACGTGGCTCAAACTAGAGGACCTTCCCGGTTTGGCATGAGCGCCTATTCCCCGCTGGGCATTGTCGAGCCAAGGCGGGGCGGTGAATGTTTCCCGCAGATGCGCTCTCGCCTCCAAGATAAAGTCACCGCGTCTCGGTCCGTTGTGCTCGGGTCTCTCTTGCGCAACTTCTCCCTGGTCTCGTGTCGCAGTCGCTCTTTCATAGCCCAACGTCTAGTCGAGGAGTCCCTTGATCCCTAACCTCGACCATGGCCTCTTGGACGTCCTCTCTCTCAAAACTGTCTTTCACTGTGGTTTCTCTGGCATCGATTGGTCATGCGTACATCAACTACGCCAACGACTTTGTTAGCCCCAATTATGTTCTCTCGAATAACTTTTCGAACACCACTATTCCTGCGCAACAAACTATACTCGCATGGGCTGATCAAAGCGCGCAGGGCGGCCCTTGGAGTGAGTCGAGGAACTAATATACATTCGCGGGTTACTGATGCTTGGGAACACAGGTGTGACAACCAAACCGTATCTTGCGCCGTCTGGTGACATCCACGATTATATGAGCTGGGCCCCTTAGTGCGTACCACAAAATCCTCTGTCTGTCGTACGACTTAATGTCTTCTATTACAGTGCATGGCCAAATTGCTCAAATGTAGACAATACTACGGAACTGACCCCCCAGGAAGGTGAGTGTCATACCGTCTCCTTTCTACGACACTTCGCTCACCTATTCTAGTCTGGTCCGAATGTATCTATTACACCCGTGACGGTCAATTCAACCCCGATGGCCGCGCCGTGAACAACGTCGGAGACTTTGATAGCCTCGCCAACGCTGTACTTTTCAACTCCCTTGCATGGGCTATCAACGGCTCGGACTCGTACGCTCAAAGAGTTGCCCAATACATCAACACTTGGTTCATTGCTAACTCCACGTACATGAACCCAAACCTGAACTATGCGCAAATGCAACGCGGTATATACGGGCAGAACGGCACACATACGGGTGTCTTGTAAGCACCCTCTCCGGTTATGATCTTTGCCTGTTGATGTTGAATATCATCCAGAGACTTGAAGTGTATGGCTAAGATTGCTAGCGGTGTCCTTGTCCTTCGTCAAGGCAAAGCTCAGTCTTGGACCTCTGACATCGACTCCCAATTCCAATCCTGGCTTCAGGAGTACATCACGTGGATGACAACCAATACCCTCGCACTCCAGGAGAAGGCAGCCACTAAGTGAGTGCTAGCTACTGTAGACTGTCATAATACTCACTTGCCTTCCGCAGCAATCATGGATCCTTCTACTTCAACCAGCTTGCATCGCTCCAGATTCTTGTAGACGACCTCGATGGCGCCAACAAGACTCTTCAGGAGTACTTCACGGGTATCTACGTGAACCAAATCAATACCAATGGCGATCAGGCCAGTACTCTATTGACGCACAAATATTATGCCGTTCTCATTCGTCTCTATAGCCTTTGGAATCGATCCGTACAAGGCCTTACCACTACCGTGCGTACAACCTCGCCGCCATGATTGTAAGTACATTCTCGGCTTTCTGCACACTCACGGCTCATTCCTCTTTTCCCACAGACAAACGCCCGTCTCGCGGAATACGTCGGCTGGTCCGCCTGGAACCACACGACGAAGACAAATACTACCATCAAGAACGCAGCCGATTACGCAATGCTGCAGTCCGCCGGAAGCGAGACCGCGTCAGAGCTCTACCCCGACGTCGCCGCGGTCGGAGCTGTGTACGGCGACCCCACGGGCTCGTACGCGGCATGGCTCAAGGCTGCAGAGAACAGCTCGTACGTGGCGGACGCGACGTTCTTCTGGGACCAGCCGCTGGGCGACAGCGGGTATGCGGCACAGCTTGAAGCGGCCGCGAGTGCAAGTGCAAGTGCGACGGCGTCGGGTAGCAAGAGTACGAGTGCAGGCGGCGTGAAGACGGAGCATTCGGGTGCACTGTCGCTGGTAAGGCAGGATGCAACGTGGGCGAGGTGGATCATGTATTACACCGTCTTCTCGCTTCTCATTGCAGGCTCGCTGGTAGAAAGCTGGTAAGCGCGAAGGCCCACCCACATGTCTCTGTCTTGCCCGGAGATACATTCAGATACCACGCGTCGTCTTGTTCATTTCATTGCGACATGGCGTCAGAAGACATTTCAACTCGACGTAGACCGCCGAACGCTTCCTTGTTTGCATACACGCCCATCGCTTCTGTACTACTTCCAAACACCCATCTTCGTGTTCGACTCGTAGGCGTTGTACTAATCCATGCCTTTGTTACATCCTATTGTTTTACCTAGCTGATGTAAATAGCTTAGCTGGCTGTCACGTCCGCATACACTCTGTTTCGTTTTCTGTTTACATACCTCTCGGAAGTCGAATAAACAATACGATGCTATTGTCATTATGTTTTTTCCTCAGTCACTCCGTTATCGTTGATCTTAACTGATATGTGGCGTTCGGCATCTTCCGTTGATGGTAAAATGCCCCCGTCGGCGCTCATACCTTTTCCACACTCTACCATCGTTCGAATTCAGAGCTTACGGGCTCAGTTGAGATGTTATCCTATGTCCTACTTGCTTACAGGTACTTTTTTTTTGCGTCGCTGGCTGGCCTATGGCCGAATTGGAACCGAAATTTGAAAGCTTGAACGTGGTGAGAAGGCCCAGCACGTCATCAGCGCGGATGCTATGTCGAGATGTGCAAAAAGGTGCAGTTGTCCAACGATTTGACTACGTCCATAGCTCACATATAGAGAGAGTCACAGCTGACTAGCCTAGCGTATTGATTGTGTCAGACGACCGTTTATATTCCGCGAAGTGCGCTTGAAGGCGGACTCGGACTTGAGACGTGCACATGAACATCTGCATGACAGATTTCAACGCGGAAAGAAGCCATATCTGAAACTGTGATCTATCTATGTGTATTCATGTCTTATGACATTCGCTGTGCACTGCATCCGTACGCACTTCCTCGGGTTTTATGCATTGATCATCTTACCCGTGTTCACAGTAGTCCAATAAGGCCAACGCACATCGGTACGAAGTCATACGAAGCATGACGGTCATATATCCTCGCATAGTAATGTCACAGCTGCATAGTACAGTCGTATACTGAATGGGGGTTTCTGTTATACATCGATACAAACTGCTTCCGCTGATATCACATCTCCAGAGACCTGTCCTTCACCGTAGAAAATGTCCGGATATGTATGCGCTCAAAGGCCGCCGAGACCACCAAGGCCACCGAGAACGGTGTCGAGGAGCTCGCAGCCGAGGTTGAGGTCGCCCTAATGAAAGGCAGTGAGTATTTGTGGTCGTTTTAGACAGAAGGATATACTGACAATGAGGGGGAGAGAGCCGACCAAGGGAAGCGTGCAGCACGCCGCGCTGGACGACGAGCAGCTAGTCTCGGAAGTGCAGCCAAGACCGACGAGACTGCCGAGGGGCAAGGTGTCGAGCAAGCTGCCCACGACTGGCAACGCGGACAGCAGGCCTGTGACCTCACCGAGCTGTACGTGGAAATTGGTCAGTATCAAATTACTTTCTTCAGCGGACCCGCGGGGACACCTACGGGGAGGAGAGAGTTGCAGCAGCCGGCAGTGCCGGAGCTGGCGGGGCAGCTCCCGGAAGCCTGAGGCGTCGGGGTGGCGACCGCAAGAAGGGGGAGAGCGAGGATGGTGGCGACGGAGAACTTCATGGCTGTTGAGGAAGAGAGAGGTTGGACTCGAAGAGGCTGGATAGTCGGTGCTATGAGCTGTTCGACTGAGGACTCTGGAGGTACGGGGCCTGTCTTTTATACACCTGCGAAGGCGCTAAGACTGGAGAACATACCAAGGGAAACATGGCTTGCCATCGGTGACGTTCCTCCCAATGCGGACTTTCACCCTCCCAAGGCACCCTGTGCTGCTGTTTTCAGCCCGCATGGACACATTTGCCGTGCTGAATACGGCATGAAACACATCTGCCGACATTGCTGTGGCGCAGAACTTCCGCTTCGTCCTCTCGTGAGTCAGGGTGGACTTGCTGTATTGAGCTCTGACAGCGTGTTTCGCAGGGTTGTCTCCACAGGACGTGTTGCATCGATGGTCAGAGGCTATTCGACGTTGATCCGACAGCGAAACTATGACCACTTTATGAATATAGACACGGTCCGTCCCCAGACTGAATTCGCCTCGCGTTCTCGCACTGACGTCCATCCTTATAGCACACCAATCAGGGCACAACCCCCTCCCGTGTGCTGACATCGCTTTGTTTTTCGCTGTCTTCTCTCCCGTTCATCAGATATGTCCCTGAACGTGTTCACAACGCCTCAGCCGCAAATACAAATCGTCGAAGACGGAGGCTCTAACAGAAGGCGGAACTTGTTAAGGGCATCCGGACGATCCACGAGAAACGCGATTTCATTATGCGGCAACAAACCGGTCACGCACACATGCTGAAAGGCAGAAATCGTATACCATGTTCCCATCCCGCCCCGCGCCTCTTTGTTACTACCGACATCTGTATATCATAGATGTCCAGCCTCATGGCCGCGTTTGCAATTGCGTTTATATTGACCGTTCTGTGCCGAAGGTCGCTCGATGTTCCTGTGCGTATTTACCCCTCCTATTTGCTTGATTATTGCTCTTCTTCAAAAGATTGTATTGGTGAAGGAACGCTTCGAACAGACGGGAATCACGCATCTGTCGCACGAAATACAAATACCAGACATGGCAAGCATACGGGGTTACGGGCAGTCACGGATGGTGTGTAGGCATGATCACCGTTTTCAAGCACCCTCGTTATATATATCAGTACAAGCATGGAGGCATTCGATTCGGACAATTCTTCCTTGGAGGCAAGTGTAGTGTCCAGTCACGGCCGCTTGATTTGTGGCGACGTCGAAGGTTAAGGTTGTAATGAGGCGTCTGTCTCCTTTTGGATTCCATTACGGACACGGCGGGCACGACTTGTGGAGATAACTTTGCGCGAATCTCTGGTGACGTCGCTGGTATGTCTCTCGTACCTTGATTTGTCCTGATTTTCGGCGCTACAGCTGCTTCGACGTACAGGGTTATACCCTCTCCCACTGGCTCAGTGCCTCGGTTGCGAAGATGGGGCGGAGGAAGGCAGCATCCGGCCCAAGACTCCCAAAAAGACACTGTGCGCCTCATCTTCATGACACAGAGACGGTGCTGACTTGACTGCTTTGTCTCTGACTCTCTGACACAGAGACAGGAGGGATTAGCATAGTTGTGTGAGGTGCTTATAGTAACAGGGTATACAGATATATATACAAGCAATAGATATTTAAAAGCCAAGATGTAAGCGGCGTCCGCCTTGATCGTCCTCGGAGTGGTCCGCGCATAAGGTGCAGGCACTCACGGCCGTCGTAGACTGTAGATGTATATCGTACAGTCCACGTCAATCTCGCCTATGGCTAGAAGTACGATCGTGTACGTGCTATACGAACGACGCGTCCCGGAGATTGGCTTGGAATACGCCATCCTGGACTGAAGTGGCGATCAGGGTTAGAGTGGGCCCGGACCGCGAAAGTCGGGGAGGACTTACTGGATCTGATCGTAACCGCCGTCGCTTTCTTGTTCTGCAGGGAAGGTAAGGGAGACAGGTCAGGGAAGAGTGGAGTGCGCACGCGAGGTGGGGGCGTACCACGACAGACGTTAAATAGCCGTAAAACGGCCGTTCTACGGGCGAGTACTCCTTCATGTAATCCCTAAACTTGTCCCGGATGTCTGAGATGAAAGTATGTTCAGTCTCCATCCTTTGGCAATGCCCGTCTGCGTATAACGTACATTTCCCGAACACAGACATCTTGTTCTCCCTGTCCCCATACCTGGGAATGTACTTTCTAACATTGACGCCTGCCTTGAGCTTCTTCTCCAACAGGTCGCACTTATTTAGGAACACTACAACGGACAGCGAGTCTAGGGTTAGGACAAGCCAGTACACCACCCAGATGATCTCGCTTACAGATGACAACAGCGTCTTGAAGCAGCTTCGACCCGACGATCGACTTCCATAGAATAAACGAGTCCTTCAGCCGATTTATACGGCGATCTTCTGCGAGGTGTTCGTCGAAACATGATATTGGCGCTAAGAATAGAATAGAGTCGATGTCCTCGAAGTACGGGAGCCATACACTGCGCTGAGGGCAAAATACGGAGCAGAGGAGGCGGATAAAGATTTAGTCTACGCAGCTCGGGGAGGGGACTGAGATGCGTACGTTTGTCCGAGCACCGCCGACGTCAAAAATACGCCACTCCTTCCCTTGGGGATCTAAAGTTTGAAGCTAAGTCTACTGCACGGAGGGGAATGGTACAGGTGACGAGGTGACTTACTGTTTTTATCTAGGGGCAGTCGATACTCCTGTACCCCTACTGTCCGTAGGCGGGCGTGGAGGACGTCCTCGTCTGTAGGCTCGTAGCTTCTCGATCCGACCCGCCGTGCGTTGTCCAAAAAGCTATGCACACGAAACGGAATCAGCATCGCAGGGGAGGCGTAAAACGCAGATGCTTACTACTCCGCCGAATTGTCCAGCCCAATGCGCCGCCGCACGAGGATATCGCGGATGACATGGTCGCCCCAGAGCAGCTCGACATCATCCCGGCACCCCGCGATGACCTCCGTCGCGTCCACGCCCGCCGAATGGCGTCCCGACACGCGCACGTCCCCGCCGCGCAATCCGCCCCGCGCGCGGAGGCTCTCCTTCCACGACGCGTGCGAGCGCACGCAGAACTCGCGCCGGCGCGGCGACAGCGGGAGCGCCTCGAGCGGGTACGCGCCCGCCTCGAATGGCGTCGCGACCATCGTGGAGTGGTCCCCGTGCAGAGACGCCTCGGTGACCTCCTCCGATGGGGCCCCGAGTAACAGCTTGAGGTCGGCCTCGACCTGGCGCAGTGGGGTGAGCCGGAGCCAGAGCGAGGAGTGCGCAGCGGTGAGGGCGTGCAGGTGTGGACGGGCGGCGGAGAGTGGCGGGGACGGCATAGAGAGCGGAGACGAGGGAAGCGAGAAGTGGGATTGCGAGGACGGACTGCTGGGAGCTCCGTAGAGCGGGTCGGGGTCGTCGTCGGACTCGAAGGCTCCGTTGATCGGGATAGACATGGTGGGCGACATCGGATAAGGGTACCCAGCATGAGGGTCACTTGCTGGTTCAGAAAGCTCTGCGGAGACGATGTCCAGGATGGTGTTTACAGCCCTCACGAGGTTGAGCTGGATGACTATGCGCCAGGAGGCTCGTTCCGCGAGCCATGCCTCGGGAGCTTGGATGATCTGGATGTCTATGACGAGGATCATCAGTCTATGTAGTGCTTTTACATATCGGAAACGTACTCTTCAATGTCGTCGTTTTTCCTGATGGAAACGGTTCATCAGGTTCACGAAAATTTGTGTCATGAATGGTACCTACCGCTTTCGCTTTGCCCGAGAAGCAGCATCTTGAGCACATTCTGTTTCTTGAGGGCAGCATATTCTTTCTTGATCTGTTCGTCTATCTCGTCGCTGATCCTGCGTGCTTCCGCTTCCCTCTGCAGCCTGAGAGCGCGTTCCTCATCTGTCTCGTCCGGCGGGGGAGCGAGGAGAAGCGAGATCGGGTCGTCCCCTTCTCTTCTCACCGGCATAACTCTATCAGTCGATGCTGCAGCCCGCCTGCAGTAGCTGAAGTCCTCTAGCTGAGCAGGAGCTTACGGCTCGCGAGGGCCTTGGAGGGAGGAAAGAGGCGTGTGAAGGCGATACGGACGGAGGGGGTGTCTCGTGTTGCCGCAGAGCGTCGAGGGAATGCGACATCTCGGCAGCAGCGGACATAGACGACGTGGTATATCTATCTACTCATGGACGTCGGGTTTCGGCACAACTAGGCATCCCTGCGTCTGCTTGGTCGCTCTCATGCGCCGCAGGCCTCCTATGGTGTGCATTGAGGTACGCGCTAGCTCAGGATGCGACATGTGGGTCCTTCGAGCCGTCTAACCGCACTCGGACGGAGGCATCCTCGAAAAGTCTCCTGATGGGAGCTTCTGCTTAGCTTCTGCCCTAGACGCACGTTGATTCGGCCCACCGTGCCTGCACAGATGGGTCGGGACTTTAGAATGCTTTACAACCGTTGCTTGCAAAGACTCGTCGGCATTAGCGAGCATTCTGCTAGATCCACCAACGTCCCGCCTCCGCTGCATAGCTCGACGGCGGGGTAGCAGGTGAGCAGCCATCTGTTGTGGGTTGGGATCTTCGCTGACCTTCCTGGGCAGCAAGCTGGACCCGTGGAACTCGTTCGTCTTCGGATTGTTCTCAGCACACAAGCGAGGCGCATCACAGGATCTGATGTTATCTGATCGAGAAGCGGAGGCTTTTTTTCGCCCTGATCCTCCCCACCCATGAAGCGCTCACAGGCTCGCAGCCTGGACACAGTCTCACGAAAATCAGGAGGGATATTCCCGGTAACTACGAGTTCAGACAGCCCTGGGTAGTGTTGAAACACGAATCTGACTGATACGACAACAAAAGCCGACGTCGGATTTTACTGTTCAACTGGTCGTCACATCGCTGCAACAGCAGCTGAACGGACAGACACTAAAAGGAGATACGTGCAGAGTGAGTGGATCCTTGTAGACGTCTGTTACGCGAATCCACAGCAAGGGTCTGACACGTTTCACGTCGTTGTTCTAGCTCAAAAGACATTTTAGAGGCGGATGAAGTCCTCCATAATTAATGATGGCATGTCCAGCGGTGAAATGCGATCTTGAAAGAACGCAGCTACGACACAGGGATTATCTCACCAACATGTAGCATTCGGACTCGCCCGAGTCATCCGAGTTCTCGTTCTACGGGTTCAGACAACTTGTTAGAGAGGGTCACAGTCGAGGCTGTTGCTGTGAATCTTGAAATAAGCACTGCAGTAAACGCATATTCATCAATCCTAACGTACGGAATCAACTACTCCGACAACGTCATTTCTGTTCGAGTGGGGGTACGAAACGGACGTTGTGGGGCGCACAACTTGTGTGGGGTGTCGTCGCCAGCGCCTGTCTGTCAATTAAAGCGATCGCCACGTGCACCGCGCCCCTACACGACCTCTTTCATCTTTGTCTCCCTCCTCTTCATCCTCCTCGATTCCCTATCCACCATGTTCGGCGAGGAGCTCAAGACATTGCGACGGTTGGGAGTCAGACATGTGTGTGATACTTGCCTTCTTAACATATCCGACGCTAAACGTGTCACTAGGTCCTCCTGCAGATACTCAACTTCGCCTCGGTCCTCGCGACGGGTCTCATGATTTGGAAGGGGCTCGGACTGGTCTGCAATACGGAGTCGCCAATAGTGGTCGTACTCAGGTAATGTCTACCCTCCTTTGCCACTGACTCCGAGGCTGAAAACAGCTCGTGGCGTTCCAGCGGCTCGATGGAACCCGCCTTCTATCGTGGCGATCTCCTCTTCTTGACCAACCCCGTCGACCAACGATACCAGACGGGCGACATCACCGTATACAAAGTCCCGGGGGCGGACATCCCCATCGTGCACCGTGTGCTGGAGACGCATAACGCAGTGTTGAGCCGGAAGGGGTACGTGTCCGATTATAATAGGCGCTGTGACCCGTCATTCATTTCCATGGGGTATGCATAGGCTGATCAGTGCGAGTCCGCTCGCGAAGGACCAGTTGCTGTTAACGAAGGGCGACAACAACCCTGTGGATGATATTGATCTCTATCAAGGGCTGGAGTGGCTAGAGCGGAAACATATCGTGGGCAAAGTACGAGGGTACGTCCGCAGTCTCACTCTTGTCGCAGCCTTTTGCAGCTTTGTTTGCTTGAATAGGTTCCTGCCATACGTTGGCTACGTAACAATCGCAATGGTAAGTCTTAGAACATATCTGTTCTCAGTCGCATAACCCATACCATTCTCACAGAACGACTTCCCACAACTCAAATACGCGCTGCTCGGCGGGCTCGGACTGCTCGCGCTGATACAACGAGAATAATGCACCGACGGACTCTGCACGAGACGAGATACGACATTCAGGCTCAGATAAGCTGTATACTTATTCCGCATTTTTTTTTCATCTGCACGGAGAGAGTAGTCTGTCTGCGACGCAGTGCTCTCTTTCTTTGTTGTCTTGCTTTTTGTGGTTTAGATTCTTCATCCCTCCTCTGGGTATCAGGCGTTATTAATACCAGCCTCAGGATCGTCGTCATGACCTATGCTATTGCGTGCCTGGCGTGCAGTACATCTTACGTGTATGTGCTCGTGCCCACGACAAGTGCAGTACAATGCTGCATTCGGCGGTAGGCCCGCGGACGCACATCTTCTCGTACACGGTCTATCCCTCATCGCGCTCGAACGTTAAGAGCGACTTCTTCAGTTGCACCAGCTGATAGCATCCATCCACAGTGCTTCTCGACTTCTCGGGTTCTTGGCCCTGACAGCGTTCACCTTAGCTTCAGCCTTAGGTTCTCGTGCGGGCTCTGCGATAAGCATGACCTGGTCTTCAATATATCACGATTGATGCAGGTGCCTCCTTATCCACCACCTGCAGGGGCATAGCATGTGAACGTGGAACCCAAATGCGCTGCGCTTGGGCGGGTGCTTGCGAACGGTGGGCTGCTAACCTTGTGGGATCGCACGGTTTGACGGGGTACGGGTATAAGATAGCGAGGAGGGGAGGATAAGATTCGTGGGCCTCTTGCGTTCTGACCCTGATAGGTAGCTCGACAAGACGAAGACGAACGTGCCGCATTGGCCTCGACGGACATAAGCATGGACGAAGAGAAACGAAGTCCATCTCGGTCGGATGAGAAGGCAGACGACGTCGTTGTCTTCGTGGACGACGCGAACTCGGTCGTGCAAGATGCAGAGGACGTCCCGAAGCTCGACAAGTTCGCGAGGAAGGTGGCAAACTGGATCACGCGGCATGGGCTGGAGGGGCATGGGTGCGTTTGCCTGGGCCGATTCCCCAAGTAATGCTCGTGGTGAGCTGATTTGGTACTATATGCACGTATCGGTGGTCGTGTCGCCAGCGTCGACCCCGTTCCCGTCGAGCAACGGACCGATCCGAGGATATACCAGATGTTCTTCGTTTGGTTCACGGCGAATTTCAACATCCTCTCGTGCGTATCGTTCAGTTTCGTTTGCCATGCCTGCATATACTGACTTTCATTCGCCGGATCTGTGCTGAATTTTGCTGGCGTGGATACTGCAGGCTTAATGTGGGGACCGTCGGCCCTGCGGTCTTCGGCCTGGGCATGCGCGACACGTTCATTACCATCGTCTTTGTGGACATCATGTGCGTGCTTGTCCGTTTTGCCCGGATCGTGAACGTTGTTTCGTGTTGGAGCTGATACAATGTATGAACTTAGAGCTTGTGCGTTTCCCGCGTTTTTGTGCGTGTTTTTTTCTCTCTCATTGGACTTCACAGATCATGCTGAGCCTGTTTCTAGCGTGATCCTGGGACCGAAGTTGGGCACGCGCGCGATGGTGCAAAGCCGGTTCTCCTGGGGGTACGTATATATATCCCGACTTAAACGTCAGACTCGCCCTCTTGACGGCTGACCCGCTCGTACGCGCTCATAGATATTACGGTTCCATCATCCCGAGCGTGCTCAATGTGCTCTCCATGCAAGGCTACTGCATCGTGAACTGTATCATCGGGGGCCAGACACTCGCGAGCGTGTCGCCGCATTTGAACGACACAGCGGGCATCGTCATAACAGGGCTGATTTCGTTCGGGGTGAGTCTTTCGTCTTAGTTCGTCGTTCATCCAAGTCTTGGGTCCAAGAGCGTGTTGCTCATTGAGAATATTTTCCATATGATAGGTTACATTTTGCGGCTACCAAGTGCTGCATTGGTACGAGATGCTAGCATGGATTCCGAACGCGATCGGCTTCATCGTCATGCTCTGCGTGTCGGGCAAGACACTCACCACTCTCCCGCTCACAGCGTCAACACCGGCTACAGCTGCGTCTGTGCTGTCGTTTGTTTCGACTTTGGGGACGTCTATTGCGTCGTGGTCTACTGTTTCGCCCGATTATGGTGTCTTCCATGACGCGAAGGCTTCGGGGTGAGTCTCATGCGTGTCTCACCGAGCAGTCCTTTCACTCAAAAAATACGATTTATCAGATTCAGAATTTTCATCTACGCCTACCTCGGTTTTCTGGCATCTAGCGTACGTCCCAGTCGGCCTTGGGTCGCATCAGCTACTCATCGATACGCAACAGATCACTGTGCATTTCCTCGGCGCGGCGATCACCGTCGGCGCCCTCGTCGTGCCTGCCTGGAACGCAGGTTTCGACAATGGCAACAACGTTGGTGGGCTCGTGGCCGCTGTGCTCGCACCGGCAGGGGGCTTCGGCCGATTCCTCCTCGTGCTGATGGCGTTGTCGACACCGAGTGGAATTGCGCCGACGATGTACACCGTGTGCACGAGCTTCATGACGATCGCAGCGGTGTTTTCGCGTGTGCCGCGGTGTGTGTTTGCGGCGATCTCGACGGCGGTGTGAGTATCGAGCTGGTTGATGACGTTGAGCGAATGCTGATCGGTATAATGCCAGATTAATCCCTGTGGCCATTGTTGGTGCCATACACTTCTACGCTACGGTCGTTCAGGTTCTTGGTACGTGTTGTCAATGCGGTGCCTCATCCTGGACGAGGACTCATCTTTTGACGGTTGCCCAGACTTCATCGGCTATTGGAATTCACCCTTCTTGGCGATCATACTCACCGAACACTACATCTTCCGCCAGGGACGATGGTCAAATTACGACCCCGAGAACGCCTGGAACAAACCCCGCCATCCCAACCTTGCAAGGGGCTATGCCGCCCTCTTCACCTTCTTCACCTCCATCCCGATTATCGTCGTCTGCATGTCGCAGACCGAGTGGGTAGGGCCCGTCGCGAGAAGAGGAACGGGAGACATCGCGATGTTCGTCTCGTTCGCATATGCGATCTTAGCGTACGCGGTTACGAGATGGTTGGAACGAAGGAGTTCTACGGGTAGACAATAACCGGTGCGTTCGCAGCTCGTGAGTTGTCTCTTCTTCTCAATAGTGTGCCCAGGTACTTCGTGATTATCAGGTTTTCGTCAAGACTACGAACCCTATCTTGCGAATGAAGAAACCATCGGCCATTCGATTGACAACGGTTATACCAAGCTACTTGTGTTGCTGGAGCAGCAAGTTATTATCCCCCATTGAGAGCTGGAGTCTTAACCTTGTTCTAAGTGAGGTGAAACACGAACATAAGACGTCAGTTCTCGCAATTACCTTGATATGAACGATGCTGCGCCGACATCAGTACATGTAGATGCGCTTTGCCGCAGAGTCCGTATTCTTCTCCTTTACTCTACGCGCCGATATGAACAACGATATGGGCAGCGATATATACTATCTTTCTAGATACAAGCACTCCACAGTAAAGAGCAGGCACCACCGATTTTGGACTCCATTTGCGAACATCAGATCATGGACGTTGCGGAAGACATCTCTTAGGCCAAGTAACAACTGAGGTGAATCAGCTTCATGGATTGACGGTTCGTACGCCTCGGATAAGGAATACCTGGTATAAAGCTCACATCGCTTCTCGATGGCTGTAGGAACTGATCGAGTATGCGTGGTCACCTCACTCGATATCGTTATTGTAAGTTCCTAGTAACCGATCCGGAACGTGAGTCCCTAATATATAGTAGGAGATGGCCAAGACACCCTCTACTATCCGCACTACCAATGTCTAGCCCCGAGGCTTCCCTTGTTCAAACGATGTGAGTGAAACTCTTCTCTAACCTAGCCCTACTCCTCACTATCATATGTCTCACTCTGCCTTTAGTTTCACTAGTAGTCTAGTTACGACTGCGTCGATCGGTAAGGATAACTCAGGCTTACGGGATTCAATGGCACTGACCGTCCTGTATCTGTAGCCCTTGTTTGTTTTGAACACATCATCACCTATGAGTACGAGTATCACATGCTGCGGCGAAGATGGACTGCGGCAACTTGGTTGTTCGTACTGAACCGTTATACGCTGCTGGCTTCCGTGATAGTTCCCACAATCCCCATTGCGCAAGTATGTCATCCGGCCTCCTGCCCTGTTGTTACTTATTAGTGTCACATTTGCCTTATCATTCAGCTGTACGTCCAAGTTCACAGCTGATAACGCTCAAGGTAAAATCAACTCGCCACAGATGCCTTAGCCTTCCCTACGAAGTCTTCTTGGAACTTATTGAAGACTCTCCAGCCATTATCGGCAGTTGTATGTATCACACTTCCCACGTCATGTTTCTTGTTGAATGAGGACTAAACAGGCTTTTCCGCTCTGCGCGTTTTCGCCTTGACGGACCATGGATATGCTACAGCTATTACTGTGCTTTTTCTCGGCGACATTGGTATAGTTTTGGAAATGGTACGCTCCAGACAGTCTCATTTTTTCCAAGCCGGAAACTGACTGAAGTCAGTATAATGCTGCACGTAGCACGTACAGTTTCCTAGATGGCTTGCCAGCTACCGGAGGACCTACTTGTCTTGTCACAGGCTCGTTGACAGCTAGTACGGTTCTACTCGTGTGAGCTTGATCTTGTCTATTAAGGTGTACTCATGCTGATCAATTCTCTTCAGCGGTGAGTAGCTGAGTCCAATCATGTTGCCGCACAATAGACTGAAAATACACAGAAGATATCGTCGTCGTCATTACTGGAAATTTGGCGAATCTTATAGTCGTGTTTGTAACTTGGCTGAAAACGTACCGGCAGGTCAGGGCAGCAATACATCTTGACCTGCATGTGAGCTCAAGCATGATACTTCTACGAGATGGTAAAACTATCTCATAGCGCATTTTCGAACGTGTTACTAATGTACGCTATTACAGGTAGTATCTACTTCTGGTAAGTTAATCTCACAAGTCATCTCTAACGCTATAGAGACTCAAGTTAAAAAGTGGTGTACTTCTCATGAATCTAATGCAGATTCTAATTGTCACCGTGGTACGTGCTCGTACCCAGACATATGTTGTTTAAGTTGCTAATCAGAGGAATAGCCTGCCCTCGAAAGCCTTAATCTGCTCTCCCCTTTACTTTCTGTGTAAGTGTGCAATCCACAACCTCTTACTTTGAGTCGACTGACTCAGCGCAGTGTGTCATCTATCATGGTCTCCCGTTTCATCATGAGTCTCCGACAGACGGACGATCCTTTGACTGAGGTTGACCAAACCACCCAGTCGAGTAGCGCTATATCTGCGGTTCGCTTTCGCACGTCTCCGATAGATAGAGTTATCGGCCCATTGGGCGAATCTCTCGACTACAGCACCCATCTCACCTGGGATGATAATGGGGATGGAGCTACCGAGGTAGAGATAGTAGCCGACTTCGTCCAATTCGGAAATAGCGGCGCATTTGCTGACGATTTGGAATCAAGCTTGTGGCCTGTCGGCTCACGAAAAGAGCTCAAACGAAACGAAACGGTCCTTCGTCAGGGGAGTGCGAGCTAACGTGCACTGGGAGGTGTCCTATGAGAATACTCTCGCCAGGCTCCGCAGTTCGTTTTAGTTTGAATTATGTCGTGCCTTGATCCTGATAATTCGCTTACCATACAACTCGACGAAATCAATAAATCTTAGTAGTATATGGCGGGGCCTAATAGGTGCGCATCGAAAGTTGTCTGTTTCTGTTGAACCGTTTGTCACAATGAGCTGCGAAATTGCGCGTCCAGGAGGAGCTGTGTTTCCGCTGTTCAAATTACACAGGTGTGGGGGTGCCTAAGGCTGAAAAGCATATCGAGCCTTGACTTTATGACTTCGGCTTTTACCGATAGGTAGACGCCACCGCCATCGTACTAGATCTTTCCTTCAACTTCGACTTCGCGCATCATTTTCACTAGCTGAATATTTTGACGATGCATCGATTATTACTCGTGCTAACTGCCTCAAATGCTATCATGCTCTCTGTGTCGTGAGATTGGCTCGCCACTGCTCCATTGTGTCGATCCCGACTACTGCCGTCAAACTGCCGCACCCGACGTGTCGTGCTTCAAATTCGTGTTGGCTCTTGAATCGACTCCTATAGTGTCGAGGTCTACCGTATGATGATGCAAAGACTCCGAGGTACGCTTCATACTACTTTCGCCAGGTGAAAATTTATTCAGAGAGCACAGATGTAAACGGTACTTACATACGCAGGTTTTTATCTACGCCCATCTCGGCTTCCTGATGTCCAACGTACATTTCAACTTTCCCTTGACCATTGAAGCGAATTCTCGTTCCCGGTGACGACTCCGAGTACGATCGCACCGACAAAGTACACGACATGCACCACCTGCGTGGCGGCCGCGGTGTGCGTATGTGGTGATCTCGACGGCGGTGTAAGCATCTAGTAGCACTTTCATAAAGACCCTTCGTTTTGCTGATGGCATGTTACCAGACTTCTCCCTGTAGGCATCTCAGGCGCCACATATTTCTATGCTGCATTCGTCCAGATCTTTAGTGTGCGGAGTCTCTCATCCGTGAACCAGAAGATATCTTAGCGGTTCTCTAGGTCCATCGGTTATGATGATGATCATCGTTGAACACTGCATCTTCTGCAACACAACGGATGCTGAAAGAACTATGAGTTCAATCAGCCTGGTTGAACAAGCATCGCTATCCTAACTATGCAAGGGGCTATGCTGCTCTCTACACCCTCTTCACTTTCACCCCGCTTATTGTCGTCTGCATGTCGTAAAGCGAGGGGGTAAGATTCAAAGAGGTACTACGGGCGACATCACAATGTTGATCTCGATCGTGTATACAGTCATAGCCTACCTAGCTACAAGATAGCTGGCGCTTAGATGCTGTAGAACCAAGTCATAGCTTGCAGTCGCGAGTCTTCGTGAGTTCGCATGTTCTGTCATTTGTATCACGGGACGATAACATCTGATCAACAGAGTATCTCCTCGAACAACGCTCTAGAGAATCAAACGATCGTACGCTGGGCTCAGTATGACAACAGGCGACCCCTGCTGATAATACCCCAAGGTCTGTTGAGTACCTCTACGAAATCATATCAGGAGTCGGACAATACTACAATCGTCTCCATGCTCCACCGCCATGTCCAGCTCCAGGGAACTTCGAAGGCGGTGAGGTTTTTTAAGCTACGTTATCAGCGTATATGGATGCGTATAGCTGTTGGATACATGATGCATCTACTATCTTGCCGACTTCAACACGAATGCCTGTGCTCGGTCCAACGCCCAGCACGTATGGAGTCTCCACACTACAATGTCACTACCTCATATCACTGAATAGCAAGCATCATCGTAAGTCCTCGACCACAGTTTGTTCCACTGTCGAACGATATTATATATTCAGCCCCACATTTGACTGGATCTTTTGCAGTCGGCGAGCTTGAGAGTTACGGACAACAGCGTCGGCCTCTACCAATGGTTGCCAAATGTTACTAACATCACTGGCTACTTTCCACAACGACTTGGTGATTATCTGCTGCAGCGAACGCTATGGTCACCGCGGCGTATTTGATAATTGTTGGTCAATCAACAATTGTTCTGTTACCCGTCTCACTATTTTATAGAGACCCGCCCTCATCGTCCTCACTCCTCAATTCCGTTCCCCTGGCTCACGTCCATGAGATGTCTAGTCTCATTTTTACGGTAGAGCTGTTGTCCGTACTTTCGGTCATATTCATCATTACCGCGCTTTTCTCATCTTTGCACTTCGTTGTCAGCTTTCTCGAAACGCTACTCGAGTATTCGTCTACCAGTGAGCATTGATAGAGCGTATAAGTTACAGTAACTTGTCTGACCATTCGTTGCCAGCCCTCATCGTATTTGAATATATCATCACATCAGGACATGAGTGTTTGATGTTGCGGCGCAAGTGGACCGGTGCAACCTGGTTATTCATGTTGAATCGCTATTCGCTGTTGGCCTCAGGGATAGCTCCTTGTATTCTTTCGTTTTGTAGGCCTCATGTTCGTCACATCATCTCCTACGCTGCGGCTTGCTTCTGCTTACATATTCAACCTAGATTCTTCTCCAGCTGTACGTTTATGATTTATATACTCCAGAAAACATCAAACTGATTGTCAAATTATTGTTGATAGATGCCACAGTCGCACTTTTCTCCTCTTTTGGAGATTTATGCTGGAATTCCCACTCGTAATCGCTGCATGTACGGACACTATCACTCATCCCGATATTCTGTCACTCAATGAGTTATACAGACTTCTCCGCTCTACGGGCATTTGCTTTGTTGAATAATGGATACATTACGGCCACACTCGTCTTTTTGCTTGGCCTATCTGGTTTAGTTTCAGACATGGTGTGTCTCAAAACAACAGCTAAATCCCAATTTGTAGACTAACTTAGACTAGTATACTGCTGCGCGAAGCACAGAAATATTTTTAGATGCTCCGACTATTAGCGTTGTCAATTGCAACGGCCGGATCCACTTTTCGCGAGCCAGCTATCTCACGTGAGTCGAACCTTGTGCGTTCACGAATAAGCTGCATATTAATCGAATTTGACATTAGAGGTGAGCAATACTTGGTAGAATGTCTCGCTATAAATGACCCCAATCGTAATAGTGAACATCTTAGTACCATTACTCGTCACCTTGTCCGATCTAATAGTTTTGGTCGTGACTTGGATGAAGACATTTCGCCAAGCAAAGCAGGCGGTTGTAAGTGGCATACATACAAGCGTGAGCACATTGCTTCTGCGAGATGGTGAGTACTTCAATTTGACTCCATCATCGCTCTAATACATCACGAGTGTAGGCAGCATCTATTTCTGGTGAGGCAAACCTTTATCTAACTCATACCACGTGTACTGAGAAGAGTAGCATATTAGTACTGATGAATATCATGCCGCTGCTTGTGCCAGCGACGCTTATTGTATGTATATCATATAAGACGATCTTTGCAAAGGCTAACGCTGTCTTCCACCACAACGCTAATAGCCCTCCAGCCAGCTCGGAAAGATCGCCGTAACCATTTCTGCGCTGACTATGGTGTACGTCATCTTTGGTAACATCAACCTTTTCCTTGTTTCTGACTAGATTTATGTAGTTTGCCATCAATCTTGATTTCTCGTTTCCTCGTCCACCTCCGCCAGATAGACGAATCTTCGCAGATGACTCAAGACGAAGAAGCCGGTTCCGCTGGCGGGGCCATGTCTACAGTGCGCTTCCGGAATTCCATAATTGACAGAGTAATTGGTCCGTTGGGCGGGTCTCTCGACCATAACACGCCGATCATTTGGAATGACGACGAGGACGAAGTTGTCGAGATAGAAACAGAGACCGATTCCATTCAATCCGAGGATGACGACGCCTCTATTGCGAAATTGGAGCTGTGTTCGTACAGCCCGTGCAGCTTGACGTGGCCTGCCAGCTCGCAACATTTGGGCCGAAATGGCGGGATAGATCAGGTGAGTGGGAGGACATCCGCATCAGGAGTTATTCTGAGGGCATTCCCTCGGCAGGTTCCTCAAGCTGTTCGTGTCTGATGACAATGCACTTTGTTTCAAATAACGAGCCTACATCATACAAATACAAATCGACGAAACTGATCCACCTCCTGCACGGTGTGGCGGTTTGCGAATTGCATCTACTACTCTCATTGAGATACTCGCTTGAAGAATCACCGATTTTTGATGTTACTACGTCTATGGCGTGCCGCTCGTATTGATCGATTCCCAGCGCAACTCCTCGAGCTTGATAACGCTATCAGTGGACTACACAGGTTATATCGCTGCGTCAGTGGATGCTCACTGGTACCTGAGCTCGATGAGCGCTTGAGAGCCAGAAACGCTTTTCGGCTTTCGCCGCGTGATGGACGCCAATCAGGCGGTAAACGGTTTGATTTTCGACTTCAAGCTCTTTGTCTTTGACTCTAACCATTGTTTGAACCTTTTTGAGACTGACAGGGCCTCTCTGCTCTGAGAGAGTGTAACGGTACGTTCAGGATACTGTGGTGGTGCATAGTAGGTGCTGAGTATTCGAACGTTTTTACAGGACCGACTAATTCATTGAACGGCCTGGTATCACACGAGTGTCCAGTATATGAGATGTTAAGAAGCAGCAGATCAGACCTCGACTGCGTTTGCAGCTGAAACGTATTTTGGAATATGATAGCTGAGCATGCCTGATGATACGAACTGAGGCCATCGTCAGTCGTGGATGTGAATGACACGATCGTCGAACTCAGTTATGCGCTTCAGTGAGTGTCCTGACCATCAATGTCGTGGCCGCAGCTCATCAGCAGCTAATTCGCTTATCACTGCAGCGATGTCGTCTAGTCACAGTATAATCGTCGATTGTGTCTCTGATTTATAGCAGGCGTCGTTCTCGTCTTCAACATGCGACTCTACTTTCGACGTACTGGAACATGTCTGACTCTGACGTATCTTTCATACAAACCCTGTAAGTTTTTTCTTTCATTCATTATAACGTCTCTTTTTGCTGATAAATTATTGCATCGATATCAGCGTAGCGGAGAATCGTATCACTACATCGTCGATCGGTAAGGGTGTTCAAGTTCGCGAGCAGAACATGTACTAACCACCCTTTTGTAGCCCTCGTTTGTTTCGAGCACATTATTACTTTCGAGCACGAGTACCTTATGCTGCATCGAAAATGGACCGGTGCAACCTGGCTGTTTCTACTCAATCGCTACGCGCTATTGGCCTCGGTGATACTCCCTAACGCTATACCTTTTACTGCTCAGGTGAGTCGCCTCTTTTCGCGTAATGTTATACAAACAGCTGATCCATCTTCTTGCTCGGTAGCTGTACGTTCAGACTCACAGCAAAATGTACCTGGAACTCAATGCTCTGTGAATAGGTGTTCTAGCATACCATACGAATTGTTCATGCAATTCCTCATCGATCTGCCTTTTATCGTCACCACACGTGCGTATCCAGTCCCCACTTAGAGCCTTTGGCTCATTCAGGTTTACAGTCTTTTCGGCCCTACGCGTGTTCGCTTTACGGGACCGTGGATACAAGGCGTCCATTCCTATACTGCTGCTCGGTGCAAGCGGAGTCGTCCTCACAATGGTATGATGTTCAGCATGTACTCGGTGTCGTCCTTATAGGCTTATCTTTGGAAGTATAATGCTGTGGTTGGCACATACATCTTTGCAGATGACCCCGTCCTAGGAAGCGCCACTTGTATCGTCACGAATTCGTTATCCACGACAGTCAGTCTCGCGTAAGCGCAGCTTTTTTCACTACTTATTCCACGCACGTACTGACCTGATCTCCTATAGCGGTGAGCAGCTTGATGTTCACTTCAACCGCATCGCAAGACGACTAAATCAAATACAGAAACCCTTTTCCTAACTTTGTCTCCTATTCTTTCAGACCTCATAGTCATCATTGTGACTTGGAAGAGGACATACCGCGACGCCAAACAAGCATCAGATGCCGGCATACACGCGCGGTTAAGCATGCTGGTTCTTCGAGACGGCAAGTGACTCAAGTTCACTATTGTCGGCTGCCTTTACTAACACAAAGCACAGGCAGTATCTACTTTTGGTGAGTGATTTTGACGGCATGGACAGACCACAGATATTGAAACGAGACATAGCGTTATGTTCATCATGAATACACTGCAACTACTGATGGACACTCTCGTGCGTGGAATTCGGCCTGGACGTACGCTTTTGGCATCACTCATCGGATATCATAGCCCGCATTTGAAAGCTTGGACCAACTATCTCCTTTCCTGAACATGTACGTCTCCTTGATGCATAACCTTCCTTCGCTTCCGCTGACGCCGCGAGGAAGCCTGCCGTCCATCCTCATTTCCCGCTTCTTGATCAACCTCCGCCAACTTGATGTCAATCACGGATCTCCAAGCATGATCATCCACGTCACCGAAACGGCGCAGTCAGATTCCCACTTCTCTACCGTGAATTTCCGCACACCTGCGGTGGACAGGATACTCGGCACCTTGGGCGAGTCGCTCGATCACAGCACAGAAATCTCTTGGGATGACGACGAGGAAGAGGCCGTCGAGACGGAAGCAGAGACATCAAACTCCATTCGACGCGAAGATGAAAGCATCTCTTCTGCAAGTGACGGACAATCTTCGGCTTAACATAACCGTCGACCCAGAGCTCTTGGTCACTTGTCAGAGTTGGCACGATCAATCAGGTGCGTAGCCAAAGTCTGTATGTCAGATGTTGGTCTCAATAGACTTGCCGTCAGAATCCTCGAACCATCGTGGTCCAAGAATAGTCCGTATCTTGCTCTAGATGAATGTACATCACTCACGAGTCCAGCATGCCAGCATCAGGCTGCTGGACCGACCCGTTGTAAAGTGCAGTTCCTCCTTCTCAGTCCATAGATTATTTATCTCACAACACGTCCCGCCCACATCTGTACATAAACTGCAAGCCAATCAAATCAATGATATGAATCAAGTTCAGGGTCCACAATGTGGCGTGCCGCGAAGCATCCAACGATCACTTCAACTCCTCGAGGCAATAATTGCGGCGTTGTAGACCCACAGCGCTCACTATAATTGCGCTTCTAGTGCGTCGCTCAGATCTCGTCAATCTAAGGCCAGCGAGCTCCATTACGTTGGTCGTTCTTCCAGATGCCGAGGATTTAAACACAGCCGGCCCTATTCCCTAGGATCTACGTGAGAGGAAGACGACACACGCCCAGATCCACCCCAGAACAATAGTCCAGCGAATGGAATGATCCCAACGCAGCGTTCCGCGAATGTCGAGTTGCCACCTGCCACTCGACGCTGAGCTCTGACCGTGCTCAATTGGCTCCATACCGTCCCCGACGTCCCCGCTGACCGCGGCCCAGGCGTGATACGCGAGCCCCCACAGGCTGCGGATTATGCGCGCAGGCCACCAACGTTCCCCATGCGGCACGTCGTTCACATCTCCCTGCAACAGAGTAACTTTGAGAGAAATGCCACCGTACCTAGACCCCCGGGCCAACTTGGGCCCACACGGTGCGCCCAAATGCCAAAATTTGCCTTGACAGCACACAAGTGGCCCTGGCTGTCGTCCCTGGGCCTGTACGGCACTACGGCTGCAGCATCTGTCAAGCTGACTGTAAAACGACGAGCGTTCGAGCCAAGCGTGACACTGCGGCAGATACACGCAGCGTCCGCTGACTCGTCAGGGACTCGTCTGGAGGACCTCCCCGTCGTGTCTGCCCCAGTCGATGCTCGCGGACCAATCTGCGCGCGCCAGGAGGCACTCGTAACTGAATACAGAGGACCAAGGCCTGCGGGAGCGTGTGCACATCCTTCCCTGAACAGCGCACTGACCGGGGTCCCGCATGACGTTATGCAGTCATACGGACGCCCTCGTCGCTGACAGCGAAACATGATAAGGACGCACCTTCAATTCACTGCTGTGTGCTCGCAGTGACATACCAAGTCCGCGATGATGCGTGCATTGGTCATGGTGTAAGCAGGGACAGACGAAATGCAAATGAGGACGAAGACGACGATGGAAGAGATCGAGAGTCTACAGCAAACACTATGGATACAATGGGTCCCAACTGAGAAACCAAGATAGCTAAGCCCAATAAGATAGAAGATACGCGCAGGGGTCGAAGATGTAAGGGTATCTGCCCGCGACAGACAGCAGGCGGCGGGTGGCGAGAGACGAGAGGGCCCCAACGGCCTCCCTATCGTACATAACGTTATATCATGCAAAAGAACAGCCTCGACCATCCGGGATATAGGTGCGAACAGACACACGGCGCCATTAATTGGCGCGGGAGGGGTGGTATGTGTATGGAGGACAGACAGACAGACAGACAGACAAAGAGACAGACAGAAGAGAGAAACGAAGAAACGAGCGAGCGGACGAACGAAGCTGTAAGTCGTAAATGAGATCCGGCGTGAAGATAGCGTGCGAGCGGTAACATGGGGAGGAGATATGTGCATAGCAGAGATGATCCAGAGTCGACGAAGGAAACGAGCGAGAGTGCAAGGAGCGGGAGTGCCGGAACGGGGGTGAGAGTGTAGGTGGGAGGGGAAGCGTTCGTGAGTTTATGATTCGTGGTTCAGAGTGCGTGATTCAACGGCGGGTCCCTATTCACGAGCCGTAATACTTGTAGTCCCAATGCTGGCGCGACATCTCCTGCGGCGCCGCCTGCGGCCAGCCCTGCACATACTGCGTCGCCATATGCGACGCCGTCAGCGCGACCCCGTGCGACGTCGCCGTCGGCGGGTACTCGTGCCCCATCTCGGGCTTGCCGACCGCGTGCTGGTGCTGGTGCTGCTGTTGGTGGGCATGCTGCTGTTGGTGTGCGTGAGCGTGCGTGTGTTGTTGTTGCGGCTCCGAGGCGTACGCAGCAGGCTTGTCGGGCCCGAGCATGTACGTCTGCGCGGCGGGCGTGCCCGGTATCGAGCCGCTGCTGTACACGCCCGCGCCCATGCCCGGCTCGAGCGGGTACTGCATGGGCATCGTCTGCGCAGGCGGCATGCGCCCCTGGTCGTACGTCGGCGAGGACACGGGCGCGCCGTACGGCTGCACGAAGTACTCCGGCGGCGCGGGCGTCGTGCGGTAGCTCGTGTTCGCATGCGTATGTGACGGCGCGCTGTACGGCGCGTTCCCCGCGCGCTGGTCGTACTGCGGCTGGGTCGACCCAGCATAACCTTGCGCGTACCCACGGCCGTCGACCGCCATCGGCGCGTCGCCGCCGTCGGGGTAGCCGAGCTGGAAGTCCCGCTGCATGGGCGTCGACGTCTGTCCCTGTTCTTGCTGTGCCTGGGCCATGGGGTTCGGATTCGGGTTCGGCGACGTGCTCTGCGCGGGGTACGCGTACCCCGGCGACACGCTGGGGTCCGAGGGCGGCGTCGACGTGTGCGACGTGCCCGCGGGGGACGACGCGTGGCTGCCCGACGACGACGCGGGGGGCGGGCCTACTCCACCAGTTGATGGGGCTTGCATGTGCGTCGTCGCGACGGGGCTCGCGCTCGCGCTCGCACTGGGGGCCATCGAGTTCGTGCGCTGGCGGACGGGCGGCGGCGGCGCCTGCCCGCTGCTCGGGCGCGAGCGGATGCCCCACGACGGGAGCTTCTTCTCCTTCTCCTTGTCTTTCTCCCGTTCGCGCTCCCTGTCGCGCTCCCTGTCCCTGTCCCTGTCCCTCTCGCGTTCTTTCTCCCTGTCCCTCTCGCGCTCGCGCTCCCTCTCCTTGTCCTTCCTCCCCGCCCGCACCTCGTCCTTCCGCGGCCCGCTCACCGCCGCCTTCGCGATCTGCAGCGGCGCGCGCGACGGCTCCGACTTCGCCGAGCACACCGCGGGGCCCACGAACGGCAGCTGAAAGCCCGGCGTGAGCGTCACCCGCCTCTCCTCCTCCTCCCTCTTCCTCTTCGTCCCCGCCGCGCCCGCGCCCGCATCCTCGCCCCCACCCCCCGCCCGCGCCCTCTCCGCCCTTTCCTTCATCATCTCCACCACCTTGATCGCCTCCGCCGCCTCCCCGCCCACGCGCTCCCGGCTGATCGCCCGCAACACCCCCAGCGCGCCCCCGACGCACCCGAGCGCCTCCCGCGCGAGCACGCCCCCGGGCTGGCGGAGCACCGCGTGCGCGCAGAGCACCGCCGCGTCGAACAGCGTCCGCCCAAAGTCGTAGAAGTCGAACACGGCCGGCCGCGCGTCGCGCCACAGCGCGTGCAGCACGCGCCCCGCGTAGATGATCGCGTGCGACGCGTTGATGCAGCCCAGCACCGCCTGGTGCGCCGGCCTCGCTCCCCCTCCGCCTACCCCGCCTCCCCCCGATCCGCCGCCGCCTGTCCCGCTACCGCCCGAGTCTTTGAGGAACGGCAAATACAGCTTCAGGATCGCCCTCTTCGCGATGATCGCCAAGATGCACCGCTGCGCCGCGTGCGCCTTCGCCGCGGGCGTCGCCGCGTGCGGCGGCGCCGCGGGGTCGCAGTCCTGCGGGAGGCGGTACGCGTCGGGCATCGCGTCGAGGAACGCCGTCAGCGCGGCCTCGTGCCCGACCGCCGCCTCCAGCGCGCCCTCGCCCTCCTCCGCGCGCTCGCGCGCCGCCTGCTCCCGGATCGTCCGGATCAGCTGCGTCAGCCTGCGGGCGCGTACAACCAGGTCAGTTCGATGTCGACGTCGCGAAAAGCGAGAGACGAACACCCACCGGTTCCGCAACAAAAAGTACGTCGTCCCCCGCTCGCCCGCCTCGCCCGTCAACGCCGGCACGCTCACCGAACTCGGCCCAAACCGCTCGTCGTCCGTCTCCGCCACATGCGCCGTCCCAAACTCGCCCTCCCGCACCATCGGCGGCGCCCCGACGCACTCCGCCACCAACATATCGTAGTAGTACACATCCCACCACACCCTCCGCCTCCCCTCCGCCTCGAACAGCCCGTACGCGCCCGCGCCCGCGCCCCCACCCGCGCCCGGCCCCGCGCCCGAGAACGCGCACGGGTCGACGTGCAGCCCGAGCACGCGCGCGACGGCCACCGCGCGCGCGAGCCGCGGGAGCACGCCCTGCGCGACGCCCGTCCGCCCGTCGTGCAGCGCGAAGAGCACCTGCAGCAGCAGCGCGACGACGCCGTCGACGTCGTGCGACTGCGTCCGCTCCGCGTGCGCGAGCGCCTGCTCCGACAGCGCGCACAGCCCCGCGGCCGTCGTCCGCGGCGCGGCCTCCCCGTCGACCGCCGCCGCCGCCGCCGCGTCCGCGGACGAGGGCTCGTCCCGCGCGATCAGGGCGCCGAGCGCGAACGCCGCGCACGCGACCGCGAAGAAGCTCAGCGTCGGCGCGGGCTCCGCGCTCCCACTACGTTCCCGCCCCGCCTTCTTACTCGCCGCTGGTACACCACAAAACAGCTCCTTCGCCAAGTCCGCCTTCGCGCTCGCACTACTTGCGTTCATACCGGGCTCGCTCCACGCCAGCATCGCGTCGATCCGTTTCCTGAGATGCCGCACGTTGACAGTGTGGTGCAGCGGCATCACCTCCTCAAAGCCCTCCAAATACCTCTGCCGCATCTCGGGCGACTGGGGCAGGTACGCCAGCAGCGCGGTCGTCACCTGCGGGACGTCCGGCCGCGCGGACGCTGCGGACGCGGAGCCGTCGGGCACGGAGGAGAACGTCGACGTGAACGCCTGCGCCGCCGTGCCCGGGGGGCCGTACGACGTCAAGCCGCTCGTGTCCGCGGGGAGGAACACCTGGAACGGCACCGGGGGGATGTACGCCGGCCTCCGCGCGGGCCCGACGCCGCGGGGGAGGCCCTTCAGCGCCGCGCCCTGCGGCGGCAGCAGCACCGGGCTCGGCTCGAGCTTCACGCGCGCCGCGGCACCAGGCGTGCCCGCCTTCGCCGCCGACGAATACGGCGACACCGACGCGGGCGGCGCGCGGTCGCGGTCGCGGTCGCGGTCCTCGGGCGGCGGGCTGCACTCGAGCTCGTTCAGCCAGATGCCCGCGGTGTCCTCGAGGGAGAAGAGGACCGAGCTGCCGGAGGGGCCCGCGACGAGGCACGCGCGGTCGTTGCACGGGAGGCCCGCCAATACCGAGTTCGGGTTCACGCGGCCCGCGCCCGCGCCCATGCTCGCCGCGGACGGGCTGAGGGACAGCGAGGACGCGCCGGTGAGGAGGATCGGCGTCGAGGTAGTAGGGTACGCGGACTTGAAGGGCGCGACGCCGGGGAGGCCCGCCTGGGGGCCTGCGGTCATCTGCGCGAGCGTGCCCTCGACGACGAGCAGGCGGTTGTGCAGGGACTGCACGTCGCTGCAGATACAAGAGACAGGTACGACGTTAGCATACACGCGGCGATGTTGAATATTGAACTTCGCACTGACATCTTCTCTGCCGCAGCCTGCGAGTAGATGCACCGCTGGACGGTGTCGCGCTTGAGGCACGAGCCGCACGGCGTGCGGCGGTCGCATTTGAGCTTGAGTCTTTTGCACTGTGGGCAAGCGGCGGTCAGCACCGAGCAGTACGCACAAGCCTGGGTGATACGAGGAGAGACGGCGCCGTGGAAGCGAACAGGCATCGCCACCGCACCGATCGGAATGGCTGGCGGGGATCTGGCACCGCAACACTAGCATTCGGGTGCTAGCTAGGCATACCGAAGGCTAGCGTACTGGTTAAGCGCCGCCACGCACGGTGACGGGTGCGCCGGTACGCGACGTCCATCAGCACGTCGGCTTGCGCAACGCGTCTGGGGGGTGCACCATGACAAAAGATGGCGGGGAATGGAGGGTGTGGACGTCCCCCGTTGGATCCCGCGTTGCGGGGGATGCGAAATAGAGCTGACGGTACGGGGGTGCTTACCTCTGCGCAGACGACCGTGATGCGGGAGCGCATGTGTCTGGGAGGAGGCAGGGGGACGCGCGACGTGTGAGCACCGTCTCGGCGGGTGGGAGGGCAAGGGACGTACGGGACACCAGAAAAGTTCTTTGAGGACGCCGCCTGGCTCTGGCCGGCTAGGCCGGCTTGCTGTGCGCCGCCGGGCGGGGGCATAAGCTGGGTCTCCGGCGAGCCAGCGTGCGCGGGAGACGTGCTGCTCATCAGGTCGTTTTCGAGACCGGGCGTGTCCATGTCGTCGTCGCAAACGATAGAGACGTGCGCCGCAAATCAGGTGAGCAGGCTATATAATGTGTACCTCGGGCAGGGGACGTAGGTGGCGCCGTCGACGCGTGCAACGGGTTGGTCGCTGTGCACGGCGGGGAGGGGGCGGCGGCCAGCGACTGGGACGGTGGGTGAAGGAAAGGAAGAGGAAGAAAGCGTGGAGGCGGGCGACGAGCGCACGGGCCGCCCATATACGGCGCAGGATCAGGCGGCTTCAGGCCAGCAGCCCATCAGCATCAGGACCTCGCAAACCGCAAGCAGCCGCCGTCCAGGAACGCTCCCACGCCCCTACGGCATCCCCCCAGTCCAGCCTCAATCTATGCCTTTGGGCACGCATCCCGGGCGAAAATGCCTCTTTTTGGGGCGGGATCTGGGCGAAAAGTGCGTCCGTGGCGCGTGGGCACTGTTCCCGGCGGCTGCATTGTGCGCATGCCGTACCCTTGGCGCAGGCGCGCGCTGACACACCGCCAGTCCCTCCCCCGCAACGCGACGCACTCTCGAAACACTCGACGAGCAGCTACTAGTCAGTGCATTTTCTCGCATGAAAGCCCCTATCGAGCCAGTCCTGTATGGTATGCCTCTGCGGGACTGGTCCACCTCGCTGCGCCATCCGCGTGGGTCGCCGTGCCGAGTCCCTGCCGCGGCACCTGCGGTCGACGAGAACCCCGGAAGCCCGCCAATCCCAGCGCTCGCCACTCCAATCACCCCAGAAGCCTCCCCGACCAATAACACACCCATCGTCCGCTTCGCCTCCGTCCTTGGCTGCACCGCATTCATCTCCCGCAAGCGAGTTTCACCGTAAATTGACACTAGAGTACGTAGCTTAATAGATGAGCGCATTCGCGCACCGAAGGTCGCCGCCCTTCGCAGCGCCAAACGAGCACCTACAACCCCGCCTGGCACGCTGCGCAGCTTGCTCGCGCGATCCGTCCTGTCAGCGTCCGCCTGCCCAGCCCGCCCTCGCAACGCCCTCCTCCCGGAAGCGCCACCGTGATCGACAGCGCGCTGAATGCCTGAAACACACGGCGTCCTCGGTTCGTCGCCTGGAAGCACGGGCGGAGGGCGTATCATACCCCGGATTTTTTCATTGCGCATATGGGCTTGGATCGGAATGAAATGCTAGTACAATGCTAGTTGTATAGGGGTCGACGTGGTGCCTTGCCGTACCATAGGCAGCTTCCCTGCCCTTCGACTCCGAGTCTAAAAAGTTCTACTCTTTCAGTGCACCCGAGCTCAGGCTCGTCGAGACCGACCCCCCCTTCGTCACAGTCATCATCGATCATCGTCACGGCAGGACAAGCTCAAAGTTCACCGTTCAACGTTCAACGTTCACCGGTCACCGTTCGGTGCTCCACGTGCAAAGTTCAGGAAACGCATCGCCAACGAGACCCTCCTCGGATCGGACGCCACAGCTCGCGACGCCCGTCTGACAACCTGAGAACCCGAGGCTCGAGGCTCAGGAAGACTGGGAAATCCGTCGCAAACGAACGGCGACGGCGGGCGACCCAGAGGCGTGCCATGGCGATGTGTGTGGCGAAGTCCAGGTTGGATCTATTTTATCCGTGTCGAGATAAAGCGTAGGCTTTCTCAGAGGACAGAGGCAAAAATGTACTCAGTAGATCCAGTCCGTGGCAAAGTTGGCAATGCCCATTGCCCAGAGCGTCGAGTCGATACCGCCAACTTGCACCGTCCGACGGCGCGCACGCCGCCCAGAGAATCTAATGCAGCAACTAGCGGTCGAGGGATCAAGTACCGGGAAATACGCCGCGTACCGTGCCCAGTGCCCACCAACCGCTATTTATCTTTTTCACGAGCCCGCACGGCGCACACCATCGTCCCACGTCCCGAAGAGGCACGCACTGCGCAGTAGCGTAGCAGTAGTCAATCCAAAGTAACGTGAAATGGAGCAAAACAAGCTCGAAAGCGAACTATACAGCGGTATGCACAGCGACGCGCCCCGTCCTCGGGCTGCTCGGCGACGATGAAAGCCAGAGGCTAGATGATAGACAGACGACGCACTGAGCTTCGGGCCTTTTGGCTGTCGCCGAGCTCCCCGCGGCGCTGCTGCTATGATGAGTGTTTGTGCTCGCCGTGTGTTGTGTCCTGGGGTGAGGGCGGCGGTGGCGAGGACGCAGGCGGCTCTTCGTCAAGCTCAGGCTCGTCCTCGTCCTCCGCAAACGCATACACCTCGCCGTCCTCCACCCCGCCCGCCTCACCGCTCACACTCGCCGCGCCCACCCCCATCCCACTAACACCCGTTCCTTCCGCCTCCCTTTCCCGCCGCGCCTCCTCCACATACCCGCGCATCAGCTGCACGACCCGCCGCACGTTCATCCCGTACTTCGCCGACACAGGCACGACGTCCAGCGCGCGCCGCCCGCCGCGCCCGTCGTCCACGCCCATCTCGTCGCGCACGTACGCCTCGAGCCTGGCGAGCTTCGCGCGGGCGGCGCGCACGGCCTCCTCGTCCTCCTCACCAACAGCATCAGCACCCTCCCCCGCCCCCGCCCTCCCCAACAAATCCGCCTTATTCGCCACCACCACCCGCGCCTTCCCGCTCATGCCCCGCTCATACCCCTCCAGCTCCCCCCGCACGACGCGCAGCTCGTCCCACGGCGCGTCCCCCGCGAGGTCCACGACGTACGCGAGCGCGGGCGCGCGCTCGAGCGCGCGCAGGAAGGTGTGGCCCAGTCCCACGTCGGAGGCGGCGGAGGCGAGGAGCCCCGGGTTGTCCGCGACGGTGAAGCGGAAGGCTTCGAGTGTGTCTGGGGAGGAGGGGGTGGAGGATGAGGCCGCGTTCCGCGTGAGCGCGAACGCGTCCGCCCCCGACGCGGCCCGCTCCTGTTCGACGGCGCGTTCGGCGCGCGTCTCGCCGTACACCGCACCGTCGCCCTCGCCCGCCCCACCGAGAATCGCGCCGTCCTCGCCCACCCGCACAACCGCCACCACCGGATTCAACGTCGTAAACGCATACCCCGCGACCGCCGTCCGCGCCCTCCCGCCCGTCAGCGCCCGCAACAGGGTACTCTTCCCCGCATTCGGCACGCCCACCAGCCCCACGTCCGCGAGCAGCTTCAGCTCCAGCGCCAAACTGACCCACTCCCCCGGGGCGCCGCGCGTCGCGAATTTTGGGGAGCGGAGGGAGGGGGAGTAGAAGTGCGGGTTGCCGAGCCCGGGGGGCCCGCCGCGCGCGACGAGGTGCCCGAGCGCGGCGGGGCGCGGAAGGCCGAGCGGCGCGTTCGGGTCGGGCGCGCGCGTGGACGCGTCGGGCGTGGAGAGGTCGAGGGAGAGGGGCGCGGCCGCGCGCAGGCGGCGCAAGGCGCGCCGCTCGCGCTCCTCGCGCACGAGCTGCCGCTCCGCCTCCTTGAACGCGGCGCGCGCGGCGTTGCGCGCGCCCCACTCCGGGTAATGCACCCACCGCGCGTCCCGTGCCTTCTCCCTTCTTTCCTCGTCCTCGAGCCCCTCCAGCGCGGCGGCCTCCGCCTCGTACTCATCGGGCACACGGCGCGGGTCCGCGCGCGGGAGCTCGCGCACGACGGTGCCGAGCGGGACCTTGATGATGGTGGGCGGCGCGTTGCGCCCGTGCTGCCAGGTGCCCTTGCCGGCGCCGCCAGACGGGGCGCGCACGCGGGGCGGGACGGAGGAGAGCGTGGTGAGGTGCGGGGTGGGGAGGATGTAGACGGAGCCGCCGGCGCCGCCGTTGCCCCCGGAGGGCGGGCCGTAGGGCTGGAATTTTTCGCGGTGGAAGGCGACGCAGCCGTCGCCGCCGCGGCCTGCGAGACGGGATTAGAAGCGTGGGGGATGGTGTTGGGACGGGAGACGTACCTGCGCGGATGTGCACGATGATGTGGTCGAGGAACGTCTCGCCCTGCGCGGTATGTCAGTGACGTTGCATTTAACGCAGAGACGAATATATGAGAGCGAGGCATGAGACCACGGCGTTGTAGTCAAACACAATGGTGCGTAACGCATACAGCCATCACCCACATTGCACTGCAGTTATATCGAACCACTCACCCCCTGCCTTCGCTTCCACTCCGTCTTCCTTCTCCTCTTCTCCGCCTCCCGTTCCGCCTCATTCTCTGGCGTTATCGGCGCCGGTACTGGCGTCGGTGCTATTGATGTTGACGTCGTTACTGGCGTCGGCGTCGAAATCGGTCCCGCCAGTGGTGGTGTATTCACCCTATCCTCTCTCTGTTCGTTCTTCCCATATCTTCTCTCAACCTCTTTCTCATTCCTCTCCTTAATACGCTTGAACCCCGGGATGAGCCCGAACGAGTGCGGCCTGGTGCTAGCGAGCGGAGGGCAGAGTCGGCGGCATGTGCGGTGAGGACGAACGAGCATGAAGAGCGTGGGAACGCGTCGCCTTTTACGCGCTCCGTCTCGTTCGCTCAGAGTCAAAGCGGCGCGTGATTGGCGCGCGAACTTTAATGGGGCGCTTGTGTGGTCGACGCGCAGATGGCCACGCGAACGCGAACGCACACGAACGCGGCGAACCTCTTTGCCACCTTCTCACACTGACAGATTCAGACACGCCCGTTGGGCCTTCCCACCACCGCCTCGTATGGACATGCACACGGCCCTAGCGACGCTTTCCAGATCTTCCCGCGGTGACGACCCCTCGCGAGCCGCGTGCGTGTGGCGCACCGTTATCTCGACTGACCATCAGATGATTCGGAGTCTCAGACGAGGACAATGAGGTCTCAGGCTTCAGGACTCAGGCTCAGCTAAACTGGAAAATCTGGAGTGGATGTATGGGAGCACCGCATGCACCCACTGCAGAGTTGCCAGTCACGCTCGAGGCGGAATTTCGCGAGAGGCTTTGGCTTGATGAATCGTGTGGCGCGATCATGCGGTCGTGTAGCGGGGTCTTGCGGAAGTTAGGCTAGCGGACTGAAGAGACGCAGCACTCAATGCGGGAAGGAGGAGCGACTGGGGAGGTACGGTAGCTACCGTAGCCCCTCTGCAGCTACCCTAAAGCGCAAGCAGCCCGCCCGCGTTTCGCACGCACACGACCGCATCGGTCGTCGGGAGTGCCATGGATCATGACGCGGCGAGCGTATCACTGGGGCGGTGAAGCACTGGTGGTGTTCAAGACAGATAGGCGTCGCAGGAGAGGTACGAGACATGTTTTACGGTGTCGTATGTCGCGGGTGACTTACGGGTGTGGGTAGGCAGGGATGCGCGGTGCTGGATGAGGCAGCGATCGCCCGGGAGCGATGGTCGAACCTTGGCTGCGTACAATGCAAATGGAGACGGCGATGGAATGAAGACATCGCATGCGCACGCCGCGGTTATGTCGGGCGAGCCCATGCACGCGCAGAGCTTTTTCTGCTGCTCCTGCTGCCCAAAGACAAAGACTCTGACGACACCGCAATCGGCCCTCCGCACGCTCAGTCTATGTTTCGCCTCGCACAAGCACGTTCATCGCCCAGACTCCCACCGGCGTTGGTCGTGTGCCCCTGCCCACCTCCACCGCCGCTGCGATCCACGTTCCCATCCCGTCCTCCCACAGACGCCGGGAGGTCGAGAGACACGTGTGCGGCGCGGGCCAATCAGCGGCGGCGCAGCTGGTCGTGCGACGTCGGGCGCCCCCCGCCCGGTCGTGTGCGCACGTTCATCGCGCACACGACCGCTCCTCGCCACGCCATTCGTCCCCCAACCCTCTCCGGGCGGCCGTCCGTGCCTCCTATTTAGCCCTCCCCCCCCGTCGCCCCCTCGTCCGTCCGCACGCCCACACCCGGCTCCTGCGTCCCACCGTGCACAGCGACCGCGACGACGACGGCGAGGACAGCCCACGACGACGACGACGACGACGAGATGACACCGAGCAAGGACACCGTAGCGTATGCCGCGAGCTGCAACCCGCCGCGCCGCGCCAAGCGCGCCCGCACAGACGCAGACCCCGCGCCCTCTGCCTCCCACCAGCTCCGGCCGCAGCTCCTCCCCAGGGACCCCGCGCCCGCGCGCCCCGCAGAGTCGTCCAGCGACGAGGAGGACGCCTACGACCCCGCGGCGGCCGCCCCCGCGCCGAAGCGCCGCGGGCGCAAGCCCGGGCCCCTCTCGCGCTCCGCGCGCGAGTCGCAGCGCAAGCTGAACCACTCGCGGATTGAGAAGGCGCGGCGGACGAAGATCAATGAGACGCTCGCGACGCTGAGTGCGCTGGTCAATGCGAACGAGGCGGAGAAGGCCGGTGGGGTCGAGAACGTGGAGAAAGAGAGGGAGAAAGAAAAGGAGAAGGAACGGGGAGGGGAGAAGGAGTTCAAGCTCGACGTGCTCGTGAAGACCGTGTCGTACATCCAGGAGCTCCTACACAAGGTCAAGACCCTCGAGGCCGGCTCCTGCGCCCAATGCGCGGGCGACATGGGTGCCTCTGTTTCTGCCGACACAGCGGGCGCTAAGCGCAAACGGCCCGCCAACGAGGACGTAGATGCGGGCGAGGACGACGACGAGATCGAGATCGTGCGCGTCGCCCGGTCGCTGCACTCCGACGCCGCACACGCCGTCTCCGAGCTGCCCTCGCCGCCGCACCCACCCTCGCGCGCGACGTCCCGCGCACCGGGCCCCTCGCCCTGCCTCCCGCCCATCTCCGCCTGGCTGCCCCACCCGTACGTCGACCCGAGCTGCCTCTCCGACGGCCTCCCGTCCCCGTCGCCCAGCGTTCACGCGCAGCCCCAGTCCCAGTCTCAGGCCCAGGGCCAGGCGCAGTCCCCGAGACAGACGCAGCCGATGCAGCTGCAGCTCCCGACGCCGCCGCTCTCGGGCTCGTTCCGCACGCCGCTGTCGGTCCCTGCGGCGGCGCTCCCTGCGCTGTCGCTCCCCGGCCCTGCGCACCCGCTGCCGCCGCCGCTTGCTGCGTCGTATTCCCATTCGTATTCGCATTCTCAGACACGCTCGCCGACACACGCGCACCCGAGTTCGCATTCGCACGGACAGGGACACGCGCATGGGCACGCACACGCGCACGCGTCCTACCCGCCCTCGCCGACCTCCCAACGCCTCCCTGCGCCCCGCAGAATGTCGAGCGGGAGCACGCGCTCGCCCCCGTGGACGCCCGAAGACGAGACCGCGGCGTCGCTCCTCCTGCAGATGAGCTCCTCGCCCGCGTCGTCCGTGTCGTCTGTCTCTTCTGTCTCTGGGTCTGGGTCTGGGGGTCCGGTGTCTGGGTCGGTTAGGGGTACGACGCCGAAGATGTCTGGGCGGGCGTTGGAGGGAGCGTCGAGGGGCAAGAGGGTGGAGTATGCACAAGAACGGGTGCAGGGGCAGGAACGGGGGCAGATGAGGGCGGAGACGCCGGGGTCGCTGTTGGGGCTTGGGGTGGGAAGGGGGGCGTGAGTGCTCAGTACTCAGTGATGGACGTGCGAGTTGGCGTGGGGTGCGTGAGTGGTTTTTATGGATTGCAGACTGCAGAATGGGAGGGGATAGACGATAGAAACCAAGTGCTGGTTCAAGATGTCGTGCCGTGTACTGTTGCTGTACTGAGTAGGGTGTACCTTAGGTGTATCGTGTATTTGTTGTGTTCTTTCTTCCTTCTTTTTCTCATTCTCATTCTCGTTCTCTCTCTACCTTTCCTGCCATGTCTGTTTGGTTTCCACCGTTCGAGTCATGCCTGGACTATGAGTCCTGTATCCGTCCGTTCCTCTCTTTCTTTACCTTTTGTGTGTCTCTTTTCCTGGCTCATTACAGGGTGTATGTTTTAGAATGTCGGTCACCACAGACACTAGGGATAGGCAATGCGATGAGTCGATTGCGTCGCGATATTTGGGGACCTCAGAAGCGTAAACTGTGTAGCAAATGCGGCGTCATATCCGTCACGGACGCGTGTGTCACGGAGTGACGAAGCGTCCGCCTGGATATTGCAAAGCGTGAATTCGCAGTACCTGCCCAGTAAACTCCCGGATGAATGATGCGGACGGGCGAAAATGATTCTATGTACACTCAGAGTGAGACTAGATCGCTCTTTGCGCCAGAGAAAATAGCGGAAAGTGGAGAGGAACGCATCCGAGCGTGACGGCGAGCGCGTCTTGGAGCGGAGCTCGAACCCCTCGGTCATTTCCGTGTACACGCGGCGCGTCTGCGTCAATTCTCGTTCACGTTCGAGACGACGACGACGACGCCCGTTCCTTTCTTCCGTCTATCCGTCTACAACACCTGTACTTCTCACTCTGCTGGTCTCGACCTCGACAGCAACAGCGAAGCAGAGGACTGTATAAATCAAGTACTGAGCACTGAGCACGTTGAGTAAAACACTACGGACACCGACTGAACCACGAACCCTAAACAAACCGCAGACCGACACGAAGACATGTCCTCCCCGCTGAAGTTCCCCTCCTCGGACCCGCCCGACGCGGATCCTGATGCGGACGGCGACCACGAGATGGACGACGGCGCGGACGAGGGCGAGCTCCCCGTTGCCCCCCACACGCCTGGGCACGCCCAACAAGGACAAGGACAAGAACAAGGACAGCAAGCACAACAAGGGCAGCAGCCGCTGTTCTTCGCGGGCACGCCGAGCGCGGCGGGCACCCCCACGCGTGCCGGCGCGACCCCCCGACGCACGCGCGACCGGGACTCGTCGGCGGCGCCCAGCTCGCCGGGGATGGCGAGCATCATGGCGCGCCGCGCGGTGGGGCTGAGCACGCCGAGGCGGCCGAGGGCGCAGGAGCCTTTGTTTGCGCGTGAGTGCCGCGTTCGACCTTTCGTACAGCTCGAATTGACAGAGGACTGATTGTCCTGTATGATAGCGGGGAGCTCGTCGCCGATGGCGTTCCCCAGCTCGTCGCCCGCGAAGAACGCGACGCCGAGGCGCGGGGCGGCGAGGTATGCGCCGTCGGACGCGGGGTCTGAGCCGTTGGAGTTCCCGTCGTGCGTATCGTCTTTGTTCGAATCACACAGTCCAGGGGGCTGACGTTCACTGACGTGTTCAGGAGCCCCTCCGGAACCCCGCGCACACCCAAAAACCGCCGCGGCGACATCCACTCCTCGCTCAGCGCGACCCCGACCGCCCGACGCGCCGCCGCACACGCGCCGCGCGGCGAGCACAACCCGTTCGACCTCTCCTCCGACGGCACGCGCCTGAGCCTGCCCGCGTCCTCCGCGCCGCTGCTCTCCGTGCCCGACGCGCCGACGGACGAGCCGGCGGAGATCCGCGCGATCTGGGGCACGACGGTCAACCTCGCGGAGACGATGAAGACGTTCCGCGAGTTCGTGCTCGGGTTCAAGCGCAAGTACCGCGTCGCGCACGACCGCGAGCGCGGCGCGCGCACGCGCCCGTTGAGCACGCCCGCGGAGGGCGAGGTGCTGCTGTATGAGGGGTATTTGAGGAGGATGAGAAGGACGGGGGAGACGAATTTGAATGTGGACATGCGCAATTTGGCGGCGTACCCGCCGAGCCGGAAGTTGTGGGCGCAGCTGACGAAGTACCCGCAGGAGGTCGTGCCGGCGATGGACCAGGTGCTGAAGGATCTGATGCTGGAGATTGCGGAGCAGGACCAGGCGGCGGGCGTCGAGGGGATGCAGGGCCCCGAGGGCGAGGAGGAGATCGCGGAGATCATGAGCAAGGTGTACAAGATCAGGCCGTTTGGAATGTCGTCTGTGAACATGCGCGAGCTTAACCCGACCGGTACGCTATCTTCCAATCATGGAAGAAAACCATACTCATTAACACATCCACAGACACGGACAAGCTCGTGTGCATCAAAGGCCTCGTCATCCGCGCGACGCCCGTGATCCCGGACATGAAGGTCGCGTTCTTCCGCTGCCTCACCTGCAACCACACCGTGCAGGTCGAGATCGACCGCGGGAAGATCGACGAGCCGGCGCGCTGCCCGCGCGACGTGTGCGCGTCGCTCGGCACGATGGCGCTCGTGCACAACCGCTGCGAGTTCGCGGACCGGCAGGTCGTGCGCCTGCAGGAGACGCCGGACGCGGTGCCCGACGGCCAGACGCCGCACACGGTCTCGCTGAGCGTGTACGACGAGCTCGTCGACGTCGCGAAGCCGGGCGACCGCCTCGTCGTGACGGGCATCTTTCGGAGCGTGCCGGTGAGAGTGAACCCGAGGCAGAGGACGATCAAGAGTTTGTTTAAGACGTTTGTGGATGTGGTGCATGTGAGGATCGGGACGGATGATGCGCTGGGGGTCGATCGGAGCACGCGGCCGCCGGGCGGGGACCGCGTGCCAGGGGTCGGAGGCATCGGGGGCGTGGGCGGCGCGGAGGAGGACGAGGAGGCGGCGGGCGACGCAGAGGTGGATGCAGAGGACGCGGACGCGGCAGAGCGCGAGCAGCGGGTGTCGAAGCGCGCGGAGACGGAGGCGAAGCTGCGCGACCTGAGCCAGCGCGAGGACATCTACGAGGTGCTCGCGCGCTCGCTCGCGCCGTCGATCTGGGGCATGGACGACGTGAAGAAGGGGATCCTGCTGCAGCTGTTCGGGGGCACGAACAAGAGCATCGCGCGCGGGGGCGGGGCGGGGGGGCCAAGGTATCGGGGGGACATCAATGTGCTGCTGGTCGGCGATCCGGGTGTGAGTAAGTCGCAGATCTTGCAGGTGAGTGGTTTTGTGTGGGGATGTATACGCGATGCTGATGGTGTGGTTAGTATGTGCACAAGATCGCGCCGAGGGGCGTGTATACCTCGGGCAAGGGCTCGTCGGCGGTCGGTCTGACAGCCTACGTGACTCGCGACCCGGATTCGAAACAGCTAGTTTTGGAGAGGTACGATCTTCTTTCCGTGTTCTCATGCATTTCTAACGCGCCACTAGTGGTGCACTCGTCCTGAGTGACGGCGGTGTCTGCTGCATCGACGAGTTCGACAAGATGTCGGACGCGACGCGTAGTGTCCTGCACGAAGTGATGGTACGCACTTCCACCCCACCCATCGACCATCCGTCACTTACGCACACGCCCCTCAGGAACAACAAACCGTGTCGATCGCGAAGGCGGGCATCATCACGACGCTCAACGCGCGGACGTCGATCCTGGCTGCTGCCAATCCCATAGGCTCGAAGTACAACAGGAACCAGACGATCTCGCAGAACCTCGACTTGCCTCCGACGCTGATTTCGCGATTCGATCTGTTGTACTTGGTGCTGGATAACGTCGACGAAGCACTGGATCGCAGGCTTGCTCAGCATCTTGTCGGGTTGTACCTCGAGGATGCGCCAGAGACCGGTGGTCAAGATATTCTGGTACGTCGATCGTCCTCCGGTTCAATGTAAGACCAAATTACTGATAATGACACTCCTAGCCTCTTGACGACCTCGCCGCGTACATCACCTACGCACGCTCGCGCATCAACCCCTCCATCACCGAGGACGCAGGAAACGAGCTCGTGCGCTGCTACGTCACCCTGCGCAAGGCCGGCGAGGACCCGCACTCCGCAGAGAAGCGCATCACCGCGACGACGCGGCAGCTCGAGAGCATGATCCGGCTCTCCGAGGCGCACGCGCGGATGCGCTTCTCGCCGCTCGTCGAGCTCGCGGACGTGCGCGAGGCGTTCCGGCTCATGCGCGAGGCGATCAACACCGGCGCGCGCGATCCGACGACGGGCGAGATCGACATGGGCCTGCTCGACACGGGCGTCGGGCGTGCGCAGCGCAAGGTAAGGGGCGACATGCGCCGCGAGGTGCTCAGGATGCTCGACGGCGCGGCGGGCGTGAGGGGTATTAGGTGGGCGGATGCGTTCAAGCGGTTTGAGGAGCAGAGTGATGTGCGCGTGCCCGCGGCGGAGTTCCAGGAGGTGGTGAAGGAGCTGGAGCAGGAGGGGTTGGTGAAGGTGGTGGGCGAGAGGGAGAGGAGGGTCATTCGGCGTGTCGAGGGCGGGTGAGCGCAAGTCGCGGTTTGCCGATCGGATGTTTCGAGTTCCTTGTTGCTGTTCTGTGTCCTGGTCGATACCATCTCGGTTTCTCTGTCTCTCTGCTGTGTTACGATTGTGTTGTATCAACTACACGACTGCTTGTGCAATAATTTAACAAAGAGCTGTCTATATTATACAGGGGGTTCAAGATATACACTCCATATGATGATATAGATAGGCTTCACAACGATATATTCAAGTCCGTTCCATTCAGATTCGCAAGCGGAGATCGTGCTGATCATAGTGACCGTACTGCTACTTACATACGTAGTGCGTCGTAGCTAACAGTGGTGGGTGAAAGTCCAAGATGTGTCGCAGGGGTAGGGTACTTCTACAAAAGTCCACAAACGAAGAACGATAGCATAGCCTTGTGCTCAGTATAGCAGAGATATCGCTAGAAGAGAGGGCGCGAGGAGAATGATGCAGCGCCATAGAGGGGCAGGGGGTATGAGTAGCGTTGCAGAGGATGTATTCGAGTTCGATGGAGACGCAGTGCTCGACGTTGCGGCGGGGCTTGTCTGTGAGGACACTCGAGAGGTGATGAACGAACTCGATGAGGATGGAGGTGCGGTGCTCGAGGGTGCGGCCGAACTTGTGCTTGAGCTCGACGTGGAACTCGAGCTCGGAGTAAATGACGAGGTGCTAGAGAATGAGTTGCTGATCACGATCGTCGACGAGACGCCGATCGAGGAGGGAGACACTACGCTTGAGGGGATGGAGGGTGTCTGGATGTCGCTTTGCACCGGCGCGGCGAGAGAGCCTGACATGCCCGAAAGTCTGTGCAAATGATGTCATGTGTGAGTCATACATTCGCATCGCAAGATAACATACGGAGGGAAAGTGTACTTACGAGAACGCAGGGGAATATTGACTGTAAAGACTGGGAGGGTTTCCGACGGGATTGATGGAGGTGAAGTTTATATAACTTCAGTATGGTCAGAGATTATTCGGTATTTAAACAGCTTATGAAAGAACATACTACTGATCCGAGTCCGGTCCTGCAGCGGGATCTGGCTATAAAATGAAAATAAGGGCAGCTTAGTCGCAGGCCTCTCAGAGATTGATACGGAATGCGAGACCGTACCGTAAAAGTAAGGGAGTGCGTGCTCGCCACATTGGTAGGGTCAATCTGCTGTACCAATTGCTAGATCCAAGTATGTGGTCAGCCTCATTCAGTAAGTGATAGAGTGGATCCAGACATACCGCTTGCCCATTGTACAACCCGACATAGCATGGTCCAATGGTAGTCAATAAGGGTGCTTGACCGTTATCTTCCCATTGAACGAGGCAGGACTGGCCTGCTTGACAAGTCATGGCCTTCGCGGGGGAAGTAACCTATACGCGAATTCAATTGAAGACTAGACCCTCCCTAAGTCAATTTGACACTTACGAAAATAGTAGCCTGCGTGCATGGCAACGCAAGAAAAGCGAGACAGAGCTGCAAGAGAAAGACCAAAAGCGCGACCATGATAGTAACTACGGTATTAACAAAGCGAGGGAAACAAGTTGGATGGAAAGAGGAATATGGAGGTAAGACTGGAAGTCGTAACGCGGGCGTGAGGCGGGTGGCTAAAGGAGCGTGAATGCGCAGCTACGGATCAGAGGGGCATTAAACTTGTCGTGAGGCGGCGCTGGTTCGCCTTGCTTTTTTGCAATTTTGTTGGTTGAGAACGAGAGCGTTGCGAACGCGTGCACCACTTGTTCGACTCCATACCAACACTGACGCGATCACGTGTGTTTCCTATATGGAAGGTGTAGTATTCGCGTCGCGTCGCGTCCTTCTATCGCAGACAGGGGACTCGTTCTACGAGATAATTTTTCAAATGGCAGTAATTTGTACACAATGAGATGCTAGTGTTGCTTATGCTTGTTCAGACGCAGCCTTACTAGCTACAAATGCACAGCGCGACGCCTCCGCAGTCGAGATTTCCTCCATGAAGCTCGAGCTCGCGCTTGGGGTGCCTTCTTGTAGCACGGGCAAGGTGAAAAAGCCGCATAGTACCGCGCGGCCTACCGCATAGTACCGCGCAACCTACCGCATAGTACCGCGCAACCTACCGCATAGTACCGCATCCCCTACCGCGTCACTACCGCATCTCCTACCGCATAGTACCGCATCCCCTACCGCGTCACTACCGCATCCCCTACCGCGGTAGCGGTCTATCACTGCTGTATTTCTATGAAGTTTGGCAATTTGTCAGTAGCATGTAACGCACATTAGTACTGTTATACGCACATCTGAACTGGTAACGAGTTAATCACGGCTCGTAGCGTTAAGCGCAGGTAGTTGTCCTCCAAGCGCTGGTGGAATTGTCTTTCGTACTCAGCCGTGCAGAGCGGGGCATTAAACTCTAAGGTCCGCAAAGCATGCGGCCAGCTCCGAAAGCTTAGTTCTGACGTATCCAAAAGAGATCTGGACTCCGCGCGCCCATTACCACTTCTACAGCGGTCACATACGCGGTATCGCACCGCTCAAACCTCACACCTTGGTCAGGAACTCAAAGCAAGTAAGTTCAACGTTAATCTACAAATATGCAAACTGAATATTGCGATATATAGTCTTCTGCCTCGTGAATCAGGGCTTTTTCACGACAGGACGCGGGCGCGGTTTCGGGCGACGTTCTCGTGGTTCCGCTGGAGGAGGTGTAGGGGTCCGTTCCTTGATATATAGGGGCCCCTTCTATCAATGGAATAGTAAGTACATGTACCAATTGACCATAAAAGGTACTCTACTCACCTTGTTCCAATCATCTATTTCCTGACTAGGTTCATAGTTTCCACTCCACTCTGACGGCTTACCAACGTAAGGATTCCATTTCATTTGATGGTCTCCTGCATCCAGCCCCCATTGCTGGCATCCAGCAATACCCGCTCTTTCTGACCACTCAAACATGCGTTGCTCTAGGAGATATATGCATTCTCTGTCGACGTCCACGGCTGTCTTGCGCTTGAACGTCA
>SWBT01000336.1:0-247071 GCA_005298045.1 Pleurotus ostreatoroseus | reverse complement strand
GAAAACTATCGGTGGTCGAAATGTAACGGAGTGGCCATGTAGGCGCGGCATGTAAAATGCCTGCAGCAATGCAGAAGTATCCTAGTTGTTTGCTCCGCACAGTGTCAGATATAGCCGCGAGAGAGGACGCAAGCACGACGCGGCGCATTGAGGCCTCGGCGATATGAGACCTTGCCACGCAAGGGATTTTATCTAGGATGGAGAAGACACTGCTGGGTGCCTCTACGTACATAGTCAATGTCTTGAAAGTACTCGTACTGGGAACCTCGTCCAATGTTCAGGTGCTGCCGGAGGCGATTGGAATGTGTAACAGAGACAAAATTATACGATAGAGTGTACGAGTTGTGGCAAGTGGCAAGAGGTCAAGGACGATTTCGGCGGGCAACCGGCGTCAGCTATGCGTCCCTGTATGGGCGCTCCTCGGTCCGTCTGCCGGAACGGTCCGGATTTTGTTCTTAAATGGAAACATCTAAGCGCCCTACTTTATGACTCCGTCTACGAGTTGACGACGGGGTCATGCTCTGGTCGTTCTTTGGTATCTTCAGCTGCTGTACGCGTTCTTCGGCTAAAGATGTGGATGACCTACTTTTGAGCAGACCGGGACGTCTCTCTAACTGCATCTTTTGCGATGTAAGCAAGGAGAAAGGCTTTGATGTCGTCTGGCAAGTACGTCCCCTCTCCAATGGACAACAGAGTCCATTACTCAAATCCTCTATGCGTCGACAGGACGACAATTTTATTGTGTTCAATGACTATAAACCCGCTGCTGCTCACCATCTGCTCGTCATACCCAGGAAGCATGTCGGTTAGTCAAACGCGTTCGTTTGTCTTCAAAAGCCCAAGCTCATCACGTTCTGCGTCTAGAAAGCGTAAAGGCCTTGACCAATGCTGATGCTGAGCTCAGTACGTGTTATATACAGAGAGCAGATGTGAATGGTCGTGACATACGCTATAGTACAGGAGATGGCGACGATTGGCAACCGGATGTTAGATGACCTGGAAGTACCTCAATCTTCTCGCCGGTGAGTGATCTAAGGTCTACTAGGTAATCTGGCCGAGAATTGATCTTTGTTTGATATAGATTAGGATTCCACATACCCCCTTTCAACTCTGTGAATCACCTCCATTTGCATGTTCATGGGTTACCGTATAAGTCAGTCTTCCGCGCTGTTGAGTATCCTATAGCTCGGGGATACAACGGCAACGTGAAAGGTTTCAGCTGGTTTGCAGAAGTCCAACAGACTGTCGAAATCTTGGAGAGTGGAAGGCGCGTAAGAGTGTTTCCTTGTTGAGCGTTACATAGCTGTGAGTCCGTCTGGTCTCCTCGACATGATCATACTGAGTTACTACTTCTCTTGATACTAGGTTGTATCTCGTCACAAGAATAACCATGACGTTAAAGATATCGCTTCATAATATCCTATCTATAAGTTAAATACGAATATGTCAAGAGACAAGCTGATGAAAGTCCACCATGCAGGAAAGCCCCATAAATTACCCTCTCTTGCCTCTCTTCTTCTTCGGCTTATTCTTGTTCTTGTTCTTGTTCTTCGAAGCGGAAGGCTGGATAGGGCTGGACGTTCCATTATCACCTACACCGCCCGCACCTTCAGTCTCATCCCCATCCTCGTCACCGTCTGCCAGGTCGTCGTCGACCTCGCTCTCAGTGGTAGGAGTTCCGACCGTTGGTGATCCAGGGTCTGAGTCCAATACCGGCGATGCCAGTGCACTATTGCTCTCACTTGCGCTGTGAGACCGTACAAGAGCTGTCCGCAAGAGACCTTTGCCTTTATCGATGATGGTCCTGAAGGCGCCCCGACGGCTAGTCGGCGATCCTACTTGTTCCCACTCTCCGTCTTCGGCCGTGTTGCCATCCATTTGGTCGGGGACAGGACTCTGCTCGCCACTAGTCGTCTCAGGAGCTTCTTCGACTTCTTCATCCAACCTTTCTTGCCCTTCTTCACGAAAAAACTGCTGGGTAGAGGCGATTGAAGTTTCGTCGACCATGTCGTATTCACCCCCTAGTCCCTCTGCTCCAGACTGATCGACAGTCTCGTTATTGGGAGTGTTCTCGGTTTCGTGGTCACGGTGAGCATCAGCATCTTGTCTGGTGTTCGGGTCCGTACTGCTGATGGTAGGATCCTCAGGTAATGCATCGCTCGTGAGGGGTGCGTTATTGGGCTCCAATGTATTCTGGTCTCCCTCCGCGGTTTGTTCTGCGTCGTTAATGGAGCTTTCGTGGTCGCCTTCGGTAGGTGTGATTAGTCCTCCCGAATGCTCCTGCGAGTCTTGCTGATCCTGAGTGTGCTTCAGAACCTCTTCCTCTCCGTCCTCCTTCGGTGTGGCGTCAGTCACTGGAGGCAACTGCTCCAGAGATCCCGACGGCCCGTCCAGATGATCAGTTGGATGAGTGAGGCTGCTGACTTCAACGTGTGTCTCTGAGTCGCTGATATCCAGTGCAGTAGCGTATGATTCTCTCCAGCGCTCTTGGTCCTCCTCGTCTCCTGAACCGGGCTCGCCAGCAGGCACTCCCGTACCTGCGGTAGTCGACTCTTCCGTAGACGGCAGTAGCACGAAGGACTTAAGATCCACAGGCGAGGATTGGACCTTGAATACGACCCTTTGGCTATCCGCGGGCGCCTCGAAGCGCAACGTTGAATCGTCGAAGGTGGGATTCGATGCGTTTGCCTCATCCGCAATGTGCTCATCAGGTATCTCCGCAGTCCGTTCCTGAACGTCATATCCTCCATGACTCTGCTCGGTTGTGGGCTGCTCGACTGTGGGCTGCTTGGCAGTGGACCGCTCAGCCACGGATTGCTCGACTGTGGATTGCTCGACTGTGGGCTGCTCAACCATAGACTGCTCGGCCGCAGACTGCTCAGTCACGGATTGCTCAGCCATGTGTTCGTCAACGTTCGAGGTGTCGACCAAGGATCCGTCGCCGCCAGCCGTAACGTTCGATACATCCGGCTTCTGCTCAGAGGACGCGGAGTCTGTCACCGCGTCCAGCAGGGTTCCTTCAGTACCCGCAGAAGTTCGTAATGGCAAGCTCTCTAGGGTGGGCTCCTGGGTCTCTACCTCGTCCGAGTGCTCTGCAACGTGCTCCCTGGGGGTCTCCACATGGCCTTCAGTCTCGTCGAGCCCCGCTTGTGTGCCCTCGATCTCGGTCTCGGGAGGGGGAGTGGGCTGCGAGGGAGTAGGTTCAACGTTCGGATCGTCGACGTGGTTCTCGCTGCTGCCATTCGAATTAGCTGTCGTCTCGTGCGTTGGTCCAGCGACAGGTTCTTCTTGGGATGCTGACTCTGGAGGTGTAAAATGATGCTCCTGTGAGATATCGGTATGTCCCTCTTCGTTGTCTAAGGAATGCATCGTGTCCTCAATCAACTCTGCCCCAGCACCCATTGACCCGACGTGCTCATCTTCCTGTCCTGACAGTTGTTCTGGCGTTTCGAACACTTCGAGAGTGGGTATCTCCTCATCGGCACTGCTCGAGATGTCCGTATTGGCGATAGGCCGAGGCTCGCTAGGTGCGCTCTCGTCCTGTGTACGTTGTTCCGCCTCAGGCTCGGCTATGTCCTGGAAAGTGTTCTCCGCGTCTTCTGGGACGGGTTCCGCATCGACTTCGAGCTGTGTGCCAGCGGCTTGTGGTTCGCTGATCTCTGTCCCAGATGTCTCGTGAGCAGGTGTGCCGACGGACTGAGAGGACGGAAGAGCGTCTTCCGTCGTTTGATGGCTAGTACGCTCCGGCGTTTCGTCAAGGGCGGGGACGATTTCTTCAGTGACAGGACTCTGGGAGTCTATCAGTGCATTCGCATGCCTTTCGACAGCATCGACGTCCTCTAGAGATTGTGGATGATGCAAGGGCCTCTGGTCTTTGTCTTCCTCGTTCTCTGTCTGCGTCGATGCATCGACAAAGGTACGTTGTGGCATCTGCACCGGCTCTTCATCCAGGTCAGTCTGAACGGCCGTCTCAACAGGCACGACGCTCTCGATGTGGTCAGCCTGATCACCCAGATCGAGCAGGTCGCCAGTCGTCTCTAGGTCAGATGGGACCTCATGGACCTGACGGGTGAGGAGATCGTCTTGGCCTGCAGGACGATCTCCACTACCGACAGCATCCGTGCCATCCTGCAATTGGAGAACCATGGCGTCCAATGATCCTCCCATTGCCATATGGGTATGAGGCAGGCCCATTGGTACTTGCAAGGCCGACAAGAGTGATGGGGCGGTCGACGGAGGGTTAAACAGTAGGGATTCGTGAGCTTCATGCTCTGCCTCGGTTGCCGTTCCCAAGTTGATGAGCCCGCCATGGCTCGTGGTAGCGTTGTTGCCGAAATCCCATTCCGGCCCTAGCAGGTCCCCAGCTGGCGGCGTCAGTAAGGCGGTCTCTGGCGGCGTGTAGGTGCTTGTTGGCGACGTTTCTTGGGAAGGCGGATCAAAATTCATCAGATCCTCGACGATCAAGCTCAGCGGCCGCTTCCTCTTGCTAAGCGGAGTGCGTGCAGATGGTGATCGCCTTCGTAACTTCTCCGAGACACTCGTAAGGTCGTGCGCCAGACGATCGTCTCCTGTTAGACTGCCGTCGGTGCGTTCTTTAGTTCGATGCATCCTCTCTTATTGATGATTGAATTTCCTACCTAGTTAGGAAGTCCTCTGGACAGTTAACTAAAGTTCGTCCATCGATGTGGTGATCGAGCGCAAGCTTCTCCAGTATTGGAGACGTCTCCGGCGGGGCATACTTCTGTATTGCTTCAGCAACCTGCTGGGGACTCCATTGGGACGGATCCGTCTAATACTTCTTAGCCACGACTTCCATGACGACTACAGCGGACCTACCTTCGGTACACGAGGCCTTCTGCTCTGAACTCGTTCTTCATGGGAAGGACTGCCAGTTTGGCGAGGGCTCCTCAAGATAGCTGGGGAATATGCTAAAAATATAGCGTCACCAAGATTGAACAAGGTGCATCCAAGCAGGCGCGTACCGTACGGCGATGCCGGCGAGAGTGCTTGAGGCATGTTAGTCCGAGGCTGCTAGTAGGAGTAGGGGACGAAGGGGCTTGGGCCTGGCTTCCTGGTCAAGGCCGGCTGATAAGACGTGGACTCAGGTGGCGGGTATGGCGAGGCTTCGTACCGCGATGGGAGTGCGCAGGCCGTATTATATCTCCACGAGTTACTGGTCTAGACTGAGATGGAAATCACTGGGTGAGGCTCAAAGAGTGGCCATCTCTACTGCGGCCAGCGTGAGGTTGCAATGCGGGGAACACGAGGGAGTCGCACAAAGGGGAGGAGACTGGAGGCCTTTCTCCGGGGGCTCCTTGAAGGTGCTGTGCAAGTAACACCGCCCACTGTCTGAAATGCACGCGGCAGATAAGAGCTCATATACAAGGTTCGGGGCCAGCCGCACAAAGGTCACCGGGGGAGTGATGTCAAATGGCAGTTACCGTTTACATTGGCGCAGGCCACTTCGTCGGAGACAGTTGCCTCCTTTATTAACAACGGCATTATCGAAGCGCCTTCTCACGCACGCATTTCATAGGATGCATAGACCAATATCGATTAATAGATAGCGGGTGGAAGGCATAGCGCATATGATGTGAGAACATAGTGATACTATCATCCTACCAGTGTTACAAAACTTCGATCAATAGGCGTTCTGTCGAGGTCCCATGAGAAAGATATGTACCAAAATGTTCGGCATGTATTCTTGACCTTCTTTACAGCCTAGCCATTATTTTTTGGACGGTTCCTGTGAGTTGAGCAGGAGACGGGGAGATGCCGGTTGAGCGTGACGAATAGTGCCAGTGTTCGAAAAAATGTCACGAGTTGTCACGGCTCAAGTTATACACTCCGCTGATGCAGCTTCCCTATATGGTGAGCATTCTTTACTCCGCGCATTTGCTCGCGGGCGGAGTTGTGCGCTGGCCACGTATTAAACGCGCAACTGTCACGCTCGCAGCCTACAGAATCATGTTCTGTTTTCAGTGCGTTGATCAGAAACCGTGGGGCAGATCGCAGTGAACGATGGCTTTGCTGTATAATATTAGGCTACTATGTCATTTCTTTGTGTATTTCTGTATCATATATTGGATTAGATCTGGCCGAAAACTGGTCTTCACACTACTCAAACCACATATTCTGCTCCTTGGACCTTTCACCTGCGACGTTTCTCGATATAAATATTCATACGTGACATACACGTGTCTCGCATAGTATCCCATATTTTATCGCGATTTTTAGAGGTCGTTGAAGTAGGGTTTGCCAGTGTTACAAAATGCCACGTGTTTTGTAACACTGGTAGGATGATAGTAAAGGAAGGTGACCATAGAGGCGAAGGAGCGTGAATAAGTTAGTTCTGAGTAGATATGTATGCAGGAAAGATCTAAAGGCAGGATCTGAAAAGTGAGGAAGTTGTGTGCCAAGTCTTCGGTCGACCGCTGGTCAAAAGGTTTCATCTTCAGCGACAGATTCATACTCGGAGTCTACAGCGTTGTTCGCGGCGGTCGATTTCTCGATCCGCGCATCCGAATCGATCATCGCCCGAGATGAGCGAATATGGATCTTCGCCAGGGGCGAATGCCTCACCGTCTCCTTGTGATGCCTGACGTGTTCGCTGGAGGAACTCGAGAAGCCGCAAGCTTCGATGGGACAGTGGTACGGCGTGCTGACGAAACCAAAGCCATGTTCGGTATGAGACAGCGGGGATCGAGGCATAGCATCAGTAGCAGGCCTAGATGCACGTCGTTTGGAGCGTTCACGGGGTCCCATAAGGACGTTGACGAGAACCTGCGTGGAGGAACATTCTGTCTCCTGATAGGGGGGAGGTGGAGAGGAAGACGAGAGCTTCGGCTGGTGGCTCTTGCGCTCCGGTTCTCGTCCGCGAGAGGGAATCGACATTGAGGACCTGCGCGACCTAGCTGGCATAAGGACCTTGTAGTCATCGTCTATATGGGATGACCTTCGCTCATCATCGTCCTGGTAGAAAACGTTCGTGTACTTGGAGGACCGGGCAGCCTTCCTGAGCTCGACATCTAACATGAGGGGCGTGAGCCGATTGAAGTCGGAGAGATCATCATCCTCAGTCACAGAGGGAAACTTGATGCCCACCTGGATATAATGAGCGCATGAAGCAGAGGATTTTTTGACGAACACGTACAACGGCATGATCTTTGAGCTTAGGGAACTTTGTCGCGGCGGAATTCGTCGGGCGGCCTGCACTACGACGACGAGCTCCGGATACGACTTCCGTCAACTTCATGCTCACAGAGAAAAAGAAAAAGAAACGGTAGGAGAAAAAGACGTTGAAGAAAAGGCGAATGAAGAATGAAAGATGGGAATGGGAGCGAGAGAGGCACCGCTCTGCGTTTATATCTGCAGAGATCAAAGGACAAGATCTTACCGTGGCCACTCAGCGTAACTTACATACCTTGTCCTCTTCGAGTCCCAACAGCTTGTCCCTTGGCCTCCACATCTACAAATAAACGTTCCATGATCATATTCGAGATCAAAAGTGTATAAGTACACGAGGTCATTGACCGTGAAATCTTTCACTTTCGAAAGTCGCCGATCTTTGGCACTGAGTACAGAAGAATAAGCTTATTGGCAACATGGTTACTATAGAAACGATACTTACTTCCTTCCTTACATACTCATAATGAAAGAAAGACCGACAGCAACCTGGTGATCGGGGCTGAGTTGGATAGTATTGGTGCCTATGGAATGACATAAAGGGGCCAATGGGTGACGATGACCTGTGGCGGTATTGGGAGGTGGATATCGTTCAGACATGCTACCGGGTGCTGCTTCAACTTCAATTGTAACGTGCACGGAGGAACGCGAAAGGTCGTAAACAGCGGCACTGAGCGCAACAGAAGCGCCCCAATGTTGCCTTAGGGAAGATCCCCCATTATCAGGTGGTAGCGAGTTGACGATGGTAGCGTTGAGGTTCGCGCTGCAATATTGCACGGCAAAGCATACCGCTAGCCATCCTGGGTCTGTCAAGGCGATAAGAGCAATTTCTTCGGCGGCAGTACGTTCGCTGGAAAATTGTATCTCTTCGACGCTCTCGGAGAAGTCACGGTCGCTGCCTGTGGTGGGAAAGTGAGTCTCAGAAATTAAACACAAAATTCGACAGCTCACTGGGATTCGTAGTCGTTTCTATTGTGTCTGACTCAAACTCGGACTTTGACGTCTCGGACTCCTCCGCAAAATCCTCAGAGAAGTCCCACGACGACAAACCTTCCAATCCCAATTGGACGTTATTCGCTGGAACTTGAAAAGACGCAGAAGAGTGTGCAAGCTCATCTCTTATCTCCAGTAAAGGTCGAAGGTGCCGACGTTCAGGCCTAATGATTGTTCTCGCACTTTCATAAACCCTCCAGAGCTCGTCACGGATTTGAGGACCGAGCCCTTCTGTCAAGCTATCGAAAGTCATCCGAGTTAAGTGTACAATCCGAAAACGACTCGTGCACAATAGCTACCTTTCGACGAGTTCCATAGGGGCTTGCACCAGAGTTTGCCCACTGATGCTGTGGCGAAGGACAAGACCAGCGAGAATGTGCGAACCTGGCGTACGCGCTGCGACGAATTGAGACAACTGTATCGGGTCCATCGAAGATGGATGCGTCTGTTTCAAGCAATTCATACATCAGATGGGATACATTGCAACCTAGAGCACTACATTACCTCTTCGTGTCTGTTGCGTCGGACTGGCGGCATCTTCATGCAAGTAGATTGCGCGTCGTATGTCGGATGTGATGAGTATTACCAAGGTCACTAAAGATGAGAGACATCCTTACAATTCCACAATTCTCTGTAGCGCTTTGGGTTCGCGTGTTATAATCTCTTCGCGTAAAGCTGTCGATGCAGTTATGTGTGTGGCGATTAAGAACGACGATAAGAGACCGTCAGGCTTAACGCCTCAGACACAACTCCAGCGATCGCAGAGGAATAGACAGTGGGATGCAGCTGCGCAATGCACCGTGAAGACGAGCACGACCTCTTCTTTAAATAGCGAAACGAGTCGAGTACTTAGAAAAGAAAAAGAGGAACGACATCACGAAGTATAGACGCCATGATACTTGGATGCCTTGCGCATCACCGCAGTCAGAATATGAATTGCTACCTGAGGATAGTCGACCGAATATAGTGACCTCACTCAATATGCTGCATTCACAGATTCGGAAAACATAGAGCACCAACTTCCAGAACGTGAAGATTAAGCGACATCAGCCCTTAAATACACTACATGCCCATGATAATCAGTTATGCCCCTTGTGGTAGATAAGCCGATGATAAACAGCGTACCCTGCCAGGTCACCCACGATATGGGTTTGGAGAAACAGATGCCATCCAATATTCGAGGTTATGGCGTAGCTGCGTACGAGGATCTGGGGAAAAGAGAAAGCTGAGTAAACACGAAAATTGAACTACAGCAGTTTGTGGTATTCCAGCTGCAGTTCGGGTACCAGTGTGAACGTCGAGGTGATGGTGGTATGAAATCAAGCGACGCCGCGACCTGGGGCGTCGGCGCGCGCTTTGTCCATGTTTGGAAGGGCGGCCCGATGGAAATGCCGGTGCCGCCGTGACCAGCCGCCACATTGCACAGCCGCGCTTGCACTTAAGTTCTTCACTGCGAAGTTGGTCATGGCGTCACTTGAAATGCAGTAAGATATGCTGATTGTGTACTGCTTATCATTGAACTCTACATTTCAGGCTCTTAAGCGGCCCTTCTTATAACTCGACGAGAAAACCAACTTCGGGGGAACGTCCATCAGTATTTGAGTTAAGTCATCCCGTTCGTGGCTACAACTGATTACGTTTTCTATCATCTAGTCATATTTTAAATCGTTCCTAGGGATCAAACCGATGATCTGGTGAACCCTGGCCTCAAAGTCTTCGTCGCGACGATGGGATCGTAAATACTGTCAGCTACTAAAGATATGGCTAACACGGCTGAACAGTACATCTTCTAGGTTCTTCAATGTGTGTGCAAAATGAAGAATCGTTCTTCTTCTGTGACATTGCGCTATCGATTGCTGTGCTCACGTCTCTCCATAACACGGTTCACATCAGACTCAAATGTTTCGCAACTAATCGTCCTTTGATAGGTGCTTGTTCATAGTTCAAACTCTCTTGATACCATTCTCTCAGAGCCCTTTGAGCCTTGGCTCTTTAATACGGCTACTTATGCAAGTATTGGGTCGGTGACTGTATCTCTCTAGCGACTATCTTTCGCCTCATTGGACTTTTTGCAGATTCACCTGGAGATGACTCGCGCACTGTCAGGTGGGGCAATGCCCGGCTACAATTACGCAACCTTCCCCTCACCGATTCATCAACAATCTCCAACGATTCTCCAAGAACTCCGATCAACGAATATCCTTCACCTTTACAAGAGCCATGCATTGCAACTCATAGCATCAGCGAATGGTCAATTATTGAACCTATCTTACCAGCCGATATTCTTACCTCGACTCCGGTGGACACTCGCTCAAGACTCAAGGCACATCTGAACATGTCTCAATTTGGGCTCCCATCGGCTTGGGAAGCCAAGATCACCGGTTCTCTTCAGCATTTCAAACTTACGTCTCTCGTACAACCTCAGGCCAGCTTCTCAGGACCATACTTCGAAGAAGACCCCTTTGGCAACGCTTCTGTATCCTTCCTATCCGACTCGAACTCACACCACATTGATCCTTGCTACAGCGTATCACACCTATACGATCTTTCAATCTACGAGAACATATCGTTTTCGTCAAAGCGCCCGGATATCCGACGAGGGACGCCAAACACAATATCTAAGCTTAGACATGTCGAGGCATACCCCATGACATCCACTCCTCCACCAAAGCACCGCTCTCCGCATTTAACTCAAGACCCAGCTGCTCATGACTCTGCTCTCGATTCTCCTGCATCGCGCTTTCGAAGAACTCCCAAAGTAAGCCCATATATAGGCGAGATTTCCCTCAAGAACGACATCATCCGAACGCCTCTCCGCCAGAATAACAAGCTACGACCGTTACTGCTTCCTCGGTGGGTGGCCGCACGCACAGCCTACGAAGGAACTGGCGCGCCATTGCCACTCCAGCTGAAGCCACTCATTCTGCCAACTCGGGTTGCCCAATCTCATCAATCCGAACTGCATGATAAACCTCACTGTCGGCCAAGCCCTCCAATACCGGATCATACCCCCGGACATGGTCCATCGTGTAATACGACTACCGCGTCTAGGATTCCAGTAGAGAGAAGTCTGGGAATTGCCCGAACGAATAGCTCCGCAATCGCGGTCTCACAGCCCGGCATCCAGGAAGTTTCGATTGACTGGGAGCTCGAAATTATCGGCGAGTATCTAGAGTGACGTGTTCGATCTCGGTGTATGTCCTAGTATAATCTAATTGTGTTTGTGCATTCGTATGACTTCTGCGACGATCTAGTCGTGCGACTTGATGAAATCAACAACCAGTTTTCTAAACTCGTTAGGTCTGTGATGGATGTTAGTGGATGCGTTAGGCACTAATAGACGGATGCATACTTCTCTGCGTGAACTAAGAGGAACGTGTCAGCCAACGTCAGACAGTGTGAAGTGGATATCTTACCCCAGTGTCCTGCCTCTAACGTTTTGAGCTCCATATGAGGGAACAATTCTTGGGCTAGGACCAGATTGTGATGATTGATATACCTGAGTAGACGTCAGTGAAAGTCCTATTTAGTCATGATGAGACGTACTTGCTACGAGTCCCTTTTATGAACAGAGTGGGACCCTCCCATTCTTGGTCACCGGGTTCGTATGGGAAATCACCGATGTTCACTATAGCGTTACCAATGATATCAAGAGGAACCCTAAACTTCAGCGGGTGGTGGTGGGTCTCGTGTCCTGAGGACTGAAGATTAGTCAGTAAGAAAGCCCGGACTTCTGGATCCTGGTAACATAAAATATTAATATTAGCAAATGCTGAAGTCAACGGAAAGCTCACAGGCTCATACGAGGTGAGGATTTGTTGCGCCTCTCTCCGCGAGGTGACCTTACTGTCTTCAATCTTCTTCATTGCCTCTATATAACTTCGAAATTCAGGCGAAAGAGGCCCTCTGGAAGGTGCCATATCCGCAACGATGAGGTTCGACAGTAGACTCTGCGGTAGATCCGGGCTCAACGCTACAGCCATAGCAACCTTTCCACCCCTGCAAGCTGTGAGCACATAATGGATCAATAATGATGGTCAGTAATCCCACGCACATGGAATGTCCTAACAAGGAGATACGTTGCAATGAGTGTTTATGACAAAACTCGAGCACGTCTTCAGCCATTGCAGTGTACGTCATAGGTTCCGCATGTGGAGAGGACCCATGGTTTCGGAGATCCTACTGAAGATGAGGTTCATGTCTCGGAGTCACTGTGGTGGATATTAGAGCATACTAATGTGTATATAGGACGGCCAAGGTCTTTCAGGAATGCTTTAGAAAGCGAGTTCCAGTTGCGCTTCATACCACTAGTAATGCTTTCAGTAGCTGATTATCTGAGGAGCGCTTGATACATACAACAGTCCATGCATGATAACCAGAGGAGTCTCCGTCTCATTGCCATTTGGTGGTACATGCTTGTCAAAGGCAAGGTCGACGGGAGTCGGCTTGGACGAAAAGGTACGCGACGCCGCCCACGCCAAGCATGTTCTACGAGGAGCTTTTACGCGTAGTTGAGTAGTTATACGTGTCGATAGCATCACGATGCGTATCCGAGGTGTTGGTTGGGATTGATAAGTGAGGACCCCATCCTCTCCGACTCCGAGCTTGAGCGCGCGGTCCGCCCGGGTGTAAGCGCCTATCAAGAGAGCCGATGCTTTCGGCGATACCCGGACCTGCCCTAAACTGGCGCGCTCAAAATTCTCTCCGGCGCGTTTATCCTTCGCGTTCGTCAACGACATGCTCGGTGAGTTTCCTTCTCTCCCCGTTCCCCTTCGAAGAGATGAACTCTTTATTGTTTACCTCGAGTGTGCGCCACCTACCAAGGCTGCACGCGATGACTTATTTTTGTCATAGTTACACTGATCGGTTCATGCTCGACTTGATGTTCGATACTGACTGTTATTCTATAGATTCTGTCCAATCTCAAGGTGATGGTACACGGTAGCTTGAGGTAATACGTGAGTGCTTGTTCTCGTTCTTCACATTAGTCCTCTTGCGACGATGAGTCAAAATCATTCAAACTAGAGTATCTGAGACTAGCACAGCTGGTCGATGATACAATTTATCTGTCAATCCACTGACGCTTTTCGTTCATTGCGTCGAATGTTTTTCGTCTTACTGATATTATGCTCTTCTAGTGCCGTATACATTCTGGCTCATAGCAATACGACTTTACCGTATATGAAGGTGTGTGTCCGCTTCGTTGATGTCTCGATGATGTTACAATGGAGTTACCGCCTGACCACTGTCGAAACGATGGTGGTTATTTGATGACATATCCAAGGCTGTTTTTTTTATTCTGAGCTTTCTCTACATTTCTTCGACTTCGTACTTACCCACTTCTTCAGATTTCTTCTTGGTCATGAAGAAAGACGACTTCGTACGCGTTGTATCCTAGAACATAGATGGTAAGTCTTCGCACCTTGCATTCCTCGAATGATGTATTCCATCACGACGGTCTTCGTATCACTGCTGCCGAAAAGGCCCGCACAGCTCATATACCTCGGGCACCCTAACTGATCTCTTTTCATTCACGCCGTTATGAATATTCGCTGATTCCACGTTTTCGCAGGTCTTGCGCTGATGGATGGCTTCATCTTGTGTCTAAATTTCTTATGGTGGGTTTTTCTTCCATCCCCAGCCTTTCGCGATGAGTCAATCATCTCAATTATCAACTAGAAGCTGTTACTGAATGCTTTGGCGTTGCTGTTAACCTCTGCTCTGACTCTCTACGTTTCCCTGAGCTATTCGCTAACGTTCTTTTCCACAGTTACTTCGGATGGGCCGTGGCATGATGTTCGAGGCTGGACGTTGTTGGAGTATGGTATCGTGTATTCTGTCCCTAGTGTACAATACGTGCTATGCTATATAATATACATTTGATTGCTAGCTAATGTTACATGCGGGCGGCGTGAAAAGGCGATGTGATTTTGGTCATGAGGTTTTGAGCACGAACGCATGACCTATCGGTATGTCCATCGTGCAATAACCCGTGGAACTATACAGGGCTTTCGTTGGCACGATATTCGTTCGTCTTGTATTCAGCCATTCCCTTCCTGTCCCGTTGTACGTCGCGACTGTTCCTGGAGCCGACTGAGCGGGAACGCTGCATAGCTTTCGCAACAGGATCGTCAGGAGAATTGCGGTGATCGGTGGTGTCTGCTCCTGGGTTAAACCTCCAGTAGCGGAAACTACAGAAACGCAGTTGAGTTTGTGGAATACGGATATGGACCTATCAAATAACTTACTGTTTGAGCACACCGTAGAATACTACAGCAATAAGTGAACCAATGCCCGGTCCTACCCAGTACTAAAATTAAATGTTAACCCCATGCGAGTTGAGACACTGCTGTTCTACTCACTATCCATTGGGACCCGTAAGGAAAACCGGTCACTACCGCGGGGCCGAATGACCTCGCTGTGTTCATACCGCAACCGGTATAGTAGATTGCGAATAGATGGCATACAAACAGCGTCAAGCCGATGCCAACCTGCGGAGAGGATGAGTCAGGGTGGTAAGATAGAGCGCTCCAACAAACGCACCGGTGCGAACGGCGTAACGACGTGTTTTTCTGCTGCTAGCATGAGCACGGCTAGGCATAGCGTCGCCGTGATAAAGGCTTCTATGAAGACACCTTGTGCAGGGTTCACCCCTGGAGCAAGTTTTGTGCTAGAAGTCGTCAGCCGTGGATATGTGGCGCGGAAGTGTATTGATGGCTTACTTGGATTGAAGGGGTCCGGGGGTTAACCCAAGCACAAGCGCAGCGGCCGCAATCCCGCCCACTAGCTGGGCGATACAATAGAAGACGAAGCGAACAGGCTCGATGACGCCTGTAAGCAAGAGTGCAAGGCTAACGTTGGGGTTGAACAGCCCGCCCGTAACTCGGAAGAAAAGCCACGCAGAGATGAGGAGGCTAAGCCCGAAGGAAGTCGCAGCGTACATGATACGCTCGACACCGGTGGGACTGGTGCCAGCGCTGGCCGCCTCCGCTCCCGACGCCTGCACTCCACCGAACGCCAGAGTCAGGAAGACGGTCGTGCCACAAAACTCTTGTAGCGCGGCATGCAAGTCTTCGCGGACATTAGAGAATAGGCCCTTGGGTTCATCAGCAGCACCGTTCGCTTCCTCCAACCGCCGACCGCTGCGACTACGAGGCCAGAAACTCATGGGTGACGAATGGCGGATGAGGGGGGTGTATCAAGTTATGGCGTCGAGGGCGGGGAGCATCGTTCATTTTGTATACGCGCAACAAGTGGCACAGCAAGTCTAAACGACAGGAGGATGCTTCGATCAGTTCCAAATAACGTCATTCTCCGGGAGCATTTACGGGCCAAAATCCAAGGATAGGATCAAGGTGAGTCCGAAACATATAGTTGACGTCGAAATTGTTGTCGGCCTCCGAAACGGCCTCCATAGCATGTATTGCTGGCGCCAGTGGGATCCACTATGCCTGGCATGCCATCACGCTTGAGAATGTTGCATCGTTCACATGAAGAGCAATGAGGACGAACGGCTGTTCTTAGCATTCCTCGCGGCACCTATGACAGCGCGGTAGCACTAGTCCCAACTTCCCTTATCCGCTCGACTCCTTTTCGTCGCGCTCCTCCTATCCTTTTCTGCCCTTCTGCGTACCTTGTCCGCCTGCTCGTACCTACGCACCTTCTCTTTCTGCTCTTCCGACGCCTCTTTGACCAGGGAGACAGAGGATGCAGACAGAATAAGGTCGTGGAGCTAGAGATCACAGGCACGACGGGTTGGGACGATGGTGGACACGCCACGCGAGCCGCATGGGTTAGGGGCTTTTAATTCTCGAAAGGTATGTCCCGCTCACCTTCTTCAGACAATCTTGAATGTTCTGTGACTGCGATCGAAAAGCCGTGGAGGTGATAAGGATCGACTGGGAGGAAGATACATAACTGGGCTGAAAACGATCTCATTGTCAGTCCGTTGTTGATGAGAGGACCCAATCGTGGAGCACGCACTGTTTTCTTGATATGCTCTCGAGACCATGCTGGTATCCAATTTGACGATATAGGACACCGTAGGGTTGCTTTCGTGTTTACTTTGTTCACGTTCTATCGCAAATTGAGATCATCAGCATCGCAGGATCGCAACAAGTGCACGAACCTGACCGCCTGGACCCGAACTCCTGGAAAACGTTAGCTCCACCAATTCCCGCGGTATTTGTTGTAATTTGAACTCGTCGATCCAAGCCCTGGCTTGCTCATTTTGGGATGATGTTTCCAAGATGGAAAGGTTCGGAGGGGGCGGGAAACTAGCTTTCGCGTAGCCTCGTACAAGGTATATGCCATGCCGGAACAGACTCTGTCGCAAGCGTGGCAGTGTTTGCAAAGCGTTCATTGGGGTATATAGGGTAGCAGAGGCTAGCAATGGCCTATTGTTGAGTATTCCGAGGCTGCGACTCGGAACTCAAGCAAGCAAGCTGGCGGTTAGGAGAAAGTCATCGTCGGCAACCGGACCGAATATCGTCGCTCATTCATAGGCGCCCATTATCGCGACTCCAATGCGCTTCCACGTGGCGCCGTTGTGTACACACACCTTTGGTTGCAACGTCCATCCATTCGGAGGAGGGGAACAAGCCTTCAAGTATGATAGTCGCTGTCATAGTGTGAAGAGTCACCGGGGCTTATTGAAAACATGCCGATATGCACAAGCTGCACGCATCCGACTGAATTTTTGTACACGATCTACGACTCCGCTGATAACCTCCGCCTGGAGCAATGTGTGAGTCTTCTTGCGAATTCACTGAGCGACCCGAATAACTGCTAAACCGCCATACTCATCCATAGAGTGAATGTCACGCATTTGCGGATCCATACGTCGAGCATGACACGCTCACTTTATGGATCGACCTTATCCTATTAAAGCGCGACGTATATCGTCATTTGCTGTTCAATCGTGGAACCGGTGCGAGAAAGATCAGTAGAAACTCGCAGAAATCCCGCACAGAGGGTACAAATTCACGTGTATCTGAGATGGATACGCTATTGCCGGGGCTGCTCGGGCAGTCCAGAGAGCGAGTAAGTTCGCCGGAAGCGAACTAGTGCTAGTGCTAACCAACACACTCGTAGGAGAGATGGTTCCACATACTCAAACTAGGTTTTGCATTGGTCTCCGTTGACGCATGTATGTTGTCATAGCCTGTTGTCATATGTTTGTCAAGGCTGATTGTATGTTAGTTATCCGCTGGACCCATCTCAGTGCGTAAACGTTTGTCCTGACAGGCATCCTCATTCTGAAGAGGCGTTTTTAGGCTATAGCTTCCCTCGTACGCCTCAACTCGTAAACATCGCGACATGGAACCAAGATGCTGTGGAGGGTTATTTGCGCATATGGGCAGGGTGTCTAATCGGTAGGGGTCCGTCCGCCACTATGCCTACACGGGCTCATTAAACTCTAATGTCCAACAGAGACCCTGGGCTTCCATACGGGTGTCATGCTCGCTAGCTTCCTCGTGTTACGGTCTTTATCCCTGGCAAGGTTACGGGAGAAGCTGAGCACGGCGACCGCAAACGTGCAGAGCCAGAAGCAGTCCGGCATCTTAGTCGAATTTAGGTCTGTCGGCACCGATGTAGCAGCCGTACGAGATACAGTTGCTGATGCTGATATGATGCAGATACTCTCACATTCCACTGTCGCTGCTATATTCGTCACTCAATAAGCTTTTTTTACTCGTTCTCCTCGCTATATGGCGCCCTGTCACAGACACAGCATCTTTGGGACGTCCGCCGCCGCTGCCGCCTCAATACAACGCTAGTTATATTGTCTCGAACCCCATACTTCTCGGTGCAATAGAACTGTTGGATGACGACAAACTCAATCGTGAGTGGGTCCTTCGGAATATCCTAGGGGGTATGGCAGCGGGATTCGGATTACGAGGTACGCAAATATTTGTATACCTCGGCCGCGCCAAGAAGATCACTTATAATATGTACAGTTGTATTGGATTGTCACCCGATCTTCACTACCATGATCATCTTGATCGGCTGGGCCGTGAAAACTGTGCTTGCGAACACCGTTAGCGGCTGGATTGGTGTTGGTATCGGTGGGAACGAATCTGTAGTAGGAGAGATGTGGCTAGCATACAGTATACCATGACACATGATTCTGGCAACACTGGACAAAGCGCAAGCCGGGTCATAGGCCGCGGATTTAAGCACAACCCTAGCGCTACGCGTGACATTTTTGCAAACACAAACGAGCACGGCACAATCTACATTATTGAAGAGTACTAATGCGGTTAGATCCTAGAGAACGAAGGGTATAATTGCCTTCCTGTGCTTCGGATACTCCTTCCCGAAGTCCTTCTTGTACTTTTGATGCTTGTTCAGTGCCCAGTTGATCATGGTTCCGGCACCAGCGATGGTGAACACCCATGCTATGTTTAGGTCAGTAGAATAACAGAAGGCGAAGAAAGAACAGCGTACATCCGTAGCTGCCAGTCATAACGGACACGACGATCCACCCCAAAATCTCGAAAGTGTAGTTGGGGTACGAGACCAAGTCAAAACCATAACCATAAGGGATCGCACGCTTCGTCGATCCAGGGGGACGGAGATTACGGAGTGCGATGTGCGTCTTCAAATTGGATAGTTCGGCGAACTACAAAGAGGGTATTAGTAATTCAGCAGTATCAAACTAACGCCACTTACTAGCCAGACCGCGATACATGCCCAGAGAAACTTGGGATCATCACGAATGGTACCGCGGATGTATGGGGACGCTGCCGAGTACGTTGGGCTATAAACGGGATACGCAAGCCCCAAACCGCCCAACAGGTGGTAGTGTGCGGAGCTGAAAGAAGTTATGAGCATTCCCCACGTCAAAGATGAGCGAGGTTTGGGGACGCACTTGCGGAAAACAAAGTTGAAGGGCATAGTGCCATGGGAGAAACGGTGCACAAAGAGTGTTTCGTATTCACGCTTGAGGAAGTGTAGCATGACCATGACAAACACATATCTGAGGAATATGAGTATTCAAAGAGATCATGGAAGGACTCTTGACGCACTGTTGTAACAAACTATGTTGTACCGCTCCGCCGTAGACCACTTTTGGGAAGTAGTACATCAAAGGATGTATAATGAGTGGACCAATCTACGAAATAAAGCCATGTAACACGAGTATGGTTCAATAATAGGAGACGCACGTATTCTATCACAAACACAGTCGTCCAACTTATTTGAGGTCCCAGGTCTTTCGCGTCCAACTCCGAGCCCTCCGTGACCTCAGAGCTGGCGAGTGTTGCCTCATCCTTCAACGCCTTTTTGTCACCTTTGAGGGCCAACTTCTGGCGCGACGTGTAAAACTGTTGTCACAATGTTTAGCACTTAAACTCGTCCTCGTGCTAATGCGTACTCACCCGGGGATACTTGGCAGCGAGTGCCGCTTTCACGTCTGCGACTGTAGCAACGTCAGGGGTCTTCCCTGAGATATCCAGTGTCACCGGAAGGCTGGGTGCTAACGCCAATTTACGACCCGACGCAGGGTGTACTGTAACCTTCACCATCGTGGCAGATAGCGGTGCAGGCCTGTGGACGTTGAAGTCAGGACGCGATCCAGCGGTCGGTTAGTGATGGGCGCTATCCGGGTACTCATCCGCCGATCAACTGAGCAAACATGTACAAATAATCCTCGAACAGTGCAGCAAAAAGTGAACCCGACCCGAGTCGAACGGATGACCTTGAGGAACCAGGTAACACTGGAATCTCACGCGCTGACCACTGTGCCACGGGTTCCGCGCGGCAACTGGCATAAAACTATCCCATATCTCTGTTCTTTCCACGTGAAAATGGCAACGTAACACGGCGTTTTCTTGCCATGCTCGTGTTTCTGTGCATCACAGATTTCCAGAAGTCAATGCGACGTAGCTCGAATATGCCAGAAGGTACATTACCGACGATATCTACACGTTGTCGGATAACTCTGCCATACAGGGGTTAGTTTGTTTGGCGCCGTGTGAGCTTGTCTGATTGACGGCGCTTGTGATCGTTCCGCCGAGGATGCGATCATCAGTGACCGTGCAGCCACCATCCTCCTCACGTCCGATATCCCCAGACATTTTCTTCTATAATTCTTACAGCCTTGCCCATGCCTCCTGTGTCTTCAGCTTCATCAACGCGTGCTCTGAACGCCATCTTGCCTCTTATCAGCGCGGGCCAGCCATATGAGGCCCACCAGAAGGCCCGCACTTTTGCGTCGCGATACCAGAAATCGGGTCATTATGATACTGCCATCGATGTCTTGTTCCAGTCTGCCAGGGAACTTCTTAAAGCCGGACAGCAAGGAAGCGGTACAGATTTGGCGGCATTCTTACTAGAAGTTTACGACACGAAGGGTGAGGAGCCGAACGACGAGAGCAGAGGTAAGTGTGCAGCGTGCAACGGTGGCGGCGAATTTCAGTCCAACGATTTCGAATCACAGGACGGCTTACGCAGCTCATTGCTCTTACGGGCTCTTCGGGTAACTGGCGGAAAACGATCATCGACAAATCTATTGCGTAGGTATCTGCATTTATTTTCTAGCCCATTTACTTCACGGTCTTCCAGGTGGTCAGCCAAGCTCGGCCCTTGCCCGTCCGGTGATCCCACTCTCCACCATTATGTGGGCGAGCTTCTCTACAAAGGTTCGGTTTTCGCGTGATTACGATTTCCCTGCAGTGATGTCATTTCCTCCGCTCTTTCTCAGAGGGTGCATTCGAGTCCGCGGAGGTTCATCTTCTAGCGGCCGGAAAGAGGGACAGTGGACGAACACTTGCGCAAATGTATTTGGAGTGGATGGCAGCTGGAGGATCCCCGGGAGCATTCGTGCTTCGCGGAACCATACCGTGAGTCTCGAGTCTACGTATCACCCCTTGGATGGGCCCACTCCGATTTGTTACTCTGCCCCCCTCTTCGTGCCCATGCTTTGTTTTCCCTGTTCTCCACGGAAGCGAATAGGCACTTACAGAATTCATTTGCCCAATTCCAGGTACTTGCAGAATGGGAACATTCTTGCAGCGCGTGCCTTCCTGACACATTTTGTGTCGCAAATGTCCGCGATGCGTCCTGATCTCATGTCCTCTCTTGCGCCATCGCCCATCGCCGTCGGCAAAGCGCACAACAGCCAGCCTGATGAGATTGTTCTCACCAAAGATCCAATCGTCAACTGGGCACAACTCGCAGTGCGAACCTGCCAGCGAGCACAAGGTGAAAAGAATAAGGCTATGCGGGAAGCCTGGGTCCGATTGTGCGGTACTTATCAAAGCAAGGGTGGCCTATTGGCTTCTAAGGAAGTTCGGAAGGTGAGCACCGTTTACTAGAAATTGGGATGCTCTCGAAGGCGCAACGGCCGGGTAACGATGCTGTAAATCGCGGTTCTTGGGCCTTCCCAAGATCCACTATTCGCATGTTCATTCGTCCCGGACCACTGTACCATGCTCATATGACTCTTGCCTAGGCCCTTAGTGAAATTGCAGAGTTATATTTCGCCATACCGCCACCTCGGGGGCAGGCTCCAAATCCGTTCGGAGATATGCTATCCGCCATGTTTGGTGGTGCTCCCCCTACTGGACCCACCACAAGAAGGGTACTTACGCCGGGACCTCCAGGTGGAGCACCAGGATTGGACTGAGCTCTGTGACGGTGCACCATACGTAGTATACGCAGAATGAAAGTTAAACAGTAAAGAGTGCACGACGATACCCAAACAAGCATTCGTGTGAATAGCTGCAGAGGCCTCGGCTGTACGGTTATACAAAAAAAGAGGTAAAACATCCGGATGGATGAACGCTCTTGTTGTGAGAAACTAGGAGTGGAAAGAAAGTGCACAAGAAAGCGAAGAACACAGGGAGCAATGACTTTGTATTCGGAGTCTACGGCTTCGCCCGCAGCAACAGGCACATGAAAGGCACAAGTGGAGTCGATGAGAGATAATCGCCAACGTAGGGGTGATTCGACACATATCGTTTCGAAAGGGTATCATCATCCGAGTGGTTATCGATACAGCACCGTTAGAGCGTCTGCAAATGTGCCGACGCACATGTGTTCACAACAATGCCCATCACAAAGGCAGCCGAAGAGCTGCAAGGTCCGAGGCCTGGAACATCGAGGACCGGGGGCGCCACCATATCATCCCTCTGTCGTGTTCTTGCGCTGTACAGGCGACTGCGGTAGACTTGGTGGCGCCTGACCTCCGGTATTCTCACCGTTGATGATATCTTGGATGGCTGCTTCTAGTGCATCCACGCGCGTCGACATTTGTGTCACTGCGCATGGTGAAACAGAAAAGTGCTTAGTACAACATTCACTGGCGCACAAGAACGCCGATACTTACTTCTGTCTAGAATCTGGGACGACATGTCGTCGAATTTGGAGTCGAGTTGCTCAATCAGCGTCTCCACCTATTGAAAGAGGCTCCGGTTCGGTCACAGCCCGGATTCCACACCGATCATCGACTTACGAAGGCCGTCAACTCATGAGGACTAGAAATGTCCGGCGCATTGGGCACGTTTTTGGTGGCGTTGGAGGGCGTGCCATTAGGCGTTATCGGGCTTGCCGACTGCCTTGACGGAGTCATCGAGGGAGTTACTTTCAACGGCTTCGCAACGGAAGATGCAGCGGCCATCTTTACGTCTATGTAGAGGGTTCCTAGGCATTAGAATAATGCCAGTCAACGGGTGAACAGGCGAGACAAAGAGCGAAACGACTACCTCTTCTTCCAAACAAACCAACGACTTTCGAAACGGCGGGAATTTGCCTTGCTGTAGCAAATCCCTACGGAGATCGCACTGTAGTGTTAGTGGACAAGTGCATCTCAGGAGGCGCCATCAATTGCAGGTTGCGGCGCGCCCACGGCGCTAAATCGTTCTTTCTTCTCAACCGCGACTGTGGCTACTTTGCCTCGGGCCTATGCTACCCTAGTTTTGTCGAAAGGTCTGCGCGGTTCAGCTTCTGAGCGGCGGATCACTCATTTTAGCGACACAGCAATACAGCATCCCGCTTTGATAAAGGGTGAACGAGAGGGTTTGCAGCTGGTCCAGCGCACTATCGCACCGCCTCTTCCGAGCTGGCTACTATTGGGTTCTCGATCTCTCGTTGCGCCAGAGTAGTCGGAGCATGAACATGCTGTTACACATCTCAAGGCGGCTTTTTTGGGTACTCTGGAGGCCTACAATCGCATGGGCGCGCTCAATGCCCGATCCGAATATGCATGGTCTGCTCTGGAACGCGATACGCTGCTGGTCACAAAGTCAGCAAGACAGCGATATCATATAACGTCGATTCCATGCGGATGGATCAGATGCAATACAGTCGCCCGCTACATAGCTCGCTTGGTGACCGGGACAGGCCTGAGCTAGCGCTATGCCCAAGGTACACCGCCCATTTTTGTTTCCGGAGACCTCGTCTGGGTGTAGTCCAACGTCGCTAGCCTCGAACGTTCTCATTCCCAAGGATTTCGGGTCCTGTATGCGCGCAGACATGAGCCCGTCTCCGAACCGTGTTCGCTACGGTGAGTCCGCCTGCCGGTGTTACACGACCGTTATAGCTAGCCTTATAATTATCGGCGACAACAATCTCGTGGCTTCTAGCGGCGCTACAAATACCAGTGCCGAGCATCAGTTCAGTCCTGCCTCTCGACGATGGCACTGGGGATCTTTTAATGGTGGGCTTCTTAAGTGATGTATCCTCGTCTAAATTTAACATACGAAATAACAGAATCGAATGTTTTAAACATATCTATATGACTTTCGTTGTAACCGCTGTATTCATGGCAGATCATGTCATGGGGCACTGTGCGTCAAGACGTTCATTAAAACCCCGTCTTCTAGATCCACACATGGCCAACAATCTAGGTATAATTGTAAACTCTGATCCCTGAAGCGGGGTAATTTTAAAGTGCGAGACGAACAAAGAACAAGTATTGTGGTGAGTAAGTTTCGTGCATGGAAAATGTATGATCAGCCAATGACGTCGTATCCATCCATCCTACTTGGCGGCAGTGTCAGCATACTACAAATTACAACGGACGCTCTGTCACATTCAGTTGGAGTGATTGATATCTGTGTCCTCTGTGCGCTTGGAGTCGCACAGCATGTACGTTTCATCTCAGGAACGGTTTGAGGATGCTGACACTGTACAGCTAATGCGCCTCGTACCATATTCGTTCCATGGAAATTGCAGCGGGGCCGGGCGGCGCTATCAGTGTAATCGTCGCAAGTAGGGAAGAATCTGAGCGAGCAATCGCTAGATGCCTCTTCGCCCCGACCTAGAAGACCTCACGTCTCACATTTAGGGATGTCCAGAGCCTCGCTCTTAGCTAACCTTTGTAATTGCTGAGCGGCACCGCGGTGTCGCAGGGGCTTGGTACAGGTTTTCGCCCCTCTAGTCATTCCTATTACCACGATTTGCCCACACATCCACCCACATAGCTTATCGCCGTCGCTTGTACGATGTGATGCCTGTGATGGACGTCCCCGTGCGGTGCGGACATGGGGCTCCTCTGTATCCCATCATCACAACGACATGGGGATTGCAAATTATGCTGCCCGACTATGGGAGGAATGTTCGCGGCATACGACTGAAAGCCAAAAGATGGGGGTTTGTAACCCGGTGCTGTTATCCAGGTTCGGCCTACCCGGAGCATTTGTCTATTTACGCTGGTTGCGTCAGGTTCATCTGAGTTGTCTGGCTCGTCACCCTGGCGGCACAACATTGGCAGCCCGGTCCGTGAATGGCGTCTGGGTGGCACACGCTTAGCGCAGCTCAATGTCCGTACGTCCATTCTCGTACACTATTCAACGCAGCGGTTTCATGGAGACGACAGTCCATTTTGCTCATAGGTTATTCCCTTGGATCCCGCTGGTCCGAGGAGATAAGCAATCAAAGTTCGACAATTGATGACCGGTGAGCGAGGTTCATACCCTGAAGATACTTGCTCTCTGGGTTCGTTCAAGGACCCTTAGTTCAACGGTACCCTGCGCCTCATGGAGCTGCACCACCTCCTCGCAAATCCGACGGATTTCGGAGACCAATTCCGCCTCCGCTTCCGTCCCACAGCTTGTAGATTCGAACACGAGGAGGTCTCTACTGACCCGAATAATACTCAACACCGGCGGACCTGTGACCGCGGTACAGATGCGATGTCCGCCGTATATGTTCTATGTGAGTGTCCAATTCAGGTCGGTACACAAGGTTTGAATGCCCGCATCAACTACAATACGTGTTGACATCAGATGAAGCGATTATAGGTTCAAGGTTCCGCCTGACACTCTCCCCATCCCTGCACGGTCGTGGCAGTTCGGGTTTGTTGCTGAGAAACCGGCCTGAACACCCGTACCACCCGCATTGTGCTCCGTACAAGCCATTGGAAGAAGACCCGGATTGCAGCCATGGGCTCATGACTGGTTTCACCAGACCGATTGCTCTTCAGGTGCAAAAGCATCATCCTGCAAGCCTAAGACCTAGTCTAGTGCTGATCTGGGGTATTGTGCTGATCCACGCGTTAGTATCGTGCGGAAGGCTCCTTCTGCCGCTGACCCGGTGGTCAGTGCAAACGAATAGAAAAGGTCTACCGAATCTGCTGTTCTTTTATCTCGCCAGAGCTCCCGCATGCGTTGACTCTGTCGTCATCCAGTTCGTTAGCTGTAGCTGTGCCGTAACGCGCGTGCGATATGACACATTAGACGTGTTGCTGACCTGGTTTGGTGGGAACGCCGATCGTCTAATTAGGAGAGTCTGGGAACAGCGTCTAGACAGACAGCAGTCGGGTTGTGCTCGCTGACCCTGAATAATGCTTCGGAGCCCCAAGCGGCTGTCATCTGGAACAGTAAAATCACGAGGTTACCTGCTTCCGCTCAGTAGATTCGACACTACAGTCCCCTTGGACATATAACCCTCAATTCTCTCAGTATGGACATAACGCAGCCGCAAGCGCGACACTTGCGATGCAGAATCTTGATATTCTTGCATCAAGGTTCGCGGGCTTGACCGTCGGTTCGTTGCGCTGCCTTCCCCAGTAGCCGACAGCCGACAAAGGCATTGACGCTGCCAAAAGAACATAGTCAAGTTAAGGGGCGGGCATGGACTTATTCCACGCATCAAACAGAAGCTAAGCTCTTCAATTCCGAACTCAAGTGCTAAAGGTAAATGGCAACAGCATTGCTGAACTCGTATGCCTCGTTGCAGAAATTCGAAAAGGTGACCGCAGCAATCGCCGAGCTGTGTCACCCCATCCAACACCCCGTTTCCCGCTCCCATTCATCCGTGGAGCACGATCACGAGGCAACTGAATGTCGTGCGGGGGTAGCGAATGTTCACGGGTGCTGAGACCTCGTGAGTTGAGGGTCGCCAATCCAGAGTAGCATGTACGCTCTCGGGCTATAGTCTAACCATTTGCTGAACGCACATCCAGTCGTTATACTATAGCCTCAGACTTGCGGGTTGTTGTTAGGGAGCTCAGCGAGTCAGCAATTTGATTGTGTCTTGTCATGGTCACAGTTGCCGCCGTCCGGCATCACGCCGCTGGCGTTCAGATGTGTGGTGATAGCAGACACTGGCGGTATCGATAGGACCGATTGCAGCGCTTTGGTGAGAGGACGTGGCAAGAGCCATCCGTTCACGGAGCGCAAGCCTGTGTGAAGAAAAGCCGAACCCGAAGAAGGATTGGGCCGCTCATGGGATTACACAAAATGGCAATCTCCAGTTCGATGACTTGTGTACCCGTCGATGCGAGATCTTCTTTCGAGATGCTATGATCTATGACGGACCAGGAAGACGGTGTCAAGATAGTTTCTGCAAATGACCCTTGCATGTACTAGCGCGGACAAGTTGAATTCTCCAGCGCGTTCTCTTTTAAGAGCCGAGTACCTCCAGTTCACTTAAGCCATCCGGAAAAGTCTCCCCACCTAACTTCCACTACCATGCCTCTGTCTTTGTCGTCCGAAGTCCGCCCTTTCAGCGGATACGCAGAAACGACTGCAGATGCTCTGCGCCTCATACAAGCCGCTCGATGCGGTCTCATACCACGCATTACCCGTCGACTCAACGAGATGGAAAGACGCTCTATGATACGTAGCGGTGCCGTTTTTGTGTTCAGCGTCGACGAAAGTGGCATCAAACGTTGGACAGATGGTCAGTGTTGGTGATCACGAGACAATTGTCAAGTACTCACCACTCTTCCCGCAGGGTACTCTTGGACGCCGAGTCGAATTTCCGGCAATTTCTTAGTAAGTTCCTTCCAGTAAATGAGACTTATACCTGACTCCAAGCAAGGTGTACCGCGAGGTAACCGATCGGGGAAACCGTAACGCTTATCAGAACGTCGGGAGTCCCGACGGTCCTCTAAGGTCGGAAACTCAGATTACGCTGAAGGCGCACGGGCTTATAAAAAAGGTCCGTCATTATCAGTTTCGTACTCCGTTCGGTGCTAATGAATGTCACTCACTAGACTATAACTGTTAAAGTAGACGGGTCCGACCATCATCTCATCTCTTACTTTACTCAGGAGGATATCCGGTCGGGACGTTTGCGGAGACCAAACACCTTCCCGGAGTTAATGGCCTTAGAGATCCCCCTAGCTCTGGTTCAGTCTACCAACTTCCGCTACCCACCCAAGCTTGAAGCCGGCCCCGATGGCCGACTGACGCGAATGTAAGGCTTTACTCTTCATATCGAACGGTTATACTTACGCTGAGTTCTCAAGACGCGACTCGGAAGACACTCATGAGCTGTCGGAGAGTCCTAGTCCGACATCCAGTACGTCCAGGAGCCTAACAAATGAAGAGCCCCCCACGTTCTCTCAGGCACGTAATTCATAGAAATAATAGAACTCACCTTTGGTAATCGATACCCTTGAATAGAGCACTTACACCACCCACGGCCATCGGCAGGCTGACATCCACGCTTCTCAGACTATCCAACCAGCTCCACACTCGCCTTCTACTTTATGCGACGACCCAAACCTCATGACTTCATCCTCACCCCACTGGGCTTCTTCGCCGTACTTGCAATACCACCCTCCCTCTCCCACGCACCAAGCGTACTCGCCACAATCGAAACACGCCTTGCCAGCTTACACCTGGGACACTCAGAGCCTGAACATGTCCTCGCGAGACATGGCTTCCAACATGCGATCTCCGGTTAGAGTCCAAGGCGACAATTGGGCTTCAGAAGGACACGCCGCAATGATACCGTCGCTCGCATCAATCCCAGTTCCGCGCCCTTCTGAAAGCCCGAGTTTGCCCACGATCCAAACGCAAGACATTCTTCGAAGCGGCTCAGACTCGTCCACGTGGGGATGGGACAGTAGAAGTCCGGTCCATGCACATTTCCAGATGTCCCCTTCCCATCGCGGCGCCCATCGAGTAGCAAGCCCCACGGACCAGCTTTCCAGATACCATCCACAGCACAGATAGTATAACGCACAGAGGTTGTATTTTATGACAAGGACTCACCGATCTAACTGCACCTATACACGTACGCATGCAGACCTCGGACAGACGCGATTGGATGTATAGTAGTGTAGCCAATGAGGACATGCCTAGCCGTAGAGGATGGTAATTTAATCTTCGGTCGCTTCGTCGAAGACCAGCCCCGGATACCGCGCCTCGCTGCCGACCAGTTAGGTTGGTCGTACCAGTGCTGTAAATATTTAGTGTCCAGAAGCCTAAGCGTTACCAGCCGTTCTCCGTTCAATGAACCCTCGAATATTCGGATGTCCCTCCATAGTCCCGAAAAAGCACCGACGCGAAGAACTTTCCCAAAGTACCACGTCCAGCTGCTTTGCATAGTTCAAAACATACTCGTAATCGGCTTGCGAGGCAAAAGCAGTGTAGAGGTAACCTGAAATGGGTGATAAGTCGCTGCATCAGGGACCGAGCATTCAACCGACCTTCTTGCGACTTCACTCTATTCTTCTCTAGTTCCCAAAGACGTATTTGGTCCTGCACAGTCACCGGAAGCAGTGGTTTCTGATGTGATAAGAGTGGAGCTGAGCTGTAGAAGTGGAGCGCAGAAGTACACAGAACTCACATTCTTCCGCATCTGTGGATGCGCGTGCGTGGTCAAGTAGCTTATGATCTGGAAAATCTCAGCAAAGCCGCGGACCGCGACTGAGAGACAGCCGACCTGATCTGCAGTAATCCCATTCGCCAAAGCTTTCTTTACGCTCTCACGGGTGATTGCACCTACAACTAAGTTCGGGAAGCGAGATTTTAAGCTAACGAATAGGTTCAGAACGGCTGTTTGAAGGGGGTTATCTGATACGTCGTGTTAGTCGTTGGGACGACAGCGAATATCATATATTGGCGTGTACCGGTGTATGCATAAAGACGGTAGTTCGTTTCCAGAATAATGAAGCCTTGCGCTTGCGCTTGACTACCGCCGCCACTTGCGGTGGGCAGCGGGGGAGAAGACGAGGTGAGGGTCGTCGCCAATCGAGTCGGGCTGAAGCGCTTGGACTGAGGCTATTGAAAATATGAGCGGACTGATAGGCTTGATAACCGCGATCACTGACCCTACGCTGCCAGATAATACCGTAATCACGGAGGTCTTCGAGCATGGCAACTTGCGTTGGACTGAGGTGTTCTACAGAATAATCCTGGGGCCCGTTTTAGTCATTCTGCGGATCATATTTGAGCCGTTGCTCACCCGACCGAGTTCCATTGTAGAGAGCATAAAGAGGAAGCTGAGGACTTCAACGAGGTCCATTTTTCTCTCCTGAGAGCGTCGGAGATACGTTGAGCCATTGATGTATACGAAGGATGACTGCATACCTCGGCCATGTGCAGATATTGAAGCAGCAGTTCCCACAACTGCGCATGAGGACTGTGAAGCAGAAACTGAAATCCTAAGGACGTGATTTGTAATGACGAGTTCCTAGAAATTCCCGAGGTCATCAGTCTGATCAGACGTAGCAGGCACGCCGATACTAACTGGACACTGGACATGAGGCCGCTTCGCTGGAGGAGAAAAAGCACGCCTTGGGAAGGACGCGTCGGATTTCGTCCGGACCCCGAGGAGACCATATAGTGCAGTATTGTCTGTACAGTTCAACACTAGGAAAGGCAACTCATACACATGACGTACCTCCCATCGCTCTAACGCAAAAGCATCTAGAGTTTCTATACCTGGAGACGGGTGCCTGGGATCCTTTTCTGCTGGAACGCCGAAACTACCGCTAGAACCACTGTAGTCCTTCAGATACGACAATCGTGTCATTGTATACTGATAACTTACCCGCCTGTTATTGCGTGGCGCAAGCTAGTCTTGAAAGTAGCGTTCAGAGACAATTTTGAAGTTGATTGAGGCAATATGTGGAGGCGGAAGAGCGTAGATAGGGAGGACTCGTATGTTCTGTCGATAAAACATGATTCGCGGATGAAGAACTGGTCTAGTCCGTTACTTACTTTTTGCCCTCGCGGGTTACCCACGCCGTCATGGTTTGCATAGGAATCGGTGTTTCGAGCCACAATAAATTCATAACGAGTTGCCTCTCAAGAGGTCCAAGCAGTCTGTGAAAACCCTCATGAGAATACTGTCGCGAGTATTATCCTGAAGATATCGACCGAAATATAGAAAGACATGAAGATGGCCTTTGATACAGGCGTGTGAGCGTGTTTTGCGACTGAGATTGTAGAAAGGGCAATAGAGTGTGCGAGGGGGTATCATTAGCGACATCGTTAGGAGGGGGATGTGCGTGAGCCATGTGAGCACAACCCCGAGGACTTTGTTGGTATACGCAGAAATTGCACAGCGAGCACAAATCACAGCAGGGGCGTTTACGTGGCTGATGCTGAAGATATTCTTGTTGAAGATGATAGACTATCTGACTTGGAGGACTCAGCAAGAGCTACAGATGATTACTGGTGGCAGATGTAGCAGGTCGTGTTGTGGCGGGTTGTGGCGGGAGCAAAGCAGAACACGTTCGAACGGGCCGTCGCGTGGCCCGCGTGCTCGACGTGCGTTAGCGCCCATTAATATAGACGCCTAGGTACGCGTCCACGCTCGCGAATAAGTTGGACGCGCGTTCTCACTGGTGAATTCATTCTTTTCCTCTTACGCTCATCTTCCGCATCGTCGAATCATTTCCACAGGGCAGTCCAGTCAGCGGAAAAATATGTCAAACATGAATGTTCATACAGCGGCTCTCAATAGTCAGTTGACTTCGATTTCTCATCCGCTTAGGCATGCTGATCTTGAGTCCAGGTCAAGTGGGGCTAATTCGTTCCCTGATCAGTCAAACCCCATCGCTGGTCAATGCTCAGGACGTTGTCAGTCCATAACCAATGTCTAGGCTTATTCATTTGACAGCTGTATCTGTCAGGATGGAAGAACTGCCCTGCATTGGGCTTGCACTTCTGGATCCCTGGAGATCGTCAAGTATCTCCTAGATCAAAATGCAGAGGTAAACGTTCAGGATCAGAGTGGATGGACACCGCTTCACATCGCTGGTAGTGTATCGTCGCTTTCACGCAGTCGCCGACACCACTCACCCCTCAGTAATTTATCCCTAGTTAGTGCTGGACATGAAGACGTCGTCCGAGAACTCCTTGGCGCAGGCGCCGATGTGAAGAAGACCAATGACAAAGGTCTTACGCCCTTGTCAGTATCCGAGACCCGTTCTCTTCCCTTCTGCCGCAGCTGATCCTCGGACTCAGACATTATGCAGCTTCGAAATCTCGTGTAGACGTGAGTAAATCAAGCCTGTACAGTCTTTAACTTCTCACCCATGATCTATACAGATAGGCAAACTGCTGGTCTCGAGGGGTGCAGACGTAAGTATCAATCGCAAGGTTTTTTTCTTACTGATATTTGATGTCGGGGCAGATAAATGCACGAGATAAAGCCAACCAGACACCCCTGTACGTCATAGATAGATCTCGGCCAATACGCACACCAAATGTCATCTTGTACTTATTTTGTACACAACAGACATCGTGCTGCGACGACGGGTTCGACCGGGTTCATTAACATCTTATTGAACCCCCCTGAGGGTTCTCCGAAGACCCGAATTAATCCAGCTGACCGTATGGGTATGCCGAATCTTCTCTATGACGATATCCGGCTGTGCGATACTGACATCCTTCTCAGGCAATACACCCCTCCACCTAGCTATGGAATCTGCGCATGCCGAAGCAGCCTGTTTGCTGATTGAAGCAGGCGCAGACCGCACTCGGGTACGTTTGTGTCACATCCGCTATTTGAAAATCGTCAAGCTCATCCACACTTCCAGGATAACTTGGATGGGGAAACGCCAGAAGGCCTTGAAGGGGTGGGCGGTCAGGAACAACGGCGAGCGCGGGCGTATGTCATCGAACGCTGCGGAAAAGCCTGAGAAGTGATATCTTGCGCCACACCATGCTTGTAAGTCCTCAGTTTGGCTCTCTCCTCACTGGTCATGCACCACACTAGCCCGAGTGTAATATCTAGGATTGTGACTACCAGAGCAGTAGGAAGTATTCAGTTCTTGAAACGTTACTTTCTTGCAAACGATCTAGCGGTCCGAATCGCGAAGTCTGTAGCTAATATCAGTGGGCTCTAGTTGCATCGTCGACTCTTGGTGCTAACCTGTGTATACAATCCAGCGATACTTCTATACAAACGGCTTACGCCGTGGATCGCGATCCCTACAAATTGTACGATGGTTAATGAAGATTGGAATGGAGACTTCCGGTGCGAGATCCGAGGTTCTGATCTCTTGATCTACTGTTATCTCGGAAGTTTTTGTATGTTCGCATTACAGGGCTCTGATGTAAGATCGGAGCCGTTGTCCATTCCGTCGCTAGATGGGGCGACTCCCATCTTGCAAGTCTTGTGTTCGGTGAGCTCATGATACCGGTTTACAGTTTACTAGGGTTACGTGCTAATGTACAACAGCATCAGGGCCAGCGTAAGCCTCGAGGGAGCCTTGCACGCCCTTGTGACAGCTATGAGCGTTGTTTCCAGTTACTGATTCAGCTATCAGAGTTCAATCGTGATTCTATGTCAGGCTCCCGAATCCAACAGTACGTTCAAGACAGAACTTGTCGATAAGTCATTAGGTTATGTGGTAAAGACCGCACTCGTGCATATGGCATCTGGCAGTGCCAGCATGTTTATCCCATGGTATACGGAGTGTAGATACGAGGCCGCCCTGGCATTCGGTCACACACCGGCAGGTACTGTATTTACCGCAGCCTGTATGTCCTGTCCATCACTGAGCTGCGCATTTCTCGCAGCGCACGTCAAACACTTACTGTGATCACAGCACATCAACTAGGCCGAGGAGACGCTGAGACTACCACGCCTTATCTACAATGCTCACGGTTGTCCACGGCCGGGACAGCCTGTACCGTAGCAGCCATGGCGGACTCCTCGTCTCAGCATGTCGTTAACAAAGACGTGGAACTACCAGCCTATAGCCCCAAGGACTCGAATGATACTCAAGTGCAACATACTTACGATCTTCACAAGAATAATCGGAAGCTATTGTCGCTTACACTACGAAGCAAAGCAAAGAGTCCAGACGATATGCCCAAGATGCAGGAAGCGCAAACTGTTTCCGGTACAGTGACTCTGGACCTAGACAGCCCAGTATTCGTCAGATCGGTGACGGTGACGGTAATTAATCCCAAATCACTGCCGGGTGCATTGTCATAATAAATCCATATTCCAGATAATTGGCGAGATCGAAGCCCCGTGGGGTGTATCCAGATTTTTGAACATGCGGAAGGAACTATACTCGGTTGAATCGAAGGAAGGGTCTCATTCACCTACGGCTTCACCGCCCTCTGCAACCGGCGATCATTTGCGAGTGACGGAGAACTTGAAATTGGAAGGCACGAACGTCTTATCATTCTCTCTCAAACTACCGCGGGGCGTTGGTATACCCTTTGGCGGGCCTAACGGGGCCGTGTCGAAGTACCTCCTCCCGGCCTCACTCCACGATCTGGCCAGCAGAACGTCGATCGTCTACCAGATCGTAGTTCGCGTCAAGAAAGGCATGCTGAGCTCCGATTACAGGTGCGCTTTTGTTCATCTGATGCGTGTAAAGTTCATTCAGTTCGCGGACTTGCAGATTGTCGACGCCGTTCGAATATTTGCCTCTTATTCGCCCCGAGGCACCTTCCCTCTCACGGCAAATTGCTTACTCGGAGGGAATACCTCCGTTGGGGCCCACAGAAGATCCCGATGGCTGGAAGACATCTGAGATCCTCCGGATGGCAGGTACCTTATTCAACACCAGGCCCGTCGAGATCTCGTGCTCTGTAAGTGTTTGTAGATGGTCTTTCATTTCGGAGTAGTTTGCTGAAATTGCCTGTTTCGTCCAAGGTGTCACTGGCGACACCGGTATGAGTATTTTGAGATTTCACCGTGGAGTTCTCTCAGCTTACTTGAATCACCAGATCTGTTATACGCGGGGGACGCCTATCCATGTTTGGATCAGTATCTCCGCCTCCGATGAACAGGCTCTCGATCTTCTCTCGTCACAGTCTGCTATCGACCTTCGACTCGTTAGTTTTACATCTCACCAAGAGACGTCATACACGCTCGGGATGGTTGGAGCAAACTCAGGCCCGCTCATCGTCCAATCAAGAGATATAGCATCCGCAGAGATCCGGAAAGCTCCTACTCGCGAAGGTCAGACACCGAGGACCAGAGAGCTGCAAGGAGAGATACTCGTACCGGCAGATCTCGCGCCCGAATGCGACATCTTAAATTTTGCGCTGCAGGTACGTGAACTCACGTTTATCACTGGCCAAGGGATAATAATCTTGGCGAGTAGTACGCGGTCGTCATGTACCCTTTCAAGGTCCCTGGGTTTTCGCTCTCAGCGCACGACAAGACGCAAACCTTACTAAGGGAGGATGTGAAGATAGGTACCCTCCACGCATTATCCAAGTCTCTGGCCGTTTCGCCTCCGGATTATTTTACAAATGCGATATAGCCAAGTCCAGGGCAGGGTTGAATACTGGGCTGGAGACCCGTAGTCGTTTGTTTTTGGTTTTCTAAGGGCATGTCGTCACCTCCCAGTCTGTTACGAGTGCTGTAATTACTAGTTGAGTCAAGTCCATATTCAACAAGTGCCCAGCAATGCATGACTTACCTTCGTCGAGACTGTCTAAGTGCTTCATTTCATCCTCTGCTATCTCAAAATCGTAGAGTTGAGTGTTCGAGATTATCCGTTCCCCAGAGGCTGACTTCGGGATAGGTATATATCCCTTTTGCTCAGCTTAGTCTTTAATCAAGCACGTACGAGTCAATGATACATACCTTTTGGATGGAATACCGCAAGAGAACCTGCGCAGGTGACTTATTGTACTTCTTAGCTAGCTTAATGATAGATGGGTGTTTGAAGCGTAGCCCACGGACGAGGGGTGCCCATGCCTGATGAGGTGATGTTGGTCCAGGGTTAACCATGAAGATGCATCGTTCGGCTTACCTCTAGAGCTATATCATGTTCCTGACAGATAGCGACAATGTCTGTTCTTGTCATGAAGGGATGAAGGTCCACCTGGGAGCAACATGTCAATACATGGACCAATTTCTGATGTGCGGGACCGAAGACCGACTTGGTTGATTACCGGTAGCTCAACGCCTTGCTCCAGCATCTCCTTCAAATGCGCGACTCCAAAGTTACTCACGCCAATACTTCTGACCTTGCCGTCCTTTTTCGCATCGCAGACAGCGCGCCAACATTCTCTGCGTTTCTCGGGACCACCGATAGCAGAATGGAGCAGGTATAAGTCTATGTAGCCCAAGCCGCACGCCGCTAGAGACGCATCAATGGCTTTTTTGGTCGCTTCGTACGATGTGTTGGTCATGAGCTTCGTGGTATAATAGATTTCCGAGCGAGAGATCCCATGTTCCTCCAAGAAGGATCGGATCGTCTCGCCGCATTCGCGCTCGTTGTAATACCAAGCCGCTGAATCCTGGGAAAGCGTAAGAAGTGCATCAACCTATGATACATTACCGCTTACTATGTGACGATATCCAGCCTGAAAAGTGCATTCGATATCAGCATCCACTTAGTGGCTCCACTACTGCTGAGACTGACCTCTAAGGCCGCTTTCAATGGTTCACACACGGCTTTACCCTCAAGCTCGTAGGTCCCTGAACCAAACGAATGACGACGAAGCCCAGGTCGATGAATTTACGGCATACCGAAACCCAAGATAGGGATTTCTGTCCCATCCCGCAACTAGAGAGCCAGGGGTCAGTTATACTAACAAATCGCCATTTGAGCGAACACATACCTTCTTCGTAGATTGTAGCGTATAGGACATGAAGATTGCTTTACTGGCTTGTCGTTGGATGGTGGAAGTTGTACTGTTTATCGATAACGCTGTACGATGGAGGACAGCTGCCGAGATCGGTGACACCACGCGCAACTTCGCTTGCGACAGCAAGAATGATGTCAAAATGACTCTATCGAGCATGACGTCTTATCATAATGAGGTCGTATGCGTCGTCGTACATGGGCATCGGTACATCGTTGACGAAAGCAAGTACGACCAGTAGAACAAGTTCACACCGTTGAGGACGGCACATAACAAACGCCCACTGGGTGACCATGAACGCTTCGCGCGTTCTCAAAACGATGTCATCCAATGATACTGAACATGTCTTCGACCAAAGATTCCATCAAACATAATATATCATCACAACTACTAAGAACAATGTATTGCTAATAGTCCTATCTTCGAACAATGACATCTGCAGAAGAGGAGTGAGTAAGAGAAATGATGTGAACGATACATCAAAAGAATCAGACATCCAAAGGAAGGTACTTGAGACCCTCACCGAACCGACCCCCACTTCCCACCCAGCGCACCATGAAGGCGGCCCACGCTGCACTACGCCTTTTGGGTTCAACGCAGATGCAGGGGGAATATAGGTGTTCGGTATTGGAGGAGTACTCTCACGCGAGAGGGTTCTAAGGAGGAAACTGCGAATGTACGGCGTGTTTCATCATACAGGCGGATATGCCTGTCGTAGAAAAGAAGGAAAACTCACATGAAACACCACTGAAGAGTCTCCGGAAGAATACACGTTGATTGTAATCACTATAGAGAGAGATGTTAGCGACTGCTAAGGATGATGTTTCGAAGATGAGAATCAGACGAAATGGCACTGGCAAGTACACTGTGCGCTCCGTAGAACGCTCAGTCCGTTGCGAACGGACTGCTCTTTCTTCTCGGCATGGTCGTGTAGGACGGGGAAGAGAATAAAGTCATCACAGAAGGGAAATGGAAATCGGACTCACCATGAACGTTGGGATGAAGAGAGAGAAGCGGTCGACGCGTCGAGCAAATTTTATGCGCGTCTGTTTGTTTGGGTCTATTTGTGTGCTATTGGATGCCAATTCCCGCTACCAAACTTGTTTGGTAAAGGGTTTTAGTCGCGGCGTAAGTCCGCCATCCATCCTCGTTTTTGAGCGCTTGGTGATTCGATTAAGTAATCGCTCGTTCCCACGCTCAACAGGCCAGCTCGGAGTCTGAGTTGTGAGCCAGCTTGCCCACCTTCATAAAGCCACCTACGGTGATTTTGCATCTCGAATTAGCGGTAATGGATGAGAACAACATGCAGAGGTCCGACTTTCTACATCTGAATGAACAGAACAAAGTCCGCGTGTACATACATATCGCGGAAGGTAGCTGAGTACTGGCGCAGGCCGTTACATGCTCAACACGAACGTAGCACGCTGCACTGTCCATGATGTGGGCAATCCTTGCCAGAGAAAGCCCCGTGGTAGCGGGTGATGGTGGAACGCGAAGCCGTTCCACCGCTATGCGTTTATGCTCAATTGAGCGCCTGCGCTTAAGCCTTCGCTGGGACCCCCCGTGACGGAGTTAACATCGTATGGCAGTGTAGCCAACGTCGCGGATGGCGACGACGGCCCAAAGTCTGTCAGCTGCGTAGCTTTGGAGGAAAGCCTCGGGAACAATATTCATTTCCGCAGGCCTTCGTAGTACTCGCTCTTACATCTCATTGATACCCGCCGGTTTATTGTCCTCATCTTGTACCTGCTTCATAGAGGACAATAGGCCAGAGCACTCAATGACCGATAACTGGCGACCGAGAGAAAAGATGGAGGTTGGGTACATAAGGCGACCGGTAGACAGGCTTCCAAGTCGACTCCTCGTCACGAACTATCATTCTCGCTGCTCTTCGGGGGACTGGATCCCAAGACTTTTCACTAGTTTACTATTGAACCCCCACTAATCGACGTCTACTCACATAGCCCATAAATCTCGATGTTTACGCTCACTTACGTGCTCCTGGCAGTATTGTCACTCTTCCCTCGCCTCATCTATGGTCATATTTGTACGTATCATACCAATACAGCATTCTTCAATTCCGAGCTGACTCTTCGACAGCTATATGGCATCCCTCCATGTGGGGCTTTAATGTCACAGACCAGACGTTCCCATACGACAATCGACCGGTTGCTCCCTTGACGAATTATACCTTCGAGGAATGGTGGTTTCACGGACACCTCGACCATCCGCCCAATCAGGGCGACGTTTTCGAACTTCCCGCCGGCGGGACTGCTACAACCGAACTTGCTTGCAACAAGGGCGCTACGTCCTTCTTTGCGTCTTCTGAGGGTGGCGACATACGGAATGGGGACGACCCATGTCCCGGCAGTCCGATGAGCGAATGGCACACGAACGGTATTAACGACTTATTTGGATGTTCGCTTGCCATCGCGTACAAGGACGACGTGACACAAGTGCAGCCAGAAGACTTCACAGTCTTCAGTGTCAACCAAACATGCGTTTGGACTCGCTTCACGGATTTCCAAGTACCTCAGAGGATGCCCCCTTGTCCTGAAGGCGGTTGTATCTGTGCTTGGTTCTGGATTCACTCACCGGACAGCGGAGGAGAGCAAAGTGAGCGACCCTACTATATAGCTAAAGCTTGTCTCTCAACTACTTCGCAGACTACATGAATGGCTTCAGATGTAACATTACGGGTTCCTCGTCAGACGTTGCTCTCGCTACACCTCAGCTGCCCCGTCGTTGCGGCGCTGATCCGGCGAACGGCAAGATGCAGGCAGCACCTGGAAACTGCACGTATGGCGCGAAACAGCCTTTCTACTGGTTCCAAGCCGAACGTAACAACGTAAGTGCGAACTCGTTTGTAATCCGATTGATACTAATATAACCCATAGATGTTCGAGGGAACGTACGCACCTCCAAGATACTTGGACATGTATAACTTCAAGGATGGTGCTCAGGATGACATCTTCGCGGATTCATATCCGTCCGGAATCCCTGCTCCGAACCCAAACTCGACAGTTGTGCCGACTCCGTTTCTGGGAGGCTCAAACCCGCCACAGCCCACAACTGCCGTCCCATCCGCATCGTCCTCATCTTCTAGCGCAGCGGCGTTCTCACCCTCCAGCGTTTCTGAGAACTCCGCGTCTTCAGGAAACTCCACATCCAGTATGTCACCAACATCCCTCTCTGTATCTATTAGTGTGTCCACTGCGACAGTGGTCAGGACCGCGGTCGTAACTGTGACACAACTTCCGTCTTCTTCCACACCTTCTCCAACCTCTACCGCGACCGTGGTCAATACCATCTTTATGACTGTGACCGCTCCCGCGGTCCCCTCTTCGTCCACTGCCGCTGGAGTTAGTACGAGCACGGCTACCGTGTTTGTAACAGCATCACCGGCCGCGGGCAATGCGTCATTTGCGCAACTGGACCGAGTTGTAGAAGATGATGCGGCTGACAGCCTAACTGACTCCTCTGCGGTAGCGTCCTCACTTCCCACTGAAAGCGCTGCGAGTCAAATGTGGTCAGTGATCTCCATTTGTAAGAGCTACGTGGCTTACTGACGATTTGATATGCAGTAAACGAGGATCAGTTCCAAGCAGCAGCCCTCTACGACGCAGGACGTCGTCCTTCTTCTCCATCCCAGGTGTTGGCAGGCACAGAAAAATGCAAAGGCGTTCAGACATTTGGAACCTTATCTTTTGATCTTGTCCTGGTGTAATCCATCTGAAGAAGTCTTGACATACCCATGTACTGTATACCGGCATAGACTGTGTAGCTTTATTGTATCAATAGCGTATTCTACAAACCTCCAAGCGTAAGCTTGAGTCACGTTCACTTGCGGACGCGAAATGTGATCGGGATCCGAAACCTTACATCATCGCGGGAATCTGGATTCGAGCCTCGTGCTGTTTCCCCTCAAAGATTTGAACGACCCGCTTCCTTGACTTCTATACCTCAACCATCCTCTGCACACACTCCCCTCTCGCCACCCATCATGCCGAGAGAGATCATCAACATCCAGGTATTTCGTCTCTGCGCGACCAGTACCTAAATTCATGCTAATGATGACGTGTATCCTAGGCCGGACAGGTTGGTTTCATATTCCATGCGATTGGTTAGGGGGTGCGCTAAGACGCGATATTCAGGCCGGTAATCAAGTCGGAGAGTCCTTCTGGTCGATGCTTCTGGCTGAACACGGTCTGGATGATGCTGGGGTAAGATGGGTGCCCGTTTTAGGATTGAATCGTGCTCAACACGTCATGTAGTTTTACAAGGGAAATGATCCGCTACAACTGGACAGAGTACGTCTATATCCGTGGTCTCATCTATTAAATGATCTTGACTGTGTATGATTGGTCCAGGTTGGCGTATATTTCGATGAGATTGAGCATGCTGGACAGGCTACAAAGTACGTTCCGCGAAGCGTGCAGGTCGATCTAGAAGAGGGCGTATGCAACCGTGTGAGCAATCATTTTGCTTGCACTGGTATTACAACATCTTATCGTATCGCCACACACTCAGATTCGTGGCGGCAAGATTGGCCCACTGTTTCGCCCAGATACGTTCTTCACTGGTCAGTCAGGCGCTGGAAACAACTGGGCCAAAGTGAGTGTTACCTTCTATCTCAGCATTCCACATTCACAATGCGTTTCAGGGTTTCTACACGGAGGGTGCAGAGCTTGTGGATGGTATTTTGGAAATCGTTCGCCGTCAAACCGAAAGCTGCGATGCGCTCCAGGGGTTCCAATTGCTCCATTCGCTCGGTGGTGGTACTGGTGCGGGCCTCGGGTCCTTGATGTTGTCCAAGTTCCGAGAAGTTGTGTCCCTCATTCTCTCTCCATTATGGGCCCTCATATGAATACGGTTAGGAATATCCGGATAGGATGCTATCAACATTTTCTGTCATACCATCGCCGAAGGTCAGTAGGCGACCTCATCTCATGTAACCGCTAGCAACTCACCCATATCACGCAGGTGTCTGAGACTGTAGTGGAGGTAACTCGCCTGTTAGGTAGCGATGGTACACGTACTAAGCTGACATATCTGGGTAGCCCTACAACGCATTGCTTTCGATCCATCAACTGGTGGAAAACAGTGATCTCACAATGCTCATTGACAACGAAGCCCTGTACGTCTTAGTTATTCCGTTCACTGCGGCTTGAGCTGACAGACTTTCAGGTACGAAATCACGGCTCGTACGCTTGGAACGAAAATGCCGTCCTTTGATGACTTGAACGTTGTATGTATCGTTGTCCATGGCGACGTTACCATACGCTCATCGCTTCATGATAGCTTGTAGCACAAGTTATGTGCGGTGTCAGTACAAGCCTGCGCTTCCCTGGACAGCTTAACGGGTACGTTGCTAACTACGCCACTGTGCTCGGATTCCTCACCTCCTTTTTAGCGATCTACGGAAACTGGGGCTTAACCTTGTTCCCTTCCCTCGTGTACGCTCTCTTCTACCAATCACTTCGACCAAACACTCATCGTTTACTCATAGCTTCACTTCTTGATGCCGAGCTATGCTCCTTTCTATAATCCGAGAGACAAGGCGTTCCTGCGAGTGTCGGTCTCAGACTTGACAACAGCGTATGTCGGAACCAATTTTATTCCTGATCGATCTGAACATTCTGCAGAGTGTTCGATCGCAAGAACCTACTAGTTGCATGCGATCCTCGTTTTGGGTGAGCTGCTAAGCCAAACTCTATGGTGTTATCACTCTAATCGTATTGTTCAGTCGGTATCTTACTGCAGCAACTATTTTCCGTGGCAACATATCTTCTAATGAGGTAAGCTACAGTCATTCCCCATGGCGCATTCATCTTTCTCACAACGTCCCGTGAACTAGGCGGAGGTGAGTCAGATGACACTATGGCAGCTACAGCTTGCGCATAATATGTTCTAGGCTACTGTCATGAGTCTTCAACACAAGAACTCCCATCATTTTGTCGAGTAAGTCGCGTGCCGCTGCTGTTCGTATCGGTCATTTTGAGTTGACGAAACGCTGGAAAGGTGGATTCCAGACAACGTATCTGTCACTCTATGCAAAGTCCCTCCTGTTGGGCAAGCGCAGGTATGTGAAGTGTTACGCTTTACTGGGCACGTTCGCAGCTGACCGAAATACGTAGTCGGCAACTTGTCTTGCAAACTCGACCGCCGTCCAAGAGCTTTTCAAGCGCACTTTGACTCAGGTAAGCCGGTAACCGTGTCGGGGATAGTGTAAATCTGACGCTTAATGATAACGTAGTTTGCCGCCATGTACAAACGGTAAGTTTTCCTTTGGTGGCTTGCTTAGCCTCGCTAAATGTCCCTGATATAGCTCGGCCTTCTTGCATTGGTACACTGGTATGGAATAGTAATCTCTCACTTTCGACGGTTGACCCTAAGCTTGATGTATAGGCGAGGGCATGGACACCATGGAGTTCTCCGAAGCGGAGAGCAACGCACACGATCTCATGTGAGTTCACTTCACCAGTCTTCTCGCGCACGTCGTATTAACTCAAGCGCCTAGTTCCGAGTATCAGCAGGTGAGCTTCCTCCATCGAGATATTCTGACTCTCTCTCAACTGCATTGTAGTACCAAGAGGCGACAATGGAGCCTGAAGAGTACGAAGACGAGGAATTCGCTGAAGAGGAAATACCTTATCAAGAGGAATATGCTGAAGAAGCTCCTATCGAGGACGCGCCTGTGGAAGAAGAGGAAGAGGAACTGTGATGTGCGCCGAGGACTACAAGGGGCCGCCTAGATCATACCCTTACTAGCGCCTTTCACTGTCAGACTTGCTGAGCTTCCTCCGTTGGGGCTAACGTACTGTGCTCTATCTACGTTATCTAATATTGCTATTTTGTACTTACCATGTTATCGACAAACAGAGCTCTTCCTATTGACGTCGCACACCATCGATACATAGCACAGCAATGGTGAGAACGTCCATAGTCCGTAAACCTTCGACAATATCGCACCGCAGGATAACAACAAGCGCGAGGTTGGGAAGCTCGCTTTATTGCATGCTGAAATCCGTCTATAGATGTTTTCTTATGGATTAGTGAGTAAATAAGCTTCTGATATCACTGACCGTCACATTTCCTTCGCTCAGTGGCGCTCCGCTAACGCACCTCATTATGCTTTCAGATTGACAAAATAGAGCACTTTGGAGCAACTCGAATCATGCACGACCAGCAAGTACTGAAATGTTCCCTCGCAGCGCAACATGTCGTACCATTCACACCCCAGGAAATCAGAGTATTTCCTTCCCGCCCATTATCTTTATGTCATCATGCCCTCTACGACGTACTGATACTGTTCTTTAAGCTCTCAGTGCTCCCCGAATATCGCCGCCGCGTGTAGCTGTGAGCTAGTGAGTATGATGGCGGCACTGAGCATTGTCCAGGTCGTACGGGAGGACAGGCCTCCGACTGATACATAAGCCCGCAAACGAAGTATGAGAGTCTACACGGCATTAGCAACAATGACTATCCCACAGCTTGGTCCCTGCCCTCCTCGTTTTGCTGAGCTCAAGTCCCAAATCGCTGCCTCATATCCCAATTTCGAGGAGAATGTGACGCGTGCTTGGCGAGAGGTACTCTCTGAACTGAAAACCGTCACGGACGACATTATCGCCAAGGGTTCTGAGGTACTCATGATCCCATCAATATCTTGTCATTACTCACCTGAAATGAGTAGATAGTCCCCCAAGTCGAATTCTCCAAGCTTGGCTCTTTGAATACGCAAGACCTGGAGGATATCAGATGCAAAGGATGCGTTGTCGTTCGCAATGTAGTCGACGATAGCGAAGCCCTTTCGTGGAAGTCGGATCTTCAGGACTATGTGAAGCGAAACCCGGAAGCTCCAGGTAACATCTTCACTGCTTCAAGTAGGACTCTGTGCTCATGACTTCACCAGGCTTCCCGGTTGAAAGCAAGCAGTTTTTCATGCTGTAGTGAGTCGCATTGTAGTCCAGCCACGATGTCTCTAATGTAGAACTTAGCTGGACGAGGTCCCAAGTCCGCGCACGCTCACATCCGAATGTACTCGCTGCAAGTGCCTGGCTCAACAACATGTATCATCACAAGGACACCGCTGTCGTGGAAGATGTGGACTTGTCCACACCACTCAGCTACGCCGATAGATTCCGTATGCGCAACCCTGGCTCTCAATGGGTCGTTCATCCACCACACATCGATGGCAAGTACTACTCAGTCGTCATCTAAGATTTTGTTTCATGAATTTGACTCGTAGGCGGCTCAATCGAACGTTGGGAAGACGACGTTTATCGTAGTTGCTTTGAGGAGATCCTCAAGGGCGATTGGCGCGAGCACGATCCGTACGACTTGATCGGTCGTATCAAGGCCAGAACGTCCATGTATGGCAAGGCGAACCAAGTAAGCTATCAGATATTCGTGCTAGACTGCTTGAGTTCGGAGCTCACTTTTGATAGGCCACGGTCTTTCGAACCTACCAAGGATGGCTGGCTCTCAGTGAGACAGGACCGAACGAGGGTACCCTTCAGGTATTCCCCAACGTCATGCTCGCTAACGCCTACATCATCCTACGCCCTTTCTTTGTCCCCGTCGCCGATATCCAAGGCGATCCGCTGGATGCTGTGAACTGGAAGTTCGGTAGGCTGTATTCCCTACTAAACCGAAAACCGCGCTCTCATGCTTGTCTTGAAGATATTACTTCCCCGGACTTTCCTGGTATCTATACGACGGCTGACGGAGGCGAGGGCTTCACCGGCCCCCTTCTCATGCCGCAGACTCATCCGCACCTGCGCCTCGAGAAGACCATGGTGAGCGTGCCCAAGGTCCATCCCGGAGATATGGTTTACTGGCACTGCGTAAGTCTCTTTGTTAGATTTGGCCCCTTGACGTTAACACGAAGACTGTTCTCCCAGGACATGATCCACGCCGTCGAAGTCGAGCATAAGGGTCCGGGAGACTCTTCTGGTGATTAATCCTCTATCATGCTCGGTGTCAATTAGCTCATAGCTATCCAACAGTTATGTACATCTCCGCCGTTCCGCACACACCCCAGAACGCTACGTACATTGCGAAACAGAAGGAGTACTTCCTGAAGGGTATTGCGCCACCTGACTACCCGCCCACCGAAGAAGCGGCGTTCACAGGCACAGGCAAATTTGAAGACATCGGAAGCGTGCAGGGCCGCAGGGCGATGGGGTTCGCGGCAGAAGCTGTAGTAGCTTGAGTGGTAACGGTTAACTGCTCAATCTTCTGGGGAAGCAGCCCTAATGATGGTCTGAATAGGGTCTTCCGTAAAGCGTGCGACGATGTTTCAGTAGACAGTAAACAAATTGCTAAAGTACAGTCCTCAAACCTTGTAGTACAATTTTATTACATGATTGAGACAAGTATATCCGGCCCGTCACCATTGAGAGTATTTCAAGAACTTGCCGCTGAGAAAGTATCAGTATCAACGTCTGAAGATGATCCGTGACATGTAAGTAGAGAGGCTTACTCGAACGTCAGGACTACGCGGTCTCCTTTCGGGTCCTCCTTCCTGTCAACAGTCACCTGGCAGTCAATCATGGACTGGATGCCATCCCCGAACTATCGTGCGTCACGGCTCAAGTTGAGCGCGAAGTCTCATCCCAGCAATGTGAATCGCGCACCTTTTCATGGATGATAGCCTGTGAAGAAAACAAATAGGGTCACATCGGTCAGCTGCCCAGGAAGTGACGTGGAAGGCCAAGGTCCGCACCTTGATAGCAGGGCCGTACACCATCACGCCCTACGGATGCCCGAATGAGTAGGTACGGTGCGCACTGGGCGTGAGAAAGTTCGCACTGCAGCTTACCTCGTACAGACGGTAAATGACAGGATCAGTGGGTGGCATGGAACTGACACCACCGCGCTGCGGCCACCAGTTCCCGCCAAGCTCAGCCTCTAGAGAGTCTTGTTGGATCTCGAGGACGTTGGCGAGCGCGGCGATGTCTTTAGGAGTCAGCTTGGCCTAGTTCGGCGTGAAGTCTTAGCTATGTAGTGTAATGACCGGAGGGTAAGTATCGCACCTGCCCGTAGAACGCTGACGCGACCCAGACTTCATTGCGGTCAATCTTCTTGCCAATTTCTTCAAAGGTGTAACCTACGATGTACGCGTGAGCAAACGCGAAGCGCGAGAGGACTGCGCAGGGTATGACGTACCTTTTCTCGCCTTGGCCTCGAACAACGCTGCACAAATAGAGGGCAAGTTATTGAACGGCTCGCTTTGGGGGTTAATCCTCTGCGTGCATAGCATTAGTACTTATTATATACGCGAACGAGTGAAGTAGCTCACAAGTGCAGACGGAGCGCTTGGTGCGGCCATATTGGTACTGGGGAGAGCTGTTGGTAAGGAGGGGAATGTGGGAGGTGTTGTGAGGCCTCTAAGCATCTCGAGACCCCTTAAATATGCACGCCCTGGGCTGATCTAGGAGATGGTCTGCATTGTCGAGTACTGTGACGCCGATGCATCCGACCGGGTATAGAAATTTCAATCAAGCCGTGCACGTCCGCGTGAATATCGAGGACGCGTGACGGCGATCGTGTGTAAAGTCAATAATCGCGGTGGGGCTCGCTGGTTGGGCGGAGTGGAGAAGAAGCAGCAGCCTGCCGGGTCAAAAACTCACGAACGGTAGAGCAGGATGCTCATTCATTGCAAGGCAGCATGTTGGTATACGCGAGATGGAAATAGATACACGAGTGAAGACTGCGCGAGAGTCGCTTCCGTAGGATGACGAGGTGTAAGGAACGCGAAGGCACTTACGCTAAGTAATGGTGAAGCCTTGAAGAGTTGCGGAAGACAAACATCTAAGTTACTCGCTTTTCATTGGGCTACTTTGCTGGATTGGGCCGGCTTCCACACATCCCTCGTGGCGTGCATTAGTTCGTACAGTTGACCAATCTGCTCCTGCGACATCTAATAAACGCTACAGGTGAGACCAATGGCGTTCCTTTGTATTACAATGTTCCTCCACGGTACCTTCTCGAGCATAGCTGGGTCAAGTTTACGACCACTGAATTCTTCGTTAGGATTCGCTGGTAAGCTGTCCAAGTATAGTTTCCACTCGTGAAGGAAGCCCATTATGTGTAATGGGTTGCTAATCTTCTGGTGTCTCTTGAACTCTGCAGCGTAAAAATGAGGACTCGTGCGGATTCTTCACAAGCAAGGTACTCTAGTCGTCCGAATACCGACCTGCCTTGACGTAGTTGTCCCCTAGCGAACGCATTTCGTGTGGCAGTCGTCTGTGTGCTCGGAGGATACCGCGATAGAGTCTTCATAAGGAGGTCTCAGTGCTTTTCGGGAGGACAGTGGAAGAAAGCGGAGCGCACGGTACAGGCGGAAGGAGAGCAGCACTGGCTTCTTGTAGCGTTAGCGGCCTGGTCGTTGCAGACTCCGCGAGACGAACAAGCGTAGCTCGTAAAGACATAGTATACGTGGATCGGTGGTCGTAGACGTGGTAGGTAAGCCCAGTAATGAACAGGTGAAGAAAAGCAAGTGGTTGTAACAGGTGAAGAGGATCGGACTTTCTAAGCGCCGCGCATTGGGACGCGTCGAACGCGACGATGAGCACGAATCACAATTAGCGTATTCGTCGTATAAAGAGGACATACAGTCCGCTATAAAATACATTATAGAGTACATGAGTGGTATGTTGGTGAATGATGTGTTCCAAGCTGCGAATTCGAGTACCGACAAAATGCACCTCGGCTTGTTGGGTACCTAGAGCTATACGACCAGGGCTCGAGGAACGCAGAACAGAATATCAGAATCATGGGGTACAATCTGCTAGGTATACTGACCCATGACCCGTAAGACAACGGGTATCTTAGCCATCACCGTCTCCGAAGGAAAGCAGTTTCTTTTCCATTTTCTTTGGCTTTTTCGACCTATGCTTATGAGGCTTCTTGGTCTCTGGCTCGTCCTGTGTATCTTCACTTGTGATTAATTTCCTTTTCTTTGAAGCCGCCCTAGAAGTGGAAGCCGATGAGGAGAAAGAGAGCGATTCAGACTGTGACTTCGCCGAAGGCTTAGTCGTGGACGGAGCAGGGTCGGCACTCGCAGACTCATTCTCGCCCTCGTCCGGCAAGGGTGAGAGCCCCTTTGCTGATAGGCATCGCGTTTGTATTCAGCGGACAAAGACAGGTGTACATCGACGGTACCTTTACGCTTCTCATTCTCCACTTCTCTCGCTGAGAGGTGCTTCCCCTCTTTCAGCACGACCACCTGAGGGGCCTCGTCCACATCATCCTCATCAGCACTCCCTGGATCTCCTTCGGGCCGCTGGGGTATCGAGGGTCTGCGAGGGATGGGCGGCCGGCCGGACCCATCCCACTCGTACTCTTCGTCCTCGTCCTCGTCTGCCCTGCCCTCTACGCGCCGTTGCAGTTTCTGGAGAAACGCGGGCGTCCGCGCATTGTAGGCGAGTTTCGACGAAATCTGATGGCGTGTCGGTTCCTTAGACATGATAGCACAGTATCTAGCACGGGGTCAAGTGAATGTCTGAGCTAGAGCAAGCGGCCGCCTGTGCGCGGCGACTGTGAGTGTCGGCGTCAACCGACTCAGCGAAACTCAGCTCATGAACTGACGACAGTAAGGACTGGTAGGGCATAGATTGGACGTTTAAGCTACATCGTCTGGCATAGGGTTCGCATAGGATCATAGTAGTACAAAACCTAGAAATACACATAGACGGGTATCTTCGCAGCGAATAGGTATCATGCATGTGAAGTGGCGTTCGGTGCCGGGATCCTGTGGGCAGAAAGCGTAATAACGACGGTCCGAGTAGTCTTCTAGCAGGTCGACAGCAGAGCAATATTACAGCTTGAGCTTTCCAGAGAAGAAGTGCTTGATGTTCTTGCCCAGAATCTTGACCCTATTCGCGCTAGACCTAAGCTGTTTCGTCTCCTGGAACCTATACTCATCTATCCCTTGCAGGGTCCACGACTCCGGGCTGCCCGCGTTCTGCCTCGCCAGCGCCATCCTCAACTCTGTCTCGCCGCTCACTGAGAAGCCGTAGCCATCCGTACACGGATAGAACGATGGAATGTGCACCCAGTCGCCCGACGCCCGCTCCGCAGCGCTCGGAACATGCACAAGCCCCCCTTCACGAATACTGATCGCGCGCACGGGCGGAAAGCGCGTCGACGCAGCGCTCGGCGACATCGGGAACATGTTCCTGCGTATCGCCGTGTACAGCGGACGCCCCGGGGTGCCCAGCGGCATCGAGAGCACGATCGAGGGTGCGGAGGGCAGTGAGGTAAGCGCGGACGGGGACTCCGGGCGGACCGTGTCTATCTTTGAGACAGGAAGCTCGCTCGGAACGTTCTCTACAGTCGGGCGAGTGGTCCGTGGGCGCAGCGAGCGTGAAGAGATCTTGTTCACCAACGGAAAACGCTTGCATCGGCGGAGGGTGCGATAAGGCGAAGACGTAGTGGTTGATCGGGGTTTCTCTTCGTCAACAGAGTCTTCAAGGGGCCGGGCCTTCTCGGGACTAAATTGAGATGCATCCAATTCATGAGGCGACGGCGGCACATAGGAATTCGGAACGAGCGTAGTCTCAGCATCGTCACCAGCGGTCCGCGTCGCCTAAGAAAATATGTACTGAGCACTGTCAGGATGCATTTGACTAGAAGCAGGCACGCACCAATAGTCTGGGTCGAAAGGCCTTGTCCACAGCCTGCAACGCAGCGTCTCGATGTCTTCTTCGTCGTCCGCTGGGGCGCTCAGCCGGGATCCGCGACGCCACCTTCGGGGTCCACGTCGCAGCCAAGCCGCTCGTCCGATGGCGAATGCGCAAGACCACACGTTTCTGGATCCGACGCAGCTGCTCCTTCTGGAGGTCGTTCAACAATTGCGGGGCGCTGGCCTGGCGGCGTACGGCGGTCGCACTGGTCGCACTAGAAGACACCATCGTGCAGCCGCCCTTGCACCAAAGGCACAACTCCCCGAACAGATTGCTGAACCCACACGTCTGGCAAGCGAAGAGCGGGCGATTCCCAGGCACTATACGCCATTCAGGCAGGGACGCGCATTTCCTGGGCTGTGACACGAGGTAAGTCAGTGACCTAGGTACACCGGGGCGGCTGACGGATGCTGCTGTACTGACCGCTCGTGCCTTGAACTCGCGCTTCAGATATCGAGTTGGGGCGGCGCCGCAGATATCCATCGCGCTCTGCTCTTGCTCGACTCGCAGCCGAGTGCGCAGGTAGACGTGCGGAGCAAAAAGCTTTTGCACTCCGGCTATTTATCCAAAGGAACGTGGCGAGGGCATGGTAGGGACACGAGGCGGTCGCTATTGAAAGGAGTGGCTGGGACCCCTGCATCGCGAGCCAGGGCCCTGTCGTAGTCAATACGCTGCGGGACGAGGCTGACATACCTTTGTCCTCACGGCAAAAAACGAGTGTTCGACGGTTTAGGCACCTGGAAACAAAAGATAAGATGCAGAGAAGTCTTTTATCACGCACGATATCAGCTTGTCCCAGTGACAAGTCCGTACACAAGGCCTTTCTTACTAGGCAACCAAGCTGGTATATTCCGACGGACGACAGAACAACAGGGTCCGCGCTTCCGAGTCGAGCAACAAACCACTGGGCCAAAGACACTGTGACTGTGGATGCTGTAAACCCGCAGATCAAATGGCACGCTGCTACAACACGACGGAAGCCATGGATACTCCGGGGGTTCTCCACAGGAATGCGGAGTGTCGGTCGGCTTACAATCGCGCAGTAAAGTGGAGGTGTCAAGAACGAAAACCAAGACTCGTTTATGCAGCAGCGGACGGTGAGACACAGATAGGACAAAGGAAAATCGTGTGAATCAGTGTTGACGGACGTCATGAAAAGCGATCCTTCCAGTGCAAATAACCATTACACAAACAAAGCAACCGCACCCTCCTCACTGTCCATCTTCCAATTCTCTCCCGGCATGAGGACGCTGCGGTGCACGCGCTCACAGCCCTCCACCGGACATTTCCACTCGTGGGTTGCTAGGGGCTTCCGCGCCCGCCCCTTGCGTGGCGAGGGTCTGGCAGACGGCGCCTGTGTAGCACCCCTTCGCTGCGAGAAGCGAGACGAGACGTGCGAGACAGCAGATGAGGCGACAGCAGAGAGGCCAGCAGTGATCGCAGCCATGCGACTAGAGCGTAGACGAGAGCGTATGGAATTCCCGTCTGCCTCGGCGGGCTGGTTGGCTGCTTCAGGTTGCTGCGATCCTGTCGCCTGCTCGACGCAAGCCGGAATAAGGTGCGACAAGTCAGTCGCCTTCCCTTTGCCTTTGCGTGATCGTCTAGCCTGCCACGGTGTTTGGTGGCTTTGGGGTGGTGTTTCCAATGCAGGTGGAGGGCGCATGATGCGCTCGATACAGCTGCCATCCAGCATGTGCCCACAACGCAGTCCCCAAACTTTTCGGCTTTGCCTCTCCTCTTCCTCGAGAGACTCGGACAGGACCAAAGGTTCTGAGCAGCATGCACAAGCGAGTACGGGCGCCTCATCAGATAGGCTATCGCCGGACATGTCGTCGTCATCGACTATAACGATAGCCTTACTTGACGATGTGCCCTCGTCAGCACACTGGTCGCTCATGTCGAATTGATACGTGAAGCCAGGGGGTGGCTTGTCCCCGCCGTGCGTATATGAAGACTTCCAGGGAACGCTCTTCGGAGCGGGCTTGATGAAGTTGTATAGGTCGAAATTGGGTAAGAAAGCCATGTCTTCATCATCGACGAACGGCGCGCCAAACCCAGTGTAGTCGTCGAGTACATCGAAATGGTGGCTCGCGAACCAGCGGTGTTGAGCACGAATCTCTCGGGCTCTCTGTTGTGCTGATTCCCTGGCACGACGATTCCGTTCTGCAGTCTCGTTCTGTCTGTTGATCGCTATGAGCGCTCCGCCCAAACCCATGGCAGGTTGATGATGCGAGGGTGGCGCAGGTTGTGGTGGGATCGCGTGAGTACTGTGGCGATGGTGGTCTCGGTGCATCCGTGCCTCAAATGGCAGCGGGTCAGGGTTTGGGACAACGGTTGGAGGATGGTGATGATGCGTGGCGAGGTTTGAAGGCAAAGGTGGAACAGGCGGGGGAGGCGCCTGAGGAAGCCTTCGGCGGGGAGGTGGGGAAATGAGTCGATGGCGGCGTCGCGCTATCGGAGGGTCAACAAAGAATTAAGATTGATTGAAAAATTGTACAAACCTGGAGAGCGTCTTAAAGCCGACGCACGTTCGGTTTCATCGTCGCTATCGATGACGATGACGGTTTGCGGTCTTGAGGAAGGGCCTGCTTCGCTGGGCACTCCGACTATAGGGATTTCTAACCGTGGGCGCACTGAGCGCCTGAAGCCTGTGAAGAGAACGTCGTCCTCGAGGGCGTCGACGTCGATAATTTCGGGAGAGCGAGGACGGCGGGCAGGGATGAGGGGGACTGGCGCGAGGGCGGCCATGGCGATGATGAGGGGGGTTCGGTCGGTGTTGGGGGCGGCAGTGTCCAGGCGTCGGCTTATATACCAGCGCGGAGCTAGGACGGGAAAGGAAGGTGTTCCCACGCCCCACGTTGGGTACAAAGCGGACCAAACAAACCCCGACGCCCGTCAGGCGCCCAGCCTGGGCCCCAATGAATGAACAAAGATAAGTATCCCTGTGCTCAGCCCACAGCTGGGCTGTGAACGTTTGAATAACAGCAGGGTATGGTTGCGAGTTTTTGCTATTTTTCTAGTTCAACTTACGCACAGAGACCAACATGCTGCAGAGCATGAGGCGGTGAATCCACATCCGAGCCTCGGGCGTACTCCTTCAAGCAAGTTGTACCCACACTTGCGATAGCAGCGATACGCAAAGATAAACTGGTGAGATATCCTTTTTACATGTACAGTGCTGATGGGTTTCTACAATGAGATGTTAAGGACTTACGACTCGGCCTGAACCGCGCCTTTTGTGGGTGAGGCTGGCCTTGACGCTTCCGAGCCGTCCTTATGTGTCTCCTCCAGTGCAACTTCTGCCTCGGCCAGCTCCTGACTCTTGTGACGAAGCTCCAACCGGCACTTGTGAAGTGTAAGTGCTAGAGCTGCCCTAGCTGCCTCCAATGACTCTAATACCTCCTCTTTACTTGACTCCGTCGCCGCTAGAGCGTCGTTCCTGCCGTCTAATGACACGGTCAGCTGATGCACAGTGTTCTCAAGCTTCGCCTGCGCCGCCTCTGCCGCAGCCAGAGCCTCTGTCTTCGCGTCGAGCTCATTGCGCGTAGTTTGAAGCTGCTTGAACGTACTCTCCTTCGCAACCTCTGCCGCGGTTAGTGCACGCGATTGAGACGTGACTTCGCCCATGAGCGCGTTGACCTTGACCTCCAGCTTGTCGTGCGAGTCTTGCAGTGCCTCCTTCACCCTACGCTCCGCCGCCACCTCGGATTCCGCGGCAAGGAGAGCAGCGTTCTTGGTGCGCACTTCGGTCGCCAACGCCTCAGTCTTCGATACGTTCTCCAAGCGCTGTTGCTCCAGGGCCTCAACAGCCTTCTCCTTGGCTTCACGCTCGCGCGCAGCCATCAGCTCTGCTTGTGCGATAGCTTCCGCCTTGGCTTGCAAATCCGATGAGAGCTGTTGAATCTTGGCTTCAAACTCTGCCCGGACTTCATCGACGTCGCGGGACGATAACTCTCTTGCCGCACGTTCCTCAGCCACAGCTTTCTGCGATGCTTCCAACGCCTCGGACACCACCCGGAGTTCTTCTGACTTTGCAGACAGTTCTGCACGAACGACATCGATCGTTTGAAGGACCTCCTCGCGACCCTGACGTGCCTCTAGTGATGCCGCCTCTGCAACGACCAAAGCTTCATCCTTTGCCCTCAGCTGTGACGTGAGATCGTTCATCTTATCCTGGAACTCCGCTCGCAAGTTCTCCAGCGTAGCAGACAATTCAGCCTTTGAAGCGTACGCTTGATCTAAGGTAGTCTGCGAGACGACCAGTTCTTCTGACTTAGCACGAAGATCCCGAGATAACTCTTCCACCTTAGCAGAGAGATCGGCGCGGATGGTTTCGAGAGAAGTGGCAAGTTCTTCCTTGGACGCGCGCTCCTCTGCCAGTACAGACTCGGTCGCGAGCAAAGCTTCAGCTTTAACCCGCAGCTCCGCTCCAAGCTCCTCGATCTTGGTCGCAAACTGTCTCCGAGTAGTCTCTAGCACTTGCGACACGTCCTCCTTGACCTTGCGCTCTTCCAGAAGGGCAAGCTCCAACGCAGCAATCTGGTCTGACCTCGCCTCCAGATCGGCGGTCAAAGACCTCACCTTCTCTTCCAGCTCGCTCTTGAGAGCCCCGACAGTCCTGGCCAACTCCTGGTTCGCGTTTCGCTCCTGCACGAGGGTCGCGTCCACTGCCATCAACGCCTGCGACTTGGCTCCGAGCTCGGCCATGAGCTCCTCAGTCTTCGCAGCGATCTCCGCACGCGCAGCGTTCAGGGCATCCAAGAGCTCTGCCTTTGCCTTGCGCTCCTCTGCTAGGGCCGCCTCCGACGCGCGCAGCGCCTCGACCTTCCCACGGAGGTCCTCCATGAGCTGCCTCGTCGTATGCGCAAGCTCGTCGCGCAGCTTCTCGATGGAGTGCAGGAGCTCCTCCTTCGCAGCGCGCTCCTCCGCAACGGTGGACTCGGCCACGAGCAGCGCCTCGGTCTTCGCCCGGAGGTCCGTCATGAAGCTCTCGGTGCTCTGAGAGAGCTCGATGCGCAGGTCTTCGAGGCTGCGCGAGAGCTCGTGGCTGTTCTTGCGCTCCCGCTGGAGGGCGGCTTCCGTCGCGACGACGACCTCGGCCTGCGATCGTAGACGTGTGGTCAGCTCTTCCGACTTCGCTGCGAATTCTGCCTGCGTAGCTTCTAGCGTCCGGACGAATGCTTGCTTTTCCTGGGATTCCATAGCAGCGGCCGTTTGGACCTCTTGAAGCTCGACCATCCTAGCTTCCAAGTCCCGTGTAACTTCGTCGCACCGGGCCTCTTCCTGAGAAAGCGACGACTCGAGCCTGGCATTGTCGGCCTTGGCAGCTTCAAGGGCAGATTCGGCACTTGATAGCGCCTTCTTGGTTTCTTCCAGGCTGCCCTGAACCTTGTGAAGACTCTCCGAGAGTGCACTACACTCCGTGTTGAGACGCACGGCATCCTCCTCAATCGCCTTCCGCTTGTGTTGCTCTTGAACAACCAGAGTTTGGATAAGTTCGAGGTTTGCGATGGACTCGCGTTGTGAATGTTCCAACTCTGCGACGCGGATGCGCAACGTGTTAACCTCCTTCTCAGCCGCAGCCAAACGCTCCTGGAGTTCAGTCTTCTCGCGATCCAACGTGGTAGCAACCGAAGACCAATGCGTCATCTCGCCATCGAGGCGGCTAACGGCTTCCAACAGCTGGTCCTTCTCGGACTTCAGAGACTCCAACGCAAACGACAGGTTCTCCTTGTTCTCGCGCTCCATCGCCAGGTCCGTGCGAAGCTCCGAGTTGACCTTCTGCTCCGTGATAGCGGCCGCCAGGGCGCTGCCGAGCTCGTGCTTCGCGACGTCGAGCGCGCCGAGCGTAGACCTATACTGTTCGCGCAACGTCTCTTGTGAAACAGTGAGGCGATCGCGTTGCTCCTGGAGCGCACATACCGATACGGAGAGGGCCTCGCTCTTCTCGGTCTGCAGCAGCAGCGCCTCACGGGCCGTGGCGAGCTCTGTGGATATCCTTGCACATTCTATGCCAGCCTCTTGTACCCGCAGCTCGAGCTCCCGCGAGGCCGATGTGCTTGTCACGTCCAATACCGCGTACTCTTTCTACAACATGGTCAACATCGATGCATCGCGTGACCATGGCATTGAAGAGTCGTACCTGGAGGTTGGCGTGCGCATCTTGCTCTTCCTTGAGCAGTCGTCTTGTGTCGGCGAGCTGCAGCAGGGCTACATATCCGAACTGAGAGATTGTCTGCGGCGCTTCAAGCAACGCTTTTCCGTCCAGAGAGCCCGCCAGGGACCGCTAGGTTCATGGTCAGGACAGTCCACGTCGTCACAAGCTCTGAAACGCACCAAATTCACCTCGTCCGAGTCGTCGCTCGCCATGCTATCCGCATCGTCCAACATATCACGCTTCTCGGGTGGATACTCGGCGAACATCCGTACTAAAAAAGCGACTGCGAGAGGCAAGAGGATCGAAACAAGGCCGATTAGAACGCTAGGCATTGGCAACAAGACACGAGCACTGCTGACTATTTTCCAGTCCAGGGAGAGTGTACCAGAGTCCTAATAAATGGCCAGTGTCATGAAAGTCGTGAATCCGATCGCGCGCGTTCCGAGGCGGGGAGGTCGTGAATATCCGTTTATGAAGTGCTAGACCGCGGGGAAGAGAGAAAAGTGGTGAGAACGGATTTTGGAATTTATTGCTGGAAGAGGGCACGGACAATATCCACTGCGATTATCGACGATTTATCGACCCTTGTCGCCCTTGACCTCTTCAGCAAAAATCAAGTCCCGGAGACTGTCCCGTCGCGGCAAGCGTCGCGACTCTCCGCGACGCGGACCAGCCCAAATTTCTAACCGCGGTCATGTGCCAGGTCCGGATGATTCCGAACTTTTCGGGCCTCCCTTTCCGAGCCACCACAACGGTGGCCAAAGCAGTTGACTGACCGTTGCTAGCTTCGAGCCTTTTGTTGTTGACTTTCACTGAAGTTCGATGTTTGAAAAATAATTTTGAAGTCAACATGTTCAGCGGGAATTTTACCTCCTCGATGACGGGACCCGGGCTCGAAAAACACGTCCCACAGCGTATCACAGCGTGCCTCCCAAACGATGGTTCGTTTCTGATTTATGCAGCCTCGTGTGTGTGCCACTGACCATATTGTCTTTCTTGTCTTGTTGGTCGCGCAGCCGTGGAGCGCTCCCAGCTTTGGCCCTGTGGCGGGGTCCATTGAACAATACATATAGTCAGCCTCTCGCCCGAATACGCACCTCATTCGTCACAAAGCACATCCGTTTCCATTTCCTTATCCCCATTCCTCGTGATGGCGGCACGTTACAGCCTCCCCTCGCGCCCGCCACTCTGCAGCGCGCCACAGCCCAAGGCGAGTCCCTTCTCGGTTAGCCTCTCCCGTGGACACGACCCTCACATCGTGCCCTCCAGATAACCAGGAACTACCTGGAAGAAGATTATCTCGCTGTATGGGATGATCCGGGTGGCAGCTCCAGCAGCGATTCGGAATCTGACTCTGAGATGGACTCCGTCACCAAACCGAAGTCGCGGCCACAGCCAACCTCGCATGAGGAGAAGCCACGGGCGCAATCTACTAACACCCAGTCCGGTCTCAAGATCGTGATTCCTGCACGAAAGTACAATACTGGCTTGGTTGCCAAACATACCCTTTCCGATGAATTTGATGATCCGGATGAAGATGATGAAGACCAGGACATGCATTATACAAACGATGCAGAGGACGAGTACATGCTCTGCGCCGGCGATGAAGACGTGGATATGAACTACGAAGGAGACGCAGAAGGTGAAGACGAAAACATGTCCTTCGAATGTGACGACCCAGAAGAGCCACCCCCATCTCCAACAAAGATCCGCAAGGCCGAATACTGTAGTGCTCGATCCCCTTTGTCTGCCTCCAGTAAGGCCCCCGTCTACGCTGGTTTTTACTGCACTATCGAAGGCTGTCGTTTTACTGCTTCGACTGCGCAGCACCTCAGACACCATATAGCCACCGCACAGCACGGTCGACATCTCCGGGCTGCCTATACAGGTCCAGCATAGTTCCTTCAGCCAATGTCAACGATACCCATCAAGTACGTATTCCGTGCCTTTTCTACTAACGTTATGTTTATCGCTTCTACAACGAGCAGCCGTCCCTTTGTTGTCTTCTCACCAATGCTATTGCTCTGTTCTGCACTCACGGACCTTAGAGGACAATCACACACATATCTGTAACTTATCGACTTCGACCAGCAGATACCAATTGGATTTTATTCCTCGATTTTATATAATACAGCACAAGCATTGCTCAGTATGATCGGCGTGGACATATCACGTATTGATACAAACAGACTTTGCGATTGAATTTCCCGTGCATGAATGAACTTTCTTTGGTGTCGAGCCGAGCAGTTTGTTCATTGGGTTGTGGTGAGCGCCGGGAGGCCAGCAGCCTTAAGATCGGCATTGATCTGGTCCAGGTGCTTCAGGAAGTTCGGGGTAAGGTCATTCCACATCCCAGGCTCGTGCTCTGTGTACAGATAGACAAAGTAAGAATCTAGCTAGTCGCACAAAGCTTAGACAGTCGACGCACCAGCACGGGTCGGTGCCTTCATGGCATAGTCTGTGATCACCATCATTTGGCTGGACTCGAACATCGCCACTGAGTACATGCAAAAGGATCAGCGGCGATTGAGATCACAGGGTAGAAAAGAACTCACTCAGAGTACCGTCTGCAATGCGCATAGGTACGAGATCCATCTCGGATCCTTCCTTGAACTTATTGGCGTCCACTGAAAAGACCGTTGAGTTTTCGCAACGCTTTCAATAGAAGGATTCTACGCTTACCGCCGTGTGGGCAGAAACCAGTCTCGTAGCTCAGACCGCCGGCCTTGAAGTCTGCGCTGCGTCCGCCATATTCGCCGATTACCAGTCCAAGAACCTCAGAACAAGTATTGCGGTGGAAGTACTACATCAAGCAAGTGCCATAGAATGTCAGTAGATACTTTATGTATCATAACTCGAGACGTACTGGAGGCCTGAAGGTGTCGGTAGCAACGTCCCAGCGACCCTTGAAGATAGCGAAGTCGGCGAGAGGAACACCGGGCGTTTTGGATTTGGCGGTCAGGACAGTAAAGATCGACGGGTCGATGTGGTCCTTGGAGATGCTGCCAACGATAATGAAAGCATCGGTGTCGTACTTGTACGGGACATAACTGGTTAGCCACAATGTCAGTGAAATGCCATCGCTAAGCTCAAGCTTTTCGCTCACTTTCCGTGCCAGGCAACCACATCGAATGGAGTGTGGTCCTGGGAGCAGACGAACAGCTTGCCACCGAGCCTATTGCGCGCCGTGAGAACCCACTGCGTCATCAGCATGCCACAAAATTGAAACTTACTTGTAGACCACTAACAACTCAGAAAATCAGCAACGAAATTCGCCCAATAGTCAGTTAGAGTGACTAACCTTCCCAAGGAGATTGGTCAATCTCAAAGCTGGCCACCGGGTGCTCGAAATCGCGGACGTTAGCGAGGCCGTTCGCTCCAAGAGGACCAAGCTCGGGTAATTCGTAGTGGGAGCCGAAGATTTCCTGGATGTCTGCAAGCATGGTACGGAAAAATAGCTTTCAGTACAGCCCCGTGCACATCCCTTCGTCCGGGCACTCACAACCACGTGCGCCGCCATCCGGAAGGACGACCTGCAGAGGTTCAACAATTGACCCGGCGTAAGTCCTCTTCCCAAAACATAGGACGGCCGCAAGAAGGCGGAGGCACGAACCTTCCACTTAATGCCACGCTGCACGACGGCGATTTCCCCGGGTCGGACCATCATCCTGCAAAGCGGTGCCGCCAGACGATAAGCCACCCGCTCACAATAACGCTCGGACAACGGCCACGCAATGCGCAGCGACTCTGAACTTACTTTCCCAATTCCGTCTGGATGTCCAGCCGTCCCTCGACGGGCACGATTAGGAAGTCGCCGTCGCTGTTCACGAACGCAGTGCGGCCCATCGATTTGTTCGCGGCGTAGACGTGCAACGCGAGGCCCTCGCGCTGGATCGGTCCGCCGTTGCCCATGATCGTCTTGATACCCTGTACGAAGTCCACCTCACCCTCGGTCGGGATCTCCATCGGACGCCAGGTGATCTGTGTCGGTGTAATGTGCATCTTCGGGTTCGTGAGGTTGAACTCGGCCTCGAGCTGTGGCGGACAGGGTGTGGTGAGATCGTGACATAGGAAGATACAAGTCTAGACGTACGTATTCATTACGCTCGAAAGCAGCCTTGAAGCCATCATGCGAGACGGAAGGGCGGATGCGGTAGAACCAGCTGTATAGGCGAGTGTTAGCACCGTTTCACGTTGCGAACCGTTGACTTACGTGCGCTGGTTTTCGTTCCTCGGGGTGGTGAACGGCGTGCCATTGATCTAATGACACGTATCAATGTAAGCGTGTTGAAACGCTTGAGATGTCTACCAGAGACGTACTCCTTCCGCATACAAGTCATACTTGCACTTCTGCGGGCTGTTCTGACCTATGGGAAGCGTATTCGGGCTTGAACGCGTCCAATGTCAGAACGGAGACGCGACTGGATGTAGACTGAACATACATTGCTTCAGACGCAAACCCGTTGCCAAAGCCCACCTGGTAAGTGTACGGGTCGTTCTTGCCCCGGCCTTGGGTGGTGTAGCCTGCGGCTGCGGTGGCGGTAGCAGTGGCCTACAGCGACATGAATACAGAAGTGGTCGTGGGGTTGGTACGGTACGCACCATTTGCATAGAGAAGTATTTGCTGGTTTGGAACGAGAGCGAAACTGAGAGCTGGTGGAGTGCTTGGACGTTGAATGAGCGGTCTTAAATATCTGCTAGGGGCTGTGACCGACATCGCCTTGATGCGATTACCGGTTTGACTGTAGTGGCTATCATATCCTACGTATGTCAGAAGCGAAGTTCTTCCACTTTCAGCTGTTTCCTCTCAGCGCGTTAGCGACAACGGAGCGCATCCTCCTCGAGCTGACTTGCGTGAACCATACAGCCGGAACCAAATGATGAGCTTGGCTTCATCGGGACTGTTTTTCGCCCGCTGTACGGTTAAGATGGTCACGGTAAAGAGGTGGATTGTATTGGTGGCGGTAGGGAATAACATTCACACGATGTCTTATGCCCTGGTCATATAATATGTATCAGGTAACCGTAGCTGATCTCCTACAGTGCTTTCCGAAGGCTCACCTGGAAATCAATGGAAGCTATATGGCGCCGCTGGTATTCTTGATCGAGAATAGACCTTGCACTTCCCTAAGACGTACACCTGCTTACCATAACGGTACTCCCGTCATACATCTGCATTCATGCGTTCTAGGAGGGGAAGGCCGCTTCTACGAGCTACTCGTGCAAGGTCAGGTATACTCTAAACGTTTCACAGCCGCCACGTATCACGCTCGGACCCTGAAACGAACAGACAGTTTGGCGCACTGCAGATAGTTGCGATGCTAGGTCTCAACAACCTGCCTTTTCTATCACATTGTGACCACGGGGCTCGTCTTGTAATCAGTCAAGAGAAATCGCCAGGCGTTAACGAAGACCTAGGAAGTCCGGTTATTCCCACGGGCGAGGTACTGGACTTGTGAAGAATATCACGGTTTTGAATGTAAGTAACGTACGCACGAGCATTACTGTACACGAACGTGACTTGCTCGTTCAGCTTTCTGTCTGGATGTCGTCAAGGCCTTTGCGTCAGAGGACACTTTTACTGGGAGTTGCTGAGTGTTACGAAGGTGCCGTGTGTGCGCATGATACAAATGAGAAGAGCCTTATAGAGCTAGCGGTAGAGTTTTGAGCATATGTTGTAGCATGCGTCGAGCATATGTCGCAGAGAGGCTTGGAGGAGTGCTGGAGGCACGGAGAACGAACCTGAACGCGTCCGGGCGTGGCTGCCAATCAGAATCAGAGCGGCTAGACCGGGCCGCTGCTAAACCTTATTCATTGGTGCGCGCGGGCTTGGGCGGCCTGAGGCGGTTGCCGGTCAAGGCCTCTCAAGCTCTCGTGGAGTATATCAGCTCTCTTCTCACCACTGCCATCGATACGACTAGCACTCAACCACCACCATGGCCGGCACAGACAGCAAGTTCCCCATCGACCTCACCAAGCTCAAGCCGTAAGTACATCCTCCTAACTTCGAATATCACCGTTAATCTCTTTGATAGGCTGAAGCTGGATCCGTCGATCCCTACCTTGACCGACGAGCAGTTGGCTATTCTTCATCATAATGTGCAGCTGATGCGCGATGCCATCGTCTTATTCACCGCGACTGGAGCCGCACGAGGTGTAAGTGGACACACAGGTAAGCTTCCAGTCCTTCTGGTGTCTAACTGCGCACACTGACGTCTGCTGTGCAGGTGGCGCGTACGATACTGTGCCAGAAGTGAACCTGCTTCTGTCCCTGTTCAACCACTCCCAGAACTATGTTCCCATCCTCTTCGATGAAGCCGGTGAGTTCCTCCTCCTCGGTTTGGTCCCTGAGTTCGGGGCCGCTGGAATCCGAAACGGTCAATGGGATACGCTCCCACGGATCGAGTCCAAATGCTACCATACCGAGACATATACCTGCTATATTGCGCTTCGTGTTATCAGCGCGCCCTGCTGTATCAATGCCGTACTGCCTTATACTCACGCCACGGGCTATGTTTTCTGCAAGCTTTGAGTTTAGAAGCTAATTCTTGTATCGGTAGGACACCGTGTTGCCACACAATACCTCATGTCTGCAATCGAGGGGCACATTCCTGCCGAGCACCTTCTACACTATCGTGAGGCCAATTCCAAGCTCCCAGGCCACCCGGAGCTTGGCTTGACCCCTGGAGTCAAGTTCTCATCCGGCCGTCTCGGTCACGTCTGGCCGTGGGTCAATGGTATTGCGATGGCTAACAGGGATAAAACCGTGTTCATGCTCGGTTCTGATGGCTCGCAGCAAGAAGGAAACGACGCCGAGGCTGCTCGCCTTGCTGTCGCGCAAAATTTGAACGTCAAGCTCCTCATCGATGACAATGATGTCACCATCGCTGGACATCCTTCTGAGTACCTCAAGGGCTACGACATCACCAAAACCCTGGAGGGTCACGGTCTGAAGGTCGTCACCGTCCAAGGCGAGGACTTCCAATCGCTCTGGGCTGGGTTGTGTGAAATTCTCAGTCATAATGGCCCTGCTGCTGGTAAGACCATCGTGTATCAACCACATTCTGGTTATTAATCCTGGCACGCCAGTGGTCTCGAAGCGCGTCATGGCTCCCGGTGTCGCCGACATCGAGGGTACCACACACGGCCACGATGTCATCCCCGTCAAGGCTGCGATCAAGTACTTTGAAGCCCGCGGATACCCCTCCAGCTTTGCTGGGGATATCCTGCTCAACATCAAGCCGAACGCAGTCCCGTACCTGTACATCGGTTCTACCAAGGAAAATGGCGCCACTCGTGCTATCTTCGGCGATTCCGTTAACTTGGTCCTGGACAAGATCGGTAAGGAGGAGGCGGCGAAGAAGGTTATGGTCATCGACAGTAAGTCTTCATTCGTCTGCGTGCGGTAGAACATATTCTGATTGTCACCAATAGGTGATCTCGAGGGCTCCACTGGTTTGAAGGTCATCCACCAGAAGCACCCGGAGGTCTTCATTCCTTCAGGCAGTGCGTCAATTCATCTGCGCTTTGTCACACATTGATCATGACCGGAAATTCTCAGTCATGGAACGCGGTAACTTCAGCGCAGCGGCTGGTTTCGGTTTCGACAAGGAGAAGTTTGGTGTATTCTCTACTTTCGGTGCCTTCCTCGAGATGGTCATCTCCGAAGTTACCATGGCCCGCCTCAACTTCTGCAACGTCCTCTGCCACTTCTCTCACTCCGGAGGTGCGTATCCTCGATACACATACTGATTGCACAACCTAACGTCGGGTTTATCTTGCAGTTGACGAGGTATGCATCGTTTCATAGTACCTCAGCTCACCCCTAAGCACCTTTTTTATTTCAGATGGCCGACAACACCTGCCATTTCGGCATCAACCACTTCTTCGCCGACAACGGGCTCGCTGACACCCAGTCCTGGCTCTACTGGCCCGCCGACGGCGCGCAGATGATCAAGATCGTTGAGCGCGTCTTCTTCGAGCGCGGCGTGCGCTTCATCTTCTCGACGCGCTCCAAGGTGCCGTACATCCTCAAGGAGGACGGCCAGACGCGCTTCTTCGGCGACGACTACGAGTTCGTGCCGGGCAAGGACGAGGTCATTGCTGAGGGTACGGCGGGATACGTCGTCTCGTTCGGCGACATGCTCTACCGCTCCTGGGACGCCGTCTTGCGCTGCAGGCAGGAGGGCTTGGACGTCGGTCTAATCAACAAGCCCACGCTCAACTTGGTCGATGAGCAGGTTTGTATCGTCGTTTTGTGCATTTCCTGACGCATATACTGACATGCATTCAGACGATCCGTAAGATCGGCTCCAGCCCCTTCGTCCTGGTCGTCGAGTCCTTGAACCAGAAGACCGGCGTACGTCTCTGGGCCTTCGATCTCCGTCCCTTTAAGGAAACTAACCTGCTCTTCCCAGCTTGGTGCGAGGTTCGGTACCTGGCTCTTGGAACGTCAACTCACGCCCAAGTACGCATACATGGGTACCAACAAAGAAGGTCAGTATTTGATTTGTCCCGAGGGCTCGGGTGTGTACTGATGAAGACCATATAGGCTGTGGTGGCTTGACCGAGCAGATCCCTCACCAGGGTCTCGATCCTCAATGTGAGTAGACTGCCTTGTGCAAGGACGTGTATATGCTGATCAATGTCACTCCAGCTATCATCCTCAAGATCAGGCAGCTTTCTCACTAGATGCTCCCCGAAAGGAGGAAGTGAAGACAAATCGTACGTTTCATGGAACGTTGTACAAATGCATAGAAAGCCCAGCGCCGCGGTTCTGGAAAGACCTCAAAGTGTATATTATGGCGTTGTACAAATACAGAACCATCGCTTTTGTATTTCTGGATACACGTATCTGTTCCGAGTAGACTGTTTGGCCGAACATAACATCCTGAAACGCACATATCTGCAAAACAGAGTCGGTGGACAACCGAGCCATGGTCGAACGGGAACGAAGCTCTACAGTTTGCTTGCGATACAATCCTTACGATTCCTTCCCATATCCTGTCTCCTCGTTCAAGGCCACGCATCTGCGCACGTCCTATCCGGCTTCTTGCTGTTCCTCCCCTTACAATCAAACTTCCCACAGTCCTGGCACTGGTTCTGGCAAAACGCGCGCCCGCCCTTGCCCTTGCACTCGCTCGAGCCGCACTTCACACAGTGCCGCACCCGCTTGTGCACCGGCCCCGAGATCGGCTCCTCCTGCCCGTCCACGAGCGCGAACTGCCGCTTCATCGACGCGGACTGTGCTGCAGGCGGCGGCGGCCCGGGGTAGTACCCGTACGGCGGGTACCCGTAGGGCAGGTATGGGTGCTGGGAGAAGCCTTGGACGTATTCGGGCGGCGGTGGGCCGGGGACAGGGACGGGTGGGCTGAGCGCGGGCGCGCCGCCTGCGCTGGGGTCGCTCGGTCCTGCTTCTGGTGGTCCCGACGGGCCGCCGCTCGCGCTGTTTGCGTTCCACGCTTCCTGGAACTCGTGTTGTCCAGTAGCCTAAGGTTGAAAGAGTAGAGAAGATAGGTTGAACGCGTCAGATCGCGATCGTACTAACAAAATCGACCCACTGACCTCTTTGTTGACGTTGCCGTTGAGCTCTGGTTCCTCCTCTTCCTCCTCTTCTTCGCCTTCCGCACGACCGTCAGCATCGGCATCGGCATCCAACGAAGTGTCTGCCTTCTTCACGGCTGCTGGCGGCAGGGGTGGGGGCGGCATAGGCCACTCGTCCGGAACGCCAAGGGTGATGGCGTTCAAGATGCCAATTATGGCATCCTTCTGGAGTCCCGTACGCAAGCACTGGCGCACCATGTTCCAAAGACCGAGAGAGATGCCCATATCGCGCCATTGCCAGACGTCTATGCCAGTGCCGAAATCGGGTGGCATCGCGCCAGATTTGACAATCAGACGAGCGGGGAACTCGTCGCGGAGCTTGAGCGGAAGGACAGACAGGATCGAATGGTCGGTGCTCGCATATTTGCGGCCCTCGCCGTTGTTTAAAGCTGCACATGCCTGGGAGCGACAGACGTATTCGCATCCGATAATGTAGAATGGCTTGCCTAGATCGTAGACTTTAATTGGGCCGGTGCTGATCTTGCCTTTGTTGATCAATGGCGCGTTGCATGCAGGGCAGAAGATCCCGTTAAAGATCAAGAGCTGTGGGTCCCAGTAGAAAAAGCGGTGTTCGGAAGGAATGCGGGCGCTGGAGCCCGCCGAAGATGTGAGCGAAAAGTAAGGCGGGGAGGAAGGCAACCAAAAGGCCTTGAGGACCGAATATAACATCGGAATATGAGTGTCTTTGTCTGGTACCAGAGACTGCAAATGCGCCCTGAACGCGTCTTCAACGGTTGGACCAGCCGAAGACACTGGGTGAGGTGCCCTTAGAGCGGTCACTATTGATTCTAGTAGCGAGGCATCTTGCCTCGTACGAGCCAAATCTGCCCAATTATCCCTGTCAAGATTGGGATCGATAGGGAAAGGCATAGGAGGAGGCACTGGCGGCCGGGTCGCAAGAGTTGGAATAGGGGGCACGGATAAAGATGCGTGCCATTGGGTAGGGTCTGCAAAGGGAGGTAACTGTGTAGGGATGTCAGACAGCATACAACGCGGTTGGAAACGATAATTACTCCGAATGGCATTAGGCCAGGTGCTTGCCCGTTCACTCCCGGAACAGTCGCAAAGCTGCCGGGAGGCCTTTTGCGAGGTCTTTGCTTTTTCTCCGTTACCGTGCCGGGAGGTAGTCCATCCTTCCGTGGACGCCCAACGGGCCGTTTGGGCTTTTGGTTCTGAGGGCTGAGGTCCACAGACTTCTTGCCGCTTCCCTTGGGTCGACCAGGACGTCGCTTGACGGGAGTCTCGGGATTCGGATTCGCGTCACCTGGACCTGGAGGGGGCGGCGGGGCATGCGCGAGCAGGTCGCCTCCCTGGGTGGGCTGATTGGCGGACGCCTCACCCAGCGACAAGGTCTGGGAGGATAGTGCGGTAGACATGCCTCCAAGCGTAGGCTCAGCCATAGCGAACGGGTTGCCCTGCGGTCCTAGATAGAAGAAATTCATGATGTAAGACAAGCTCGTCGACATCACCGGCAAAGGGGTAAAAGGCATGGTAAAATCCGCAATGGCGAGCGCGCGACAAGGCCTTTAAACAAGACCCGCCCTGGCGGGCTGCGCTCCCACGACCATGTCGGGCATTGGGGATGGTCCGGGCTCTGGACGGGAGGCTGCGAGTCATCAACAGCCGCAGTACCATCAAGCCACGACGTGCACGATGGACATGCACGAGCGCGGTGCGTCTGCCTTCGACCGACCGCTCAACGCGTGCTGGTACGCGACGAGAGCGTGCAGCCGCCAATCATCGCAGCCATCACGGACGTGGATGCAGGTAGAACACGCGAAAGGTCATGATACAGTTAGAGACCATCGAGCAAGCCCAGAGGTCTGCGTGAGTAGCCTCGCGCTGGACGCTGTCCTCGACGAGGTGAAAAAGGCGGCGATAAAGCAGAAAAGCTCATGGACATGGATGGTTGGGAGGAAAGAGATGAAGAGAGCGGATAAGAGGACAGAGAAACTCACAAAATCAGAGCAGAAAGACTTGTAGGCAAAATTGTAAGACGTAAGGAGGATAGGATATGTTGGCGAGAAAACGGAAGGAAGGATACCGACGGATAGCCTCCGATAGGTCCCTTGACAACCTCGTCCTCTCTTGATAAGCCATTCAAAATTACCTAATACAGACTTTTCTGGAACGCCACTCCCCTAACAAGTAATTATCCAGAATCGCTGTCAACCCGTTACTGTTGCCACACTATTGACTCTTGAGGACATTTGTATAAAGCTATACAAAGCGTAGAATATCTGTGCGATTTATTTCGACCAAAATTCGACCGAGTTCGCATGCTGTGTTCAGGGCATTGCAGCGGGAGTGACGTCAAACGGACAGGCGAAGGCACTGTGGCACAGCGCCAGACGCTCCGACCCAGCAAGTTTCCGCCTACAAAAATGAGGACTCCATGGGTCTACCTCGCGAACCCTATCCAGATACCCTCGCATACGCCTCACGATGACCTCCAACTTTGCCACTTCAGTCGGCCGTAAATTATTCGAAAGAAACCTCGCGCAATACGCCCCTGCAGATCCTCTTTACGAGACTTATGTCGATAACAAGGGTCGGGAACGACGGCGAAAGGTGCGCATTTAATTTTCAAGTTCTATAACATGTACAGTAACACTAGAACAGAGAGAACTACCCCCGGGCCTGTCTAAGAGGGACGCGAAGATCCTGAAATCCGTCAAGCGACGTGCCCATTACCTCGACAAGGGTTTCCACGTATGTGGGATGCGATTTGGTTGGACTTTCATCATAGGTGAACTGTGGAATAATGCCAAAATTTACCGTCTGCTGACCACGCACTTCAGGTATTATCCCAGGTCTAGGAGATGTCGCTGACGCAGGACTCAACTACGTTCTCGTTGTCCGAAAAGCTCGTCAAGCCGAGTAAGTGTCAAGATAGTTATCAGAATGATAGTAGGCCAAGCTGATTAATTCCCCAGCATCCCGGACTGGCTGCTACGCAAGATGCTCCTCAACAATGCCGTTTCCGCCGCCGTCGGCTTCGTGCCCATGATCGGGGACGTCGTTCTCGCCGCCTTCAAGGCCAACTCCCGCAACGCCGCGCTCCTTGAAGAGTTCCTCCGGATACGCGGCGAAGAGTTCCTGAAGAAAGAGAGCGAGCGCGTCGAGGACCCTGGAAACGTGCGTCCGGGCGCCGGCAGAGCGCCTGGGGAGCACGTACCAGGCAAGGACGATAAGAGTGCTGGACCGTCGCCGAAGCCTAGCAATGGCGGATGGTTCAGCAGGAAGAGCAAAGGCAAGGCTGCTGCTACCGCTAACGCCAGTAGCGACGGTCTGGTGCCCCAGAGAGACAGCAGATTTGTCGAGAACGTATCACCTCAGCCGGCTGCGAAGTCGTAGAGGGCTACTGCCACGCCACCCCAACATACCCTACGTCCTTCACTAGCCTCCCAACTCGACATATTTTACGAGATTTACGCAGATAGCCTAGCAGATACCCTGTTATAATTCACGAGCTTGTACTTACCGCCTGTCAGTCCAAATTCAAATTCACGCATAAAATCATGAGAATCAAGTTGTGGTTTTTTGTCTATTGGGTATCTAATCCGCGCTCGTCAGACCAGCTGAGCGGCACTTCTAAGGGTATAGGTTTTTGGTTGTGATGTGTGTGTGTTCGGGTGGGTGTGGTTTACAAACTACCCGGTGTCTCGTAGACGATCTCCTCGATCACAGGCAGACGGGCATCCAGCGCCCTGCGCATCTGCGCCGTCTTCCTATCCTCCTCCGTCACCGCCGTGGCATACGTGCCCCAGAACGGCGAGTCATATCCCGCAATGGGCGAGACATCCGCGGGGGAGTGCGCGACGGCAAGGAACGTCCGGCGGGCGGCAGGGCTCTCGAGGACGCTCGCGCCCTCGAGGCACATGGGTGCACCGTCCGCGTCGACGAACCCGAGGCCAACGCTCGCGCGGCCGAAGGGCATCGGCACCGCGCGCGGGTGCGGCGCGTGGAAGACGGGCGCGGCGTACGCGCCCGTCGGCGCGGGCGACGACGCGGACGCGGGCGTCGCGACGTTGTCGTCGTCGAGGCACGGGTCGTGCAGCGCGGCGTCGCGGCGCATGCGCGGGCGCGGGGGCATGGGCACCGGCGCGAGGACGGGCGAGGGGCTGTCGAGGCCGCCGAGGACCTCGATGCGCGCCGCGTCGTCGAAGCCCGGCACGGCGAAGCCGAGGCCGAGGCCCGCGTGCGAGGGGTTGCAGATGTGCGCGGGCGAGAGTGACAGCGCGCGCATGCGGGGGGCCGCGGGGCTGTTTAGCCCCGGGATGACGGCGATGAGGTCGTCGTCGTCGAAGGGGGGCAGGCCGAGGCCAAGCCCGACGAGCACAGGCGCGGGGCTGCGCGTGAAGATGTGCTCGTCGTAGGCGATGCTCTCTGCGTCGTCGTAGACGGGTAGGTCATACCCGCCGATAGGGGTTGACGGCAGAGAGGGCACCGCGGGTGCGGGGAGGTGGAGCACGACGCCCGCCGTCCAAGCGCGGAGGCTCGGGGAGGGCGTGCGCATGGGTGCGTACTCTGCCCATGGGGAGGCAGGAGCCGGCCGACGCGGGGAGCGACGGCAGGCGAGGAGGGGCGGCGACGCGATGGGGAATGCGTCGTCACTCGAGGACGAGAGGGATGCGTCCTCGAAGTCAGAGTCGATGATGAGGCCCAGCCCCATCACCTGCTCCAGCTCGGGTGCGGGGCGAATGACATCGATAGGGAAGTCAAAGCCAAGACCCTTATTATCTGCAAGCGACGTGCGGTGAGTACGAGGGTAAGATGATACACACACGGGGACTTACTATTGTCTGGACCAGCCAGAGGAGCCTCATAAACGATAATGTCACCAGGACTGTAGTTCATAATGGGCAGTAAAGTATGTGGGTGATGAAGGTAGAAGGTAAAGTTGTGATGACCTCCAGGACGCAAAGTGCCCTCAATTTATGCATTTTGCGGGCTTGTTTGTCGTTGTCTACGTCCCCAACGGTGCCCGACGTGGGTTTGAGCGGACCGACGCAGCCAGACGCGGTCCGCAGGCGGGATGACGACGAGATCCGGGATTGCGTCGTCCCGACGAGGGCGGGAGGGCGCGATGTGGGTCTCCTACTCGTTTTGGAAAGTGCACGGGCGTCGGGATGACGTTTTGGGGCGGGTATCGTCGGTGAAGAGGTGGATGGCGGGCCGACACGGTACACATTTGGATCGAGACCGACATACAGCTATGTCGGTCTAAATTCAAATATGCACCCTTTATCCATTGTCAACGAGTAAGTATTGCGTACTTACTCATTGACGATGGATAAAGGGTCATAGTGGGCGAGTTGAATATAGACTAGGCTTGCATAACGAAATGATAGACTTACTCGGTGACGTCAGATTTTGGACATTTATTCACTCATGTTCGTACGCGTGAAGGGCGTGAGCACCACTATGTAGCCCGACGGCTACCAAATTTAGAAATGGCCCGCCATGAATGGGAGCCGATGTGGACCGTCGACATCGCCATAACGTGACGCTTTCGACATCGTTCAACGATGGAGACCCACCCAGAGACCCACGTGTGGCCCACGAGCCGCTACGGGATGAATGAGCCTCATCCACATTGCTGCCACAGTCGAAAATGCATAAAGAGCGGTCCACCGTGACGGACAAAGACTCACAAATTTATTCTCCAATCACCCACCCGCACTACCTTTGACTTCGCAAAGAAATGACTTCTTCACTCCGCACTCTTTCTCGCCCGGCTGGTCCGGGTATGCCTTACCCTACCCTCGCTCACTCCCGCCCATCCATGAATAAACGCCACATAAGCATGGACCTGCCTTCCCCTGGAGGGAAGAACAGGAAGCACGTCCGCGTCACCGCTGTCGTTGCCTACAAAGCGGACAAGACGCCGGTCACCACCTATGAAGTCCACGAAGTGGACTCCGACAGCGGCTCAGACAAGGAGCAGACGAGCTCCCCGCCGCTATCGGGCGCGCGTCGCAATCGCAGCCAAGTCAACTCCGCCTCGTCGGCCGTGAGCGGTAGCTCGCTCCTGCGCACGCCCTCGCCAGGGAGCGCACAGCCCACGGAGTTGACGTGGTCTTCCAGCCCTCCGGGCGCACCACGCATCCCCTTCCCGCCGACGCCGCGAGTCGGACGCCCCCTATATGCTGCCAATCGTATGCAGCAGGGAGTGGGATTGGGACTTGACCTGGGAAACGAGTGGTCGCATACAATGAGCACCATCTCATACCCAGAGGATATCCAAGCAGAGAATACCTTCGAGTCCCGCGTCTTCCACCCGCACTTCCACAACATCGAGCCACGTTATACGGGGGCGGGTGTAGGGTTGGGCATTACTGTCGATAATCGACCGGTGCAAACCAACAGTAATAGCACCATCGACGACAACACCCTCGTCGAGTCGGACGATGACTCCGAGGCATATTACCACCTCCCGTCAAACCTCCTCTCTCCAGAGATCGTCATGAGCACGGAGGAATTCAAAGATTCGCTCCGGCAATGGATGGAGCGTAGGAAGCGAGCGGCATCGGATGCACGCGTAGAGCGCGACGCCCATCTTGATGAAGAGAACATGGGTGTGGAGCAGGAGCAGGGCTCCCGCAGGAAGAGTGTGTAAACCTCTGGCAGGACGCGTTTACGCGTATAGTATTGCTGGCCTGTGCACCGTGTTAGTTCACACAAGAATACACTATAGTTTTACACACTCTTCTCCAAAGTGCTTCAATTGAAGCCTAAAACTTTAAAGCTTCGAGTGACGTCCATGCATGTTGTTGCCGAGAGCTCTAACATTCGTGCCTTGACGACAAAAAGCTAGGTGCGGCCATCATTGTATCTGGTCGGGAGAAACTACGGGCATACATGCCGTTTCGGTGCCTATGGCAGGATGAAATATTGTTAGCAAGGTTACGCGAGGCAGTGAGCTCGACTAGCTCGTCGCTGCTGGTCGTCGCTGGACTGTGGAGGTCGTGAGCTGGCTGCGGAAAGAGGCAAAAGGCGAGACATGCCCGCGCGGGAGTGGAAAGCGATCACAGCTGTTGCCATTTTGGGACGTCGCTATAGCTACTTGCACGTGGATGGCGTTCATTCTGTCAAGATCGCGTCCTATCGCGTCGCGACGACGCCGGAAATGATGGAGATTATCGAAATATTATCTGGACGGTGCCGGGAAGCGAGCCAAATCTGCCAACAGTTCATTCTTTATCCTCCCCTCCTCCTCCTCCTCCCTTTCCCCTTCGTCCTCTCCCCTTAAATTCCCCGCCTTTTAGGCACTCTCACACTCCTTTTCGTCGGTCCTTTCTGTCTGAAAAAAAAACCTGTTGAAATCAACATGGTTTCAAGTCTGACACTGGGGCTTGCGGTAGCTGCCCTCGCCAAGTCCGTGGCAGGACATGCGTGTTCGTGTCCAACTCTTTTCGCTATATTGACACGAAAGTCACGTTCCCTACAGCCATTTACCACCCCTCTATGTGGGGTTTCAATGTCACTGCCTCGACGTTCTCCTACGATAATCGTCCCGTTGTACCCTTGTACAACATGAACTTCGACCAGTGGTGGTTCGTAAGTACAGTTCTGTTGTCTATTCGTTGAACTTGATTAATTTATATCCAACAAGCACGGTCACCTCGATTATCCCCCGCACGCTGACGACTTCATGGAGTTCCCTGCTGGTGGTACCGCTACCATGCAAGTCTCGTGCGACAAGGGCTACACCGACTACTACGCTTCGGCTCCCGGGTATGGTCAACTGAGTTTGAGTAAAGCGCCAAAGCCCGACTGACGCCCGTCACTAATTGCCAGTGGTGACAACCGTGACCTGAACTCGAACCTTGCCTGCCCCGGTCAGCCTACCACTGCTATCCACGCCAACAACATCGAGGATGTTACTGGTTGCGCCATTGCTATCGCCTACAAGTCCGATGTTAACGATGTCCAGCCCGAGGATTTCGCCATCTTCACTACTAACCACACATGTCCATGGTACCTGAACACAAACTTTGATATCCCCGCTGGCATGCCTGCCTGCCCAGAGGGTGGTTGCATCTGTGCCTGGTTCTGGATTCACGCTGTAAGCCCCTGATCTCTGGAGTCACCATGAGCTGACCATGAGCTTCATCACAGGCCGACAGTGGCGCCGAACAGAGTGAGTTCAAATACGCTTATAGTCGCAAAAAATGGTGTATTGATTGTAACGCGGTAGTGTACATGAACGGCTTCCAGTGCAAGATCACAGGTGACACCGGTAACACGGCCATCGGTACCCCCGGCCTCGCTCGCCGGTTTGTCGCACTACCCATACCCTCATGATACCCACTGACACAAGTTCTAGCTGTGGTGCTGACCCCGCCAACGGAGTGCCCGATGCTACCCCAAGCAACTGCACCGTTGGTCCTGTACAGCCTTTCTACTGGGACCAGAACGAGCGCAACAACGTCAGTCATCAAATTACAGATCAAGCTAACCCAAATATTGACTCATTGCCCGTTAATAGATGTTCGAGGGCATTTACAGCCCTCCGTTGTACAACGACCTCTACGGTCTTACCAACGGTGCTCAGCCGAACTTGTTCCAGGAGCCAACCATTGGCGGCACCGGAGCCCCCGCTCCCCCAGCTGCAGGTGTAACCTCCTCTGACACCGCTGCTGCGACTTCTTCCCAGGCTGCCTCATCGCCCACTACTCAAGCCGACTCTGCGCCATCGTCCTCTGCTGATGTTCAGACATCCGCTGCATCGCCCACGCCTGAACCCACGACATCGACTACCCCTGCACCCGTGGAGTCGACCACGCCTACGCCTGCGCCCGAGCCGACCACAACCGATGTCACTACCTCGGTTGCTACGCTAGCGTATGTCTCCATAATTATGACTCGTTACGAACATAGTAGATTGACAATACCCTAGTGCCGACACTACAACCGCCGTCGTTGCAACGACCTCTTCCGCGGACCCGACTCCATCCACATCTGCTCCTAAGTGGTTCGTCTTTATCCCGTGCTGCGTTCATTATTTCCGCTGACGATCATCCAATAGCAAACGCCGCTTGCCCGGCGAGATGAAGAAGAGGAGGGCCAAGAAGTCGAAGCGCTCTGCGGCCGAACGCCACATGAAGAAGCGCCTCGCGCATGAGAGCCACTAAGCCCTCGCCGTCCTCTCACTCATCCCCTTCATCCCGCCCTGTCCATATACCCTCGGACCTCGCCGGCTCGCGCACAACCCTGGAGGCAGAGTCAGAGTCGACGAGCGCCCGCGCTTCGTCTTCCTCGATGTGTTCAGTCCAGCCAGCCGTGGCATCTGAGATGCCGTTCCTCTCACCGGCTTTCCCTACCCTCCTCTATCATCTCGTCTTCCTTTGCATAGCATAAAGTCGGTTTTCTCGTTTTCTTGTAGTGCGGTCCTGCTCTTGCGTCCGGCGCGCGGAGGCGCGGCGCAGTGCGCATGCGACCATGCTGGTGTCCCTGGTCGCGCCTCGTGCCTGTGCATCATGCATCTGAATCCCGCGCCGCCGTCTCCCGCCCGCCGATCTCCTGTGTAGCATACGGCGTTCGCAGTGTCTTCCTTCTTCATCTTCAGCCTTCGACCTGTCCGCAGCGCGGATCCGGATTCCGGGCGCGGAGACCGCGTCTCCGCGGCACCCGGTGCGCGACGTATACACACTAGCGTACGGCACTCGCGTCGATACCATTTGGCGTTATCGTTATAGTACACGTTGCCCTTGTTGAATGTTATAGTGCTCAAATGTGACACCTTAAAGGTTCTGTAATGAGAAGTACATAGCGTGTTTGGCTCTATTACCGTCTCGGATGTACGAGCGACGATTGTGTGGTTTTAGGATACGTCTTCGGTGAGTGTTTTGACCTCCGCCTCGAGACTGGCTTTATCTACCACTGAGGCATGCTCCAAGTCGTCCACCGATTTGCCGCTGTCGGAAGTGGTGTCTACCTCGTCTGCTAATATTGCCTCGTCGACGTATGTCTCCTTCGCGGGGAACAGGGTGGATGCTACGAAGTAGACACCAGATGCGACGGTGAACTGCATACAACGTGATCAGCGACCTACTTGAGTAGCTCTTCCCATGCAAGAACTCACCCCGTATATCCACGCGATGTCGAACAAGTGAACCGCACCGCCAGCAGGGATCTTGGGGTTGATGGAATTGATCAGACCAGGCATGAGTGGGGGCACCGTAAGAACCATCGTGAGGACTGCACGCCAATTCTGAAAAACAAGTAGTAGAGCACTAGTGAGTAATGCCCTTCTACTTCGAGAATTGTACATACGCATCCGTATGTATACCTGTAGCGTCCATGGGGATCGTACATAGCCGGTACGTCCACGCGACAACGATGCACTAACCAATACTTAAGAAGGCAAGCTCGTCAAGTAATCCACGGCACAAGCGATACAAACGTACGTCCGTAACCATAATACCAGCGATAGGTCCTAGAAAGACGGTATACCCGCCCATGAACGTTAAGAATCCCTGAGCGCTGTGGTTTCGTGAGCAGATATTCCGTGCGTGTCCAATGCAATATCACCTTGCAAGAATCTCCCAAGGGCACAACGCCCATCCGCCCAGTATAGCACAGATGATCTGACCCCGGCGAATGTTGATGTACTTCGGGCACAAGGCTATCATGTCGTTCGCCGCAGAGAGCGAATTCGCCGAAATGTTCGTCCCCAGCACACTCAGTAGGAATGCAGCAGCGGCGAAGAACGCAGCCGCGCGGTTGTCCCATTCGTTGATTAGACGGAGGGGGTCCCAAAGCACTTGTCCATATAGCACGATGCCCGCTGATGTCGCCATCATCCCAATGAAGGCTCCGGTGGTAAATGTGATAGGCATGACGATGAGTTGGACATATTGCCTGTGAACCCGTGGATCAGCTATCATTGTCAATATTCTGTCCGCCCCTCAGTCTCCTTACGCTCGTTCATTCTTAGCATATCTCTAGGATGCGTGGACCGGATAGAGTTGATCATGAATTAGCGTCATGCGACTGAGATCACGACGCGACAGATCGTACCGTGAAATCCGGGATATTGACCGCGAGGGTCGCATAAGCACCGAGTGCGCTGTTTAGCGAGCTCAGCCATGCCCAAGAGAGGTCCGCGCCCGATACCTGGGCATGTTGCGCAAAGAGACCTTGCGACGCGGGCACTTTGACGGCTGCCCATATCAAGATGGCAAACCAGGCAGGCGGCACGATAAGGGCTTTAATGAGGAAAAGCCAGCGCAATCTCTGCGGCGACATGAACAAGAAAGGGAGCTGCGCGGATGTGAATGAGACTAAGAACAACGTGATGTCGCACAATGTCCACAACTTACCTGGATTAACCAATACAGGAAGTAACACATCAGCCCTGCAATTAAGGATACCCGTCAGCTACGGTCGTAGACAGGCAATTCCATTTCAACTCACCTGACGAAGTAATGTTAGCACCTGGGGATAGATGGTTGGGCATTCGCTGGATGCTGGGCCAGATGGCTTTCAGCATCTAGCATTGCCAGGAGAACATAAGTACGACAGAAGCGTAGCAGCCACAAGAAACGGACCTGGTAGATGCACTCGGACCCGGTGTATGTCAAAACGCCAAACCAAAACAAGGCCAGCACGATACGGCTGATGACGCTGAAGTAGCTGAACCAGAAACCGAAAGAAGATCGGTTCAGGACAGGGAACCCGACGTGGAGCCGAGCTCCAATTGTACCATTGAGGACCATCACGCAAGCAATGATAGTATGGCCCAAAGCTATCACAGGGAGAGCCTGGCGACTACGAAAGATGGTGATCAACGTCGTTGAGCTGCGCAGATAAGTGCACGAAACTGACCAAGAGAGTCCGACAGCGAGCATGCTCGAAGCAAGCTCGAAGAGAGCAGGATTGAGTGCGTCGGAGACCCAGTATGCAACGTAATTGTACGTCTTCCACGTTCGCATGTGAGGGGGGACAGGGTCCATATCTTCGTTCGACCATCTATTGGCGGCTGCAAACTTCGAGGACGTTGGTTCCAGAGCCCATGTTGAAGCTTTGAGATACTCGCGAAGTGGAGAGGCCTTCGCCATCGTCAGAGAAGATACGATAAAGAATGCGGAGAGCCCACCGTGGTATCTGCATGGCTCCTTCCAACACTATATACCTTAGGTACCCAGCGCTCGAGAATGTATAGAACCAGCGGGGCAAGCGAGCTTCTCAGCGGGATACCGTGATAGGGTTCGACAGCGTGTTTGCCGCTGTCGATTGCCAATGGTTCGTCGATTGGTTCACATGAATGTAGTCGCCCGCTCTATCAACTTGCTGGGCCGGGGAGACTTGTAGCTAGATAGAATACACCCTCTTGGTCGGGCTTGGCATGGCTCGTCTAGATGAGCTGTGCTTGTTGGGAAACAGAGATAAGAACGAGTTTCTAGGCCTGAACATTTTGTGGGGCAGGTAATGAACAAGAGCCAACCACTGTGAAGCGGTACAATTAGCGAATGTCGGGAGTAAACCCTAACCCGGACAACAACAATATAAAGCACTCTAGCTTCGATGTTGACTCTGGGTCTGCCGAATTGACGAAAGCTAGTGCAACCAAGGGTAAAGTTAGCTTAATCAGTTCTCTGGACCGTGATCAGAGACTCACTGGTTGGAAGATTGAACGTGAAGCGCTAGTGTAAGTGACACTACTAGTTGAGTAGATACAGGTCGATGCAGTGCATGGTAACAAAGACTGTATTCGATGAACGAACGTCTATAGATGTAGAGTATATTTTACATGAGTGCGCTGGAATGTAGTCTACTCATCTCTTTATAGTTCGTGGTCCCACTCGCTATACCTGGTCCGAGACACTTTTGACGTCTGCCTGCACGCTTGCCTTGTCCTCCACGGACGACGTATTCTCCTCGTCGCTGTACTTGAGCCCGTATGCGGCATCCAGCACAGCGTCGTCCGCTAGTATGGCTTCCTCCATGTAAGTTTCCTTGGCAGGGAAGAGCCACGAGGTGATGTAGTACACGGAAGACGCCACGAAGAACTGTAAGGTACAGGTAAGCTCACGACACGGAGTCATAGGTGCAGATAACCTTACCCCGTAAAGCCACGCAAAGCTGAAGATTTTGACAGCGCCTCCTACAGGTATGTTCGTGTTGATGGAGTTGATAAGACCCGGCAGTAGGGGTGGCACAGTAGCTAGCATGGCTAGGACGGCACGCCAGTTCTACAAGAGGCTATGAGTAGTGTAAACAGCGGATGTCTACGAAGGTACTCACAAAGCCTGCCGTATAACGATATCGTCCGTGGGGGCGATACATGGCGGCAACGTCTACACGACAACGATGTACTAGCCAGTACTGATGGGTACGTCAGTGATACTGTCCGCGGTGAGATGGAAATTACGCACGTCTGTGACCATGATGCCTGCGAACGGACCGAGGAAGATAGTATAACCGTTCATGAACGTGAGGAATCCCTGTGCACTAACGACGACTTCAGGTAAGTATTTTGTACAGTTTCGACGGAAGCGTGACAACGTACCTGGCTAGGATCTCCCACGGGCACAACGCCCATCCACCCAGTATCGCGCAGATGATCTGACCCCTACGGATGTTAATATACCTTGGGAAAAGCACCGTCATGTCATTCGCCGCCGAGAGAGAGTTCGCTGAGATGTTCGAGCCGATGGTGGTCAGCGCGAACGCTGCCGATGCAAAAAACGCCGCGGCACGGTTATCCCACTTGTCGATCAGACGGAGCGGGTCCCAGAGGATCGAGCCGTATAGGACCGAGCCCGCGGACGTGACCATCATGCCAATGAAGGCCGCCAGGGTGAACGCGATGGGGATGATTATGATCTGGATGTATTGTCTGCATGGTGCTCGATGAGCGACCGGCAACATGCCTTGCAACGGTCAGAGACTCTTACGCTCGTTCGTTCTTCGCATATCTCTGCGGACCGCGAGCAAGGTCAGCCGGACGCGGGTCACGAGCGCTACGGAGGATCATACCGTAAAGTCCGGGATGTTGACAGACAAGGTGGCGTAGATACCAAGCGCGCTGTTCAACGCGCTCAACCAACCGTACGACAAACTCGAGCCGTGCAGCCCAGTGTGGTCCGCAAAGAGACCTCCCGACGCAGGCACTTTGACAACGGCCCAGATGAGCATCGCAAGCCACGCCGCGGGCACAACGAGGGCTTTGACGGTGAAGAAGTATCGTATCCGTTGCGGCGAGATAAGCATGAGCGGGAACTGCAAGTTGAACATTAGTTCAAGCGTTTTTTTCCCACAAGTGTGACAGCGACATACCTGGATAAGCCAATACAGGAAGTAGCACATGATGCCTGTGAATGACGATGGTCAGCAGACGAAGAGTGGGGTATGGGCTCGTTCGCTATCTCACCTGAGGTGGTGATGTTTGCATTGTCAGGTAAATGGTTCGGCATGCGCTGGATACTGGGCCAAATCGCTTTCAGCATCTACGAAACGGGGGACGGGACGGAAAAAATAAGCGTTTACTCACAGCAGCAAGGCATGAACGATGACGGACCTGGTAGACACACTCCGAGCCCGTATAACTCTGAATGCCGAACCAGAAGAGGGAGAGGACGACGCGGCTAATGACGCTGAAGTAGCTGAACCAGAATCCGAAGGACGAGCGGTTCAGGACAGGGAATGCGACGTGAAGCCGTGCACCGGTCGTTCCGTTCAAGACGATGACGAACGCGATGATGATGTGCCCAACCGCGATTGCGGGAAGAGCCTGTCGCCTACCACAAAATTTTGTCAACGTCGGGGGATCACCACGCTCAATCGCACGACGTACCATGAAAGACCGATAGCGAGCATACTGGACGCAAGCTCCCAGACAGCGACATTGGTCGCGTCGGAAATCCAGTACGCAATGAAGTTATAGACGTTCCATGTACGATCCTTGGGCGGGACGGGGTCCATATCCTTGTTCGACCACCTGCCTGTGGGGGCGAACGTCGACGGTGCGGGCTCGAGAGCCCACGCAGAGGGGCGCAAATACTCGCGCACGCTCACGGAGCCGATACGACGACGTTCTGGCATGGCTGGTGCAGTGGCAGGGTGGGGGTCCTACAGCTCTCTCGCGCACCCGCAGGCACGCGGGATATATAGTCTGGCGCCACACGATAGCCCTGCGGGGGCATATCTTCTTACGGCAAATTTTTCCACATCCGAGGAACGCCTTGGGCCGCTTGATAGGTGTAGGCGGAAGATAAGAACGAGACCGTTCAAAGCCTCCCATCCGCCTCGTATCACGGACTCATAACCGCCCTTGCTCGCGTTCCAGATCACTCATCGGCCGCCGCGGAAACGCACCTAAATGAACGTCGTGCAGTGATAACCATCACAGGGGGGCGGGATACAGAATATACCATGGGTCACCGGAACTTAGACGCCCCCAGCGGTGACCTCGCTGGTGACCTCCCGCTTAAGGCAGCCGAGGTCACCAGCTGCATACACGGTGTACGCGCCGCATTTGGTAGGTCGGCGCTTGTCCGCCCATCTCCGTGATGCACACGTGCCGCGCATGCGGCGCTTGCTCGCTCGCCGCCCTCGCTTCTCGTCCTCACCCACGACGACCTCGACGAGCACGATCGGCCTCGCAGCGCCGTAGCCTGCGGCGACCTCTCGAAATCCTACTATATGCACACTTAATACTGTTTACCTTATCCCATCCTATTTTTTCGCCCGCCCCTGTCGCCCTCTGCAAGCCCAGTGCCAAAGGACCCTGAGACAGCCCGAAGGCTCGCCCGCTCCGTCTCGCTGCACGGCGCACCCATCGGCCCCGTCGGCTATTTCATCTGGTGAGTGCGCCCTCGTCTCGTCGTGTCAACGGGCCTGCAATCGCTCACGATGAATCCCGCAGAAGCTCACAGTCCCGGAGTCCATCCCAGCGGGACAGAGACCTCTGCGCGCACTCAGGGGCGGTCCCCCACCCCGTGAATATAAGACACCGTAGCGAGCGTTGCGGCAGGCACCCCGAGCGTCGTTGAACCGCGACGCCCGGTCTCATATTGTGAGATATCTCCTCCTCGCCTTATCTCTGCTTCACTCACACGTTCTGCCATCTTTTTACGGTCAGTATTTACATTAAAGCATTTTATTATTCTGTGTACATGTCTGTTAACATTATCCCTTACTGTCCGTCGACGCCCGCGGCCAAAAAAAGCGCACGACTCGCTCGCGCTCGCGCCAAGCGGAACGCGCAAAGGACGTCGACTGTGCCGGACCCTCTCCCTCCTACTGCCTCCAACACCGACGAGCTCGACCAAGACGGGCTCGTTTCGATGGACCGACGCGACGCCGCTCACGTCGACGGCTTCGCGCCCAAGGATATCACGTTCACCCCCGTTGTCACCCTCGCCGCGGCGCAGCTTGCAGCAGCGGGCGACGGCCGCTGCGTCACCTTTCAAGATGCCCTCGACGCTTTAGACAGCGAGACCCATCAGATCCGCATGGATCTGGTGGCAAGCAAACAGGCCGATACCGCCACAGGCAAGTCTTACGGGCGGCACGTCCAGAACTACATCGCGTGGTGGGAGAACAGCCAGGACGAGCTCTCCAAGCTCGACCCGTGCCGCGTCCGACTGCCTGCTGAACCCATCACGCCCGCGAAGGCGTTTCTGTTCATCAACAGCGAAAGAAGCCGTAAGAAGGTCGGTCTCTGTCGTGCGAGCCTTGCTGCACGCTCGCTCACCTGCCTCCGCCCACAGCGAAAAGTAAGCTCCGGAGAAGAGATTGTCGGTTCGGCGTTGGGCCGTCACGCGATCTCGCAGGTGATCAGCGCGCTCGAAGCGCGGCGAAGGGACTGTCTTCATCAGTTTCGCAAAGACCCCGACCCTGACGTCCGAATCGCCTTACGCGAGGACGAGCGGATCAGGGAGATCGAAGCGGCCGCCAAACACGACGAGCCGAAGCGCATCGCGAAGGCGCAGGCTCTCAAGGCGGCCGGTACATCAGCGGGTACGTGTAATATGTACTGTGTGTCAATCATTTCTAACCCTTCAACAATCCCAGACACATACACGGAGGCGCAACTGTTTACAGTTGCGAAGAGGTTCCTCGACATCACATCCGGCCCGAAGAAGCTCGCCGTCGAGGTCCGAGACCGCGCGCTGGTCTTGACCGCTGCGTGCACGGCGTTCCGTGGAGACAGCCAGCGCATTCTCTTGTGGTCGGACCTTTTTGTCAAAGAGATCCCCATCCACGAGATCGCCATTGGACACAAGATCATGGTACGTACTCTCTGTTCCTCTGTTCCCAACAGACACTGATCTCGAAGGCCCAGGCGCTTGCTGTGCTCGCGGACAACGCCAAGCACAATCAACACGGCCGCGTCGATGAGTTCGGGGCCATACGACACCGTCACGTAGAGCTTTGTGCTATCGGCGCACTGGCTCTCCATTTCTTCTGCTACTTCCACGTCCTCAACAGTCCACTCCCGCCACTCCCGCCCGACTTCGACAACCGCGATTACGGCGAGTACGGCTATCGCCCGTGGTACAGCAGCCACGTCTTCCCGGGCAAGAGCTTGGACAGCGAGATGTCCTACGAAAGTAAGTCATTCAGCATAGTGATAACAATGCTTGTGTTGACCTCAGCCTGTGTATAGATCATCGCACGCGCATTCGCACTGTGCACGAACACGCGGACATCGTCATCACGAAGGTGACCCACGCCGGCCGAGTGTTCGCCGGAACGAGCACGCGCTCCCACGGATCGAGCATGGACGACACGAAGGCCCTCGGTGGATGGAACGAGCGCAGCGGTGTCTTTCGGTCGTGCTACGACCGTACGCTGCCGCTATCGGCTCTCCTCGGTGCCGCCATGTTCAATGGGCGGGATCCAGGCTCGTACAACCTCCCGCGGGATGTCCTAGGTGAGTGCACCATCAGACTGAGTTGAATATCTCGTCCTCATTGTCTGCTCTGCTCAGATCCTCCGCTGTCCGTAACGTCACAGATCTTTCCGTGGATCGAAGCGGAGGAGGCGTCGCTCAAGCTCCGTCAGAACGCGAATGCGCACGCTCGGGATCTAGCGCTTACGCAGTTCTTTAAAGTCCTCAAGTGGTTCCGCCACGTCCTCGTGCAGGACATGGCGGTCCTCTATTCGAGCCGGCCCCAAGCCCTCATCTTCACATTCAGCCCCTTCAACACCCTCAATTTTCGCCAATTTGCATTGGGTGCAAAGCTCAAGATCGACGCAGCTGAAGAGACAGCTCGCCTGCGGCTGCAGAACCTGCCGGAGAACCTCGTGCGCAGTGTTCAAGGCGCCATGACGAACATGGACCTCAAACTCGAGCAAGATCGCGAGGCAAGCGCCGCTCGTCTGGCGACCCTCGAAACCAACCTCGACGGCCTCAAGGAGCTGCTGACAGAGGCTTTCGCCAAGCCGTCGCAGAAGCGTCGGCGCGGTAAGTTGCTCCTCGCGCGTTGAACGGCGAACAGATTGCTCACTCTTGTTGCAGTGTCTGAATCGCCCGCCGCCTCGTGTACTGGCACGCCGCCGCCGGCCATCAGCCGGCGCAACTCAAGGCTGCTATACACACCGCCGGCACTTGCGGCGGTGTCTACGTCGACGGCGGCAGTACCTCCGGCCCCACACCTGCACTCGTCGCGTCTGCTGACGCCGTCACCTGCAGACTTCGAACAAGCGTCCATGCAGACGTTCGAGCATGTGTCTGCCCCGCTCGCCACGTCGTCTCATCTGCAGCAGCTGCCGCCTCACGGCTTGCTGCCCACCATTGCACACTCCAATGTTACCATCATCATACCGCCGGCCTCGCCTACCCAGATGCTCTGTCCCCTGCCTGGTGCTTTCGAAGCACCGCGGTCCACCGCTCAGCCCGTTGCTGTGCCGGCCGATGTCTGTATGCAGGCCTCCGAGCCGGCGCACTCTGAAGGTGTGCCGCACACCTTGACGCCTCCCGCAAACGGACACGGTGCAGGCCCGTTGCCACCGGCGCCGCCTCTTGCCCTTCATCAGCTTACGCCTCCACACGGCCAACCAGACGACCCGCAAGCTGCCGCCAAGTGGGTGGCGCTCGTCAGCAAGCATCGGAACACCAACATCAGCCAACACCCCACCTGGTCCTATACGAACGGCGAGTGGATCCCGGTGTACGAATATCGTCGCGTGCAGTGCGTCATGGACATATGGGATGAGTGGGTGGACGGACACGCCCCGTACCTCCCGGTCCGATTCATGACCGATGTTTGGGGCGCCAAATGGCGATTCAATGATCACAGCCTGAAGACCGAAGCATGGCGTCGCTCCAAGGTGATCAATTTGGTCGAGACACTTCAGAAGAAGCCGGGTTGGAGCGTCACTCTTGTGCGCCGCTTCCTCGAGGAGAAGTACGGGTCTTTCACTGCACGAAAGTTCTGTGACTATCTCACGAAGAACTTGAGTAATGTGCTTGCTGCTGCCAATGCTTTCCCTTAGTAGTTTTATCAGTCTTGTCTTTGTTGTTTTTGACTTTGTTAATCGTGATCGGGGAATCGGTGTTCCGACTATGTCAATGAATTATATGCATTACACAAAGAGTGATTTCAAGTGCAATATTCCTATGGTTGGAAAATAAGTGTGGCGGATACATAGACCAAGAGCTAGAGATAGAAATAGTTCATGAAGGTCTACAGCATGAATACACTTGATGAGTGCTCTTGATGCAGGCATCATTTGCATCTCAAGCTTCACATATGGAGCAGTGATCTGATTTCCTCAGTGTCTACCTTCCAGTATTCGCCCTCGGATACACTGTTGCGGTAGAGTTTGTGTTGGAGAGACAACAAGTGCAGGCATACCTGGTCGCAGAGCACACAGAATCATGTTGGGAGTACTTGAGCACAAAAACAGATGAGATTCATATTCCAAAAATAGCATGAGCGACTTGCAAGGAAGAGATGAGGATAGCAGTAGCAAACAAAGGACCACAGTACACTACAGTGGTGAGGAGAACAGTACATGCAAGCTACTAACTACTGCCAGACAGTTGCAAAGGCCAGCTTCTGCAAAAAAAGAAGGACGAAGGGCGCCATCGGCCTCGGACTGAGTGCGCCACTCTCGAAGCACAGAAGCTGAAACTCGGCCGTCAATTCTTGGCCGTAGGGCAGCTCCGACGGGTGTGCGACGACCTGCTCCTCGCCGCAGTCGTTGATTGAGAACCCTTCGAGAGCCTGTCAGAGCAGTCAAGATGTAAGTCAGCTGCTCTCTGTGTGGCTGATTGTGCACAGCGTGCAACTGACGTACCTCCGGACCTGTGTGAGCACGGACGCCGCGAAGGTAAAGCTTGAGGGCACCGCTCGCCTCGACGTCGAAGGCAGAGCGGGTGTCGACGCCGTCGATCAAACTGCAGAGCGCGCGCAGACCGTCTGCTGCGTCGCGCCACTCCGAGTGCGACTGGATGTGCGGCACCTCTTCGAGCCAGAGGCCGACGAATGTAACGCCGTTCGTCCCGCTCGTGTCAAAGCGGACGTCGCGTCCGCGGCAGAGGCGGCCCGTGATCGTCAGTGTGACGGGGCATCGCACCGTCGTCCCGGGGCAGGCCAGGTCCCTCAACGTCTTCTTCGAGAGGACGGTGCGGACCAGATCGTCGTCTTCTTGCGGGGTGCCATTGCCGGTGTCGTCGCGACGGCGGCGTGCGACGGGCTGGAACTCAAATGAGCTCACGGGGTATGTCAGACCGCCGACGTCGCGCAGCGCGACGAAGAGCGGCGGTGGTGTGCCGGCACACTGCAAGGAAGGGCCGCCTGCGGCCGTGGAAGATGAGAGCGAGGTGTCAGACATGGCGGGCACGGTGAAGAGAGAGCTGTCCAACAGCACTCACCTCTCGGCCTGACATCCCGTCCAGTCCGCCTCCGATTTCAACGCCGACCGAAGAGCGTCCCTCGCTCTTCGTCGGCGGCCGTATGCGAGGACGCACGCACGGGACGCGGCGCCGTTTCAAGCCAGACGGCGCCGGCGCACCTTGCGAGTGCGTGTCCTGCCGCGGTCGCACGTGCGATCGTGGGGCGGCTGGCCCGCCGGCCGCCCGGGTGCGCGCGCGGTGCTTGAGGGATGGTCGAGGGACGATTGAGGTGGGGCAGACGGCGGCGACGACGACGAGCGAGGTCGTCGCGGTTCGGCACCCCGCGCACACGTCGTGCGCGCGCACGCGTCGCGTGCGTCTCGTGCGTGTTGGCGCAGCTGCCGTGCGCGCGGGGCTTGAGGGACGGCTGAGGCGGGACCAGGCGGAGGCGGCGACGGCGACGACGAGCGAGGTCGTCGCGGTTCGAAACGAACACGTCAGCGCCACGCGCGACGCGGTGGACGCGGACGCGTCGCGTGCGTCGCGCGCGTTGGCGCCGCCGCTGTCGTCCGGCCGTCGACGGACCACGCTGACCCGGTCGTGCGCCGCGGCCCCGCGTGCACGCGGCGCCGCCCGTCCGTCGCGGAGGCCGTCCGCGCGGCCGCTCGCGGCGTCGCGCGCACGGCGGGCAGCGTGCGCAGAGGCCGCGGGCGCGCGCGCCGTCGAGCAGTTGGTCGTACACGCCCCACTTGCCTCTTCGGGCGCGATCGACGCCGAATGCGGTCATCCGCGGAGGTCACCAGTTGGTCGTACATCGTGTACGACCCACTGGTTTTTGGCGGAGGGTTGCCCGATCGGGAGGTCACCAGGGCGCCTATAGGGCGCTTGCGGGGTCACCCGGTGACCTGCCGGTGACCTCGCCGGTTGTGGTACACCTCCATTGAATGTATCCGGAGGACGATCTAAAAACTCAAGGGTCTGCGACCAGCCCCTCCAGTGAGGATCGACCGAAATCGTAAGCAAGAACGATGATGCTCGGAGCGGGCAAGAGAATTGGACCCCCGACGCCAAGCACCGCGCACGCGACATGAAATTTCGCCGCTCGCCTGAGCCCGCTCAACTTAACCATTCCCGGCTGCCACGAAAATTTTGTTCGTCACATCGCGCAGCTGCGAGTCTTGCGACAAACATAAAAGGCGGAAGGGTGTGTACTTGTCTGTCTCCGCGTTTGAGAGATCACTCGACATTCGGGAGCAAGAGCCTGGAGTACAGTCTCTAAACTCCTTCCAGCAAATCCTCCAGTGTCGATTCTGGGGTGAAGTCGAACATTCACAATGAGGGACCGCCTCACGTACTGATACGAATTACGTCTCTAAGCCGTCGTCCAGAAGATCACTTTCGTTACTACCTCGAATCTTTCTTAGTGACGCCCATGTCGATCCTCGCCAGGGTTCAAAAGTGTCAAAGGTATGTTTACTAGTAAGTTCTGGATGTAGGGCAGACCTTGCCCAGGTCTATGCATTGGTGCGTTATCACTCAGGATGGTACTATATGATCCCCCGTTGCCTAATGATCTTCAATACTTCCTGCAGCATTAGCTAAGCCATATCAGTCAAAACATCTCGTTCACCTGAACATAACGGGTCTGCGCCGTCTGCATCGACGCCGCTGCGAGGATTCAGATCGCAGACCGGGTCGACGCCAGGTTCTCTGCGAGATTAGCGTATCATCAAACCCTGCAGCTCCCTTCTTCACTCCGTTATCTCTTTCCGCAAACTTTGCAGATCTGAGCAGATCTGAGGCCCTATAGTACGCTCTGCTATCATCATCACTAGCTCAGTGATCACACGGGGAATTTCAGGAACAGGTGCAACCCGCGCGATAGACGAAGATATGGAATGCGGATAGCCAGGTCCAGAGTATAGAGTAAAGGCGATAACTCCTCGTGATCACCTAGCGCGATACGATTACTGAAGTTGATGATCCAACTGAAAGGATGAGATCTAAGTGAAGCACAGAGATCTCGAACACAAGGCGGAGCACAGACCCGGGCAATTTGTTCCGTATAAGTACAGCACTACTTACGAGACTATCTTCCAAACACGACTTTCATTCCAAACGGGATCTTCGTCTGGTGCAATACTCTATAATCGTCAGACAACGAACAAACTTGACGACGTCTCGCGCACGACATCGCGCCAGTCGATATCCCTTCCTGGCTGAGCCTGTCGACGTACCCGCATACGCCGTATAATGTTGAGAGCCTGCACGAAGACGCTAACGATTGACTCGTCGTTGTGCACGCTACAGCGGCTTCGGAGCATGTCGTCAAAAACGGGTGTAGGCGCCATGCATCCTGTCAGAACGATGGGGAAAAGGAGTCCACGATCGAAATCGCCGAAACGCAAGGACTGGATGGTGGTGACGATGATATTGACGGACTCGGATATTTCGGTAACACCTGTGATGACGGGGCGACATGAGTTTCATAGTCTCTCTCAAGCGGCTTGACACTAACTTACCAGGATAGGATCCATTGAGTATAGTGCGTAAATACAGCATTGCTGTCTCGCGATATATCTTTGCCACCCCCTGACGTTGTGCATCACTGGGATCCGGAATGCTTGCTGCAGTTGGTATCGCCGAGAAGAGCCCTATTGGATTTACGGACGATTCTGCATCGCCCCGCCCAGAGCCTTGATGCAGCTGATTGAGGTTCTTCTCAATAATCTCGTAACGGCGGACGAGCTCGAGGATGCTTAGTGTGCCTTGAGCGACTTCGTTTTTCTTCCAGTTGGCGAGAGACGCGATCTCCGCGAGGGCAAGGAACACGTCGTCGGGGCATCCCATGAGATTCTCCATATGCAAACAAGGTTGAGTGCTCCTTGTCATGGCCCAGAGATCCTCATCTCCCGCTTCCCAGTAGCCTAAGAGTTGGCGATAGACTCCAAGGAAACGTGGTGGATGCACAAAGACGACACTAGACATGAGGTCAGCCCACTGCAATATTCAAAGTCAGTCCTATAATAATTCAAAACGGATGATGTCTACGTACCATCGTCGTCTTTGCTGCGAGTCTTTGTCGAGGCGTCATATCACAAAGCTGCAACTCCGGATTCGGTCCAGCGGAAATGCCAGTCTGATCGAGCCACCCTAGTGCAATCTCCAGAAAAGAGTGCCAATTGCTTCCACTACCCAATAACCGCTTGTATGCGATGAGGTAAATTGCCGCAATAGCATCCGTTTCAAAATACTGGCTTTGTGATGACCTCAGTAGCAAGTTGTGCGCAAGGTCGTAGAATTGGATATGAAGGGGACGTTCCGACGGATGCAAGGAGTTACCGGGATCATATGCAGCCTTTGCTGCGTGAAGCGCAGCAATAGTACAAATAGCATGGACGACTACTCCGTCAGATTCGCTCGATATAATCTGATATCACGAGTCCTCTCAGCAACGATACATATCCAAGTTCAGGAAAGGCACGTACATCGTACAAGGTTTGGGCAAGGGTATTGCCTGCGAAAACGAAATGAAGGGGCCGGACGTATTGAAAGTAGTACAACACATATTCCTGTAGAACGTCAACCTGCACGGCGACTGGTAATGAGGGCGAACCCGGCGGCGATAGTTCTGTCGTCAATGTGTCGTAGTCGCGCTCCATACTTTCTCGTAGTGTGACCATGCTAGGCCGCCAACCTGCTACACTGGATGAAGCACCTGAGCTAATATCCCGTCCTGGAGTACCTCGCAGATCAACGATTGTTTCATCCGACATTAGCGAATCGGTAGTCGCCTGTGACGGCTCACGGACGAGGCTCGTGTGGGCGAGTTGCTGTTTGAGGTCTGCCTTGTATAGGGCCATCTTATCCTTGTTCTATCATCATGACGGGAGGATACCAGTGATATCAAGAAATGTTACAAGTTGAACGGAAACTACGTACCTTCATCCAGTCAGGTGGTTTGGGGTCCCAACCGAGGCAATGAATGCCCAATCGGTGGCATGTTTTGCACGAATGCCCGTCTATTCTTTCCCCATCACATTTCTGAGGCCAGATAAGAGGCATAAACGTCGGTACCACGACGTACCACGATCAAAACTGAACGCACCTTATGACGAAGGCGGCATGTCCTGTGATTTCGAGGTGAGACAGCGTATGCAGCAAAGTATCGGACACAACATACCAACATCCACCTCTACCCAAGGCACGCGCGAGGGGCTCGGTTGTGGAGTAGCGTATCGGTACCGAGGTGCTTCGACTACGCCGTTTCAGCTTCTTGTCATCTAGAAATGACACAAGCGTTGATGTGCGAGAGACGGGTGTCGCAGTCTCACTGAAGTCGTCATCACCGTCAGCTAAAAGTAAAAATCAGTCTGTGGTCCATGGAACTGAAGACGAACGAACTCATTCGAACGTCTGTGTCCAACACTGAGGGGCTGTTTGATAAACGCCTATCGTCCATCTTGGCGTCCTGCGTATCATGATCTGTTGGATGCACGGTGCTGGTCAGCCTCTCGTGAGAGTCAGTAGGTACGTCATGGACGAGGGTTCCGATGGATGTTTTTGGACAAAGTGTACCAGCTATTGCGGGTGAGTTTAGTCCACGATAAAGCCAGTCGTTGACCTACTTCCATATTCGTCTACTGATACGCTTAAGTTGCTACCTCTGAGGTATGCAGGAAAATCGGGAGGTAAGTCCATCTCCTACCGCAAAAAAAATTAGACATCTTTGACAGCAGCAGAATACTCACCTGGAGAATTTCCGCAACGTCATCGTCGCTGGCAATCGCGACGTTAGCATTGGTGGTCTGCAAATCAAACATGTTGAGTACGATCAATCGTAATACACTACAAGATTACACTAACGTCCAAGATATACTCAAGGATATCGTCCACAGGTGTCCGATACTGTAGGCATGTATGCGATCAGGTATGCGTCGTCAATCAAGTTGAAACGGCATACCTTCGGAGGTTCAGGGGGGTCCATACTTATAGAGTCGGATTGTGAATTTACCCACACACCAGGAGACTGTTCACGGTCTTCCGGAAGATCAGGAGGGCCAGCTGCGGCTATTACCTTTTTCAAAAATCCCAGTCTGTATTTGACCTTGTAGCAGCTGAGGAAGACACATTGGTCTGCAGAGTTCCCTCTGCCGACGGCGATATCAGCTGCCTGTTGTCGTTCAGCAAGTATCTCTGGTAGTTCTAACTCATGACAGCCTCCTTTGTCACTGATTGTATGCCGCGGAGAGAACATAGCTTCTGTCCTGCGGCGGGGCCCACTGCGATGTTCAAAGTGCGACGAGATTTGCTTCGAGAAGGACCACTCGAGCTCTGCACCGGCGACTTGTCCAGCTTGTGCGGTGAAAGACACTCCGTGGTCATCGTTCCCACTATCGATGTAGGCACCGAGCGCCCAAGCTGTGGTTTTGATCGTGCCTCGTACCAGAACGATGTTCTCCGGCCTGAGCAATAATCCATACTTCTCGAGGCTGGCAAATTCATACCAGCTCATGTGGTGCTTCCCCATGTATGTTGTGAAGTTTCTGGAGGGCAAAACGTATGTCTTCTTCGCCGAGTCCTTGAGCACGAGGATTGCGCCCTGGCTTGTTGAACAGTCAAACTTGTAAGAAAGCTGGCCGTTTGCGACTCCGACTATATTCCTAGCCTTATATGAGACGACGTGCTCGTTGTTCGATGATCTAAAAACTTACGCGGACGCAGACCCTCCGATATGATAACTCTTGACGCTTTTACTGGATATAGGACCTGGTTCAAGGTAATCATGTCTGATATTCAAGAGCTGCGGTTGGAAGTTCAGAGGTGAGAAATCTGTCGGGACGCCATGTCGGTTGTAAGGATGATCCTGCCCGACGGTGGCATTGAACAGTCGATGAAACTGCCCCTCGTGGATAAAGCCTACGTCTCCAATTCGCACTTCTCCATGTCCATCCACGGGCTCGGGGAACCATAGAGGTAGACCATAATTCTTGATTCCGAGTTCTTGAGCATATACGTCTGCAGCTGTGCCCATCGTACTGTGAGGCTCTACGGAGGAGCGAACGGAGAACCAGGCATGGATGAATGCAAATTGCTCGATGATAAGAGACTCCCGAGGATACTACTGGCAGAATGATTAGGTTAGGCTTATTGATCTATATCGAGATATGTGTGGAACCTGTACTCACATACGCTCTGCATGACCTGACATAGCAAACACGCCGTGCAGATAAAGCGTAATTTGAGGTATCTGAAAGAATCGATCACCTGGTATACGCTTGCTCACAAAATTACTACCCAGTAATTTGGCTAGTGCAACTGTCTACCTATACAAGAATCACGCGATGTAGATGCACGGCAGGCTTAAGGATTCGGCCTGGAAAATCTATATGGAAGGGATGGGCGCAAGATGGATCTGTTGAAGCTGGACACGATTGCTAGCCCTAGTGAGTAAAAGTCGGTTGATTTGCCAGAATGAGAAATGAAAGCCTAGTCTCCGTTACTCACCATGACCGATGAGAAGACACTGACCATACTGTAGTTAAACTTGGAAGGGAAGAGTTATTGGACCCTTTACTGATATCGCAAGCCGCCATCACGGTCTGACCGCCGTTGATCCACGTGTCTACGGCGTATGCCGCGGCGGCCCGCCCATTGCGAGCCATGTCCGGGGATCGTAAATCGCTGTATGGCACCGAGTTCAACAATCACTAGCCTAGTGGTTACACGGGAATATGTAGAACAAGACACACTCTATGTGATAGATAAATATTCGAGATGTAAGAATGCAGAGACTGCACAATACGATGAATCGTGGTAGAATAGGGTCGCTTGGTCGATGCTCCTCTACAACAAAAACAGAATATATCAGATAAGCTATTCAGGGCTGCCGAGCGTTCTGTCAAGGAAACTGTCGGCACTCCGTTTCAAAGGCTTTAGCTTATACAATGAACAGGCTCGACCACGACTCGCGAACAATGTCGCGCCAGTCGATGTCCACGCCCGGCTGAGCAGCTTGGGCCGCCTCCCGGCGCTCCCACATGCGCTGTATGACAGCGAGGGCCTGCACGAAGGACCCGCCGATATTCGCGTCGTTGTGGAGACTGCAGCGGCTCCGGAGCATGTCGCGTAAGGAGGGCGTAGGTGCCATACACCCTGCAAGGACGATAGGGAAGATACATGCGCGGTCGAAGTCGCCGGGTGGAATGGACTGGATGGTGTCGAGGATGGTATTGACGGATTGAGTAATTTCGGGGATGTCTGTGATGACGGAGACGAGATGAGCTACAGACTTTCTCGAGCGGTTTCAGGTTAACTTACCAGGATTCGAATCGCTGACCACGGTGCGCAAGTACAGCATCGCTGCCTCGCGGTATATTTTCGTCACTACCGGCAGCTGTGCCTCACTAGGATCCGTAATGTTTGCTACAGTCGGCATGGTTGAAACGAGGGTTATTTCCTTCGCAGGCGGCTCTACATAGCTCTGCACAGGGCGTTGGTGGGACTGATCAAGTATCGTCTTGATGACTTCGTGACGACGGACGAGCTCAAGGGTGCTAAGCGTGCCTTGGGCAACCTGATCTTCCTTCCATCTGGCAAGAGACGCAATCTCTGCCATGGCAAGAAACACTTCGTTGGGACATCCCACAAGCCGATCCATGCGCAATTCGGGCTGAGTCCAGGGGACCTGTTCTACTGCATCTCTGTCGTCAAAGAGTCGGCGATAGACAGCAAGGAACCGTGGCGGATGCACGAAGACGATGCTGGACATAAGGTCGGCCCACTGCAGCGCTCAAGGTCAGTCCTATGATGATCAACAGTGAATAATGTCTACTGACCATCGTCGCCTTCGCTGCGAATCTTTGCCGAGGCGTCATACCGAGCAGTTGCCTCTTCGGATCCTGTTCGGTCAATAGGCCAGTCTGACCGAGCCATCCCGATGCGATTTTCAACGAGGAGAGCCAGCTGGATCCACTACCCAGATTTTGCTCGTATGCAATGAGGTAGATTGCCGCAATAGCATCCGTTTCAGAGTACTGACGTTCTGATGACCCCGCTAGCAATTTGCGTGCGTGGTCAAAGAAATGGGCATGTAGAACTTGTACCTCGGGAGAATGCATGGAACTATCGGGACCGTATGCAACCCGTGTTGAGTGAAGAGCAGCAATGGCGCTAATGGCATACACAACTGTCCCGTCAAGTTCTGCTGCTACAATCTGCGGTCACGAATCTTTTCAGTGACGATGCAAACCAAAGAATAAGAAAGGCACATACCTCATACAGAATTTGGGAGACGGTATTGCTCGCGAGCACGAAATGAAGCTGTCGGACATGCTGGAAGTAGTACAAGACGTGTTCCCGCACATTTTGGAGAAGGTCAGCCGGTGCAGCTATTGGTGGTGGCTTCACGGTCAATTTGTCGTAGTCATGCCCCGGGCTTTCTCCTAGTGCGCTCATGTTAAGCTCCCAACCCCTCCAGTCCGCTTCATCGAACGCAGTGTTGGAAGTGACATCTGATCCTGACGCCTCTTGCGAACCAGAGGCTGTCTTATCCGACGTGGGCAAATCGACAGTCTGCCGAGGCAGCCCACGAATATGGGCTGCACGGGATAGTTGTTTCTTGATGTCCGCCTTGTACAAGGCGACTTGATCCTTGTTCTGTCGCCGTAACGAGCGGATGCACATATCATCGGGAATACAAACAAGGGTATAAGTGCAGGTGTCAGTTAACGTCAGTCACGTCAGAAATAAGTCACGATTTGAGCGAAAGCAACATACCCTCATCCAGCCAGGCCGCTTGGGACTCCAGCCGAGACACTCGATGCCCAATCGGCGGCATATCTTACACGAGTTTCCCTTCACCATCTCCTCGTCGCATCTCTAAGATCACGTTTGAGGCATAGACGTCAGCGCCGAAACGAAAACCAAGGCAAGAACGAGTGCACCTTACGACGCAGACGACATGTCCTGTGAGATCGAGGTGAGACAGCGTATCCAGCAAAAAACCAGACATAACGTACCAGCATCCGCCTCTCAGGTTGCTCGAGCCACGCGCGAGATTTTCGAGCGTGGAGGGATTCAGCTTTTGGTCGTCATACGACGACACAAGGGTTGACGTGGGAGAGATGGGTGCCATATCCTTGCCATAGACATCGTCATCGTCACCTAAACACGAGTCAATTTGAGGTTCAAGCACTGAAAACGCACGTACTCATTCGAACATCCGTATCCACTATCAGAGGGCTGTTTAGCACACATCTGTCTTCTATCTTAGTGTCTTGTGTATTTGCTTGATGCGTTGCGCTGGCTAGCTTCTCGTGAGAGTTGATAGGTATGTCATGGACAAGTTTTTCGAAGGATATTTCCAGGCAAAGTGTTCCAGCTACTAGGGGTAAGTTCGGTCGAAACTCAGGCCAACCATTAACGTACTTCCATGCTCGTCTATTTTTATTCCTATATTATTGCCTCTTAGGTATCCAGGAAAGTCGGCAGGCATGTCTATCTCCTATCACGATTATTAGACATCTATGACAGCACTTTGAATGGCGGTGGAGGAATCTTACTTGGAGGATTTTCGCGACATCGTCATCACTCGCAATGGCGACGTTAGCATCAGTGGCCTACAGAGGTTAGGTCCTGAGTGATTACGATACGCTTTCATGTTGAGTACGCTCACATCCAGGATATAATCGAGAATATCGTCTACGAGTGTCCGATACTACAGGTATGTATGCAGTCAGAGGTGTATCGTCAATCAAGCTAAGACAGGCATACCTTCAGGGGCTCAGGGATCTCCGAACTTATAGACCCGGACTCTGAGTCTACCCAGACACCAGGAGATTGCTCACGGTCATCGGGAAGATCAGCAGGACCAGCATTGGCTGCTATCTTCTTCAGAAACCCCAGCCTGTACTTGACCTTATAGTAACTCAGGAAGACACATTGATCGGCAGGACTTTCTGGATCGGTAATAATTCCCTGCTGTCGTTCGGCGAGTATCTCGGGTAGTTCTGGTTCATGAGCTCTTCCTTCCTCAAGTGTAGGTCGTGGAGAGAGTACGGCTCTTGTTTTGAGGTAGCCTCCTATACGGTGCTCAAACTGCGACGAAATCTGATTTGAGAAGGACCATTCAAAGGCGGCACCGGCGACTTGTCCGGCCTGCGCAGTGAAAGACACCCCTCGGACGTTGTTCCCGTTATCGACATAGGCTCCAAGTGCCCACGCACTGGTCTTGATCGTGCCTCGTACCAGGACGATGTCCTCCGGTCTCAGCATCAACCCATACGTGTCCGGGTTCGTGGCAAATTCATACCAGCTCGCGTGGTATCTCCCCATGTATGTCGTAAAACTTTTGGAAGGCAGGACGTATGTCTTCTTCGCGGAGTCCGTCAGCACTAGGACCGCACCCTGGCTTGTCGAGCAGTCGAACTTGTACGCGAGCTGGCTGCTGGCAACACTAGGTATAGTTCTGGTAGGATTTGAGGCAACATTCTAATGATACGAGAGTTCAGCAACTTACGCGGAGACAGACCCTCCGATATGATAGCTGTTGACGCTGTTGCTGGAAATAGGACCTGGCTGCAGGTGGTCTCGTCGGATGTTCAAGAGCTGTGGCAGAAAGCTAAGGGGGAAGAAGTCGTTTGGGACGCCGTGTTGGTTGTACGGATGATCCGGACCGACGGTAGCGTTGAAAAGCCGATGAAACTGACCATCCTCGTCGACAAAACCTACATCTCCTATGCGCACTTCATAACCATCTGCAGGTTCGGGGCACCAAAGAGGTCGGCCGTAGTTTTTGATGCCGAGTTCTTGAGCATAGACGTCTGCAGCTGCACCCATCGTTCAGACTTATAAGGATGGGTATACGAATAGGTATGAGTTGATACGCACCGCTTGAATTTAAGAGACTGCGAAGGACAGTGGCAGTGTAATCAGAACCATCGTCATTTGTTATCTGGGACGAGTACTCACGTATGCTAGACACAGCCAAACACAGCAAACACATCATGTGGGCAAAGTCATCTGGAATATGATATAAGTCATTCATCGAAAGAGTTCTTCTGATTAATTTCACAGGTCGCTACAGTTTCGAGCTGGTTGTATCTGCGCAATACAGTGCTTGATCGCAGCATTACAACGTGCTGTGCAACATGACACGTTGGCAGGAAAGTCATGGTAAACGGCCGGATTTGAATTCATTTGCAGTGGTAGTGAGCGGAAGGCTTGAGAGGTGTGTCGAAGAATAGAAAAGTACTCAAGAGTCAAGACTATGCGAGTGCGAGGAAGACAAGCCTCCTCCGAGTCCGGAATCGATCCACGTGCTCGCGACGTACGCCGAAGCGGCCCGCCGGACGCGTTTCGGCGTCTATGCTGGTTCGCTTTACGCGTCGATCATCGTCGCGTCGCGTTTATCCCTTCCACGGATCGTCAGCCACAGTCAGCCTGATCAGCCTCAGAAGCACCTTCGTCCTCTCGAGTGCATATAAACTCGTTCCTCCTCTCTCTCTCCTCCCCACCTCTCTTGAACATCATCCATCTCCCTCCGCTCTCTTCTCTACTCAGGCTACGTGACCCTTCCCTCGAGAGCTCGGAGATTCCTGAGTAAGTTCGAGTTCATAGTATCTATCTAGAGTATCTCAATAAACACCCTTCTTCTAGTTATCTACCTTACTCAACATCCACTTCCGATCCTCAGACGTTCGCCATGGTGGCCTTAGGCCGACACGACCTGGAGTTTTCCAATCGGTATGCCGTATGCCTCAAGTTCCCCGTCAACTACCAATGGCTGACAACTTCAATACTAGGTCTTCCCCCACATCTCGTTCCTGCTCGCCGATCCCCCTATTGGTGCTTGTGGCCTCGTGCCGAGGCGCATCAACCCACCGAAGATGGTACATGCATCCCTCCCTGATCGCTTGATTCGACTTGGCTCACGATCGGCACACGGCAGACCTCAAAGCTTCTCAAGATGTACCTTTAGTGGCTCCAAGCCAACGCAACTTCGGATCACACAGCTCGTACGTGCTACCATAGCACCTCTCTTCATGTCAGCCTCCGACTTACTGAGTACCCATAGATCACAAATAACATGGCCCTTTCCTATCTTCAACATCTGGTGAAGGCGTCAAGTTTCTATTCCCTACTGGGCTTGTGGCCTCGTGCCGACGCGCTTTACTTCTCCGTCGCTGGTAAGTTCCTGTTCTCCTATTCACGCTTTACTCCTGTACAGCTGAATCATCTTGTCACCGTTCACTTTGAAGACATCCGACACCAACTCAAGACGTCACTTGGTAGCTCACGAGGCTGACGCGAGAGTTGTGCATTTATTTGGTGTGTCTTCCTTTTTTATTTATGCTTGTGTGTAGCTGATATACGGAACAGCACCTCTCTTACATACTGAAATTTTATTCACTGGGTGACCCGGCGAGGTCGAAGCTCGGATAGTGCTTTGGCTAGTATGTTGACTACCCTTTCGTCCCTCTCATGCGGCTGACTTTGATATCAGGCAGCCCGAACATCAACTCAAGTTATCACTGGGTGGCTCGCGAGGCCGACGCCAGGGCTTGCATTTCTTTAGTATGTCGTTGTTATCAATTTAGCTGGCCCGGCTGACTGATGTACGGAACATTGCTGATACCTTCTACAGACTCACGATGCTTAGCTAGGATCCAAGCCTTCACAACAGCATCGGCATGACACATTCCCTCTTCACGCGCATCAACAAAGAGCAGCAGGGACTCCCCACACTCCTTCAATTCGCCAACAGGACGCCCATCGATATCACCACTAACAGAACCGCCGGCCCACCGAACGACATCACTGACACAGACACCCTCAACGACAACAGCAATGTCATTAATGATAAGATTACCGATAGCACGACTACTACCGGCCTACATTGAAAAGAAGAACCCTATCGCCACCATCAACCCCGGCAACATTACCGCCTTCGACAACCCTTCCACCGACACATAAATTACCCCTGTTAACCGTATGACTGACCACTATACTATCGCCAACGACACCACCACCACCAACTCCTCCGTCTCTCGCTCCTCCTCTTCCCCGTCTCCTTCCTCATCCTTGTCCTCTTTGTCCTCCGCCGCCTACATCATCACCGAAAAAAATCCTCAGACAGCATAATCAATAGCAATATAACTGACAACATCACTACTATCCCACTGACCGCCTTCACCAAGCAACGACACTCATCCATCAACAGGGACCCCGCCAGGGACGACAAGAAGACCGCTCACAACTACCCCCCTCCCCCTTGAACAACAACGCACGCCAGCCAGCAGAACTTACATCGACAATACCTGCACCGACTCGGACACAGACATGAACAACGAAGACCGTTCGCGCCCATTCCCCTTCGAGCAGCAATATTTCCTACGCAGTGATCTGCATATATTATCAGTGAATGTAGGTCCCCTGATATATTTGCGCGACGAACTCATTCATACATGCTGACATCCTCCACAGACCCGCGGGGCTCAGCTAGGGTTTAGGTTTTGTGCAGTAGCTATACCTCTTTGATATATGTCAGTGAACGCAGTGATGCTGTCGCGTTATTTCAACGGCTTCCAAACTGTGGCTGTGTAATCAAAACATCCCAAAGGATGTGTGAAGAGTGGTGAAGACAATCAATTACGGCCGCTTTGTAGTCCAAAACATGTGTGATCTCTGCCGTGGCCTCGTATTAATTACCGGCCATTTCCTTAACCCATAAACCCGTTAGACTATAGCACTCCAAGGAACCCAGGTCGTGTGGAAATCGCCCACTACGCTTACACTGACGTCGCATAACCCTTATAGATACAATTATCCCCACAGGAATCCCATCCAGCTTCCTCGTCCGCCGCCTACTCCTCCTGCAGCTCCTGCAGCTGAATCTGTCTGAACTGCCGCATCGCATCCACAACCGTCTCCTCAAACTTCCTATACGTCACCCCCAGCTCCCTCCCCGCCGCCTCTCCATCCACATAAAACGCCTCCGGCATCGCCTCGCCCTCGTTCCCCTTCGTCACAACCGTCCTCGCCCACTCAAACTCCCGCCTTGCGATGTCCGCCGCGCGCTGGTACGTGAAATGCTCGGGGGCCGCGACCGTGTACCGGCGGTTCCCCACCTCGGGCCTCAACAGCGCCTCGACGTGCGCGGCCGCCAGATCGCGCACGTCGACCCAGCACGGCACGCGCGGGACGGGGAGCGGGTCGCGCGCGGTGACGCCCCACAGGTCCGCGTTCGAGTCGTTGAGGTCCGCGAGGCGCGCGACGGGGTGCACGACGGGGCCGAAGACCATCGGCGGGCACAGCGTCACGACGTCGAAGTGCGGGCGCGGCGCGCGCGGGTCGCCGATGTCGGGCCGCACGCACTTCCACGCGGCGAGCTCGGCGAACTTCTTCCCCGCGCGGTAGCCCAGGATGGGGGACGTGCCGGGGGCGGCGCCTTCTTCGTAGGTGATGGGGTTCCAGTCCGCGGCGGTGTAGACGTAGCCGGGGCGCAGGCCGTGGGAGGCGTCGAAGACGGCGGCGAAGGAGGAGGTGATGACGATGCGGCGCACGGAGGGCTCGCGCAACGCGGCGGAGAGCACGGACTCTGTGCCCACGATCGCGGGGCGCATGAGCTCCTTCTCGTTGTCCTGGATGTCGTAGTACACCGGCTGTATGCATGTACACATATTGTAGACGCGATGCCCAAATCCGAATTACGATGTGGCGTTGAGAGTCACAAACACACCATCAAAGTGAGATCAATATGTGGCGAGTGGCAGAACAGAACCCCACTCACACTCGCAGTATGCACGATCGCATCCACACCCTTCACCGCCTCGTCAAACACGCCCGGGTTGCTCAGGTCGCGCACATACACGACCTCGATCCGCGCGCGGTCCGCCGCGCGGTCGGCGAGCATGCGCTCCGCCTTCTTGTACGACCGCGCGGTGCAGCGCACCCGCAGGCCGCGCCGCAGCAGCTCGTCGAGGACGTGCCCGCCGATGAAGCCCGTCGCGCCCGTGAGGAGGACCGTCCGTCTGTATCGTAAAAGTAGGAGTTAGCATCCCGGACACGGAAGGCGGCACAAGCAGTCAGCCAGTCAGCACCGACACATGCACAAGCGACACAAGAGGACGAACGCGCTGACATTTCAGGTTCAGAGCTCATCTTCCCTAGTCCCGTCGTCGACGCTGCTGGTCTGGTGAGAAAGACAACAAACTGTGAGACCACAGGCCCCCTCCATCCCGGAAGCCGGCCACATCGACGGCTGCGAAGCGATCACACCGAGCTTGATATGACGCGCTGAATAATGCGCGAACCATAAACAGGGGTTACCCACGAGGCGCGTCGCCCGCCGCCCCGCCGTCTGTGCCTGGGCAGCACACTCGACCACCCCAGCCCGCCGCTAAATGCGATCACACCCCGCCAGATCGTTCACGATGCACACCGACTCAGGACTGGATCTCTTGTACTCTTCACCAATCGTCTAGAAATACATACTACATACACTGCTACCAACGAAACCGGTCCGCGTGTATATGAACGGGTAACGCTACAACGACGACGTCGTACCACCCAACTAGCCCTCGGAAACCACAACAGCAACAACTAAACCAAAGCGTGAACGATATACATGTGCAAGCGAAGAGTAATGAGTGGAATAAATCTGGTTGTACAGTTCTTGATTTGCGAAAACTTGACGATAAATGCATGAATTATGTGCTGGGACGGTGCGTGGGTGTCCTCGTATGTGTGCACCATATGGTGGGCGCGCAGGAACTGTTGCCCTATGCGAATGTCGAAAGATGAATGCTGGGCTAAAGGGTGCAATGGAGTGGAGGGAGCGACGCGAAGCGAATTCAGAGCACTTGGCGGAGATAAAGTGAAGTGGCGGCCTGCAGCCTGTGCCTGCAAGAGGCGAGACCTAAGTGAACTCGGAACAAGCGTGAAGGAGGGATAGGACAAGTGTGGTGTATCCGGGCCTGCGGACGGGCGTATATGTGTCTGCATGGTCGGGGGAGGTCTCACAGCGCGTTATATGGCTACGCGCGAGCCGTGGCTAGCAGGGGTCTCGCGGGGGCGGGGGACGCGCTCGGTGGGCTGTTCGCTTGCGAACCGCCGCTGCGAGTCCGACATCTGTGTGCCCATTTTCTCTGTTCGGCCCGCCGCGGCGCGGTCCCGCTCGGGCGGCACGGCGAGGCTCGAGCTTCGTGTGCGCCGGCGGGTAGGCGAGGGCACCGTGCCGCCACCCGAAACCGCGGCCGGGTCTGTGCCTGCGCCGGCATGCAGGCCCTTGCGCTTTTTCGCAAGCGTAGGGGGCACGGGTGGGTCCCGCAAAAGGTGTTTCGGGTGCGTCGGCGAGTAGCTGCGCGAGTGCGCGTGTGTGTGCGCAGCGGCCGACACGGACACCGAGATGCTGATGGGGATAGATGCGGGTGGGATGGACAGCCCGCACGGCGGGGCTGAGACGGCGAAGGGGATGAGCGGGGCGAGGATGCTCGGTGGGAGGGTGAGTTCCGGCTCTGGGGGCGCCGCAGGCGGGAAGGGGTACTCGAAGCGGGGCGAGGACACGTCGAAGGGTGTGCCGAGGATCGACGACGGCGAGTGGAGGGAGAGATTGGAGAGGCTGAGGTGGGGTTTCAGCGCCGACGAGTGCATAGAGTTGTCGTCGTGCACTGCCGCAGCTGCGAGCGAGGCGTGCTGAGGATCAGTCGGGCACGCGGCGGTTAGTGGGTGTGGCAGATGAGGAGATCAGTCTAGAGGTGCAGGTACCTACATGTGTGATCGCGCCTCTGCCGTCGCCAGTGACGACGGGGACGAGGATGAGCTCATCAAGATCGGGGTCGGGGGTGGGCCCGCTGAGGGCGTCGTCCGGGTCCGGGAGGGTGCATGCGGACGCGAGGACGTCGCCGTGGCGGGCGGGGAGGGCGGAGGGGAGGGTAGGCATGGGCCAAGCCAGGCAGACTCCTTCCGGAGCGACGCTGGCGGCGGGCGCAAGCGACGGCGTTGTCGAGGACGGGGGAGACAACGGGGAACGGGCTGAGTGCGACGCTGGAGACGACGGTGGCAGACGGGAAGAGTCCTGGGCGGTCGCTGCCCTCGACGACGAGTAGAAAAGCGGGCGGGGCAGTGGAGCAAAACCTGGTGTTGGGCCCAAATGAAACGGTGCCGGGGGTCCCGCTGATGGGCGCCCGCGCCGACCGAGGACACATCGATCGCGAATTGACCGGCTCAGACTTGCTGCAGCGCGTTCAGCCAACCATCGCATGCCTATCTGCATCCTATCTACAGGGCACGACACCACTGTTACGGCCTGTCAGCACCCTCAACTGACTGCGCATCCCGCATTATCCCAGCAAATATCCAGCACAAAATGTGGCGAGACCCTTGAAAAACACGCCGGGCGTGGAAGGAGTGAGAACGGGTCGGAACACGCGTTGCGTCATGCTCGCACGCGGGTTTGCTCGTACCAGGTTAGATCCTAACCCCACCGCGCTAGTCTTCACTTCGATCCCTGTCTCAGCAGCCCCTCCCCCATCGCATCCATGTCATAGTGCAACGCCTATATGTTCGCGGGTCACGACGGACATGCACGCGCGCGGAGCTCGATGTGCGCTGGTCGACAGAATCTGCCAAGTCCGCCCCTTCCGCGTTGGGGTCCGCCCGATGTGATGCCGTCCGAGAGCCTCTACTCGACCTGATCATGACGTCGTCGGCCTGCTCAGATGCTGGCGCTGGGGATGGACGCGATGATCAGGGTCCTACAGCCATCTCTCTTGCAACAATTCCTATCCCGCAATTTTCTGTCAAGACTGGGCTGTGTTCTTGGTTTTTAATATTCTAATTCTTGGACATATGCACATTTCCGTTCGTCCTACCAATCTAACGATAAATACAGCCCCGAAGAATCATTCGAGGTCGTATTCCGTCGGACTACGCCCGTCTCTAACCACCGTATTACGCCGATCGTGTTGCTCAACGCGCAGAGACCCTAGACAGCGACCCCGACTTCGACCCCGACCTCATCCCCGGTTTTTCTTTCGCAGCAGGCCCGGTGACCGCCATACTCCCCCGAGATATACTCAGATCGTACACAATATCGATGGAAGCAAACCTCAAGCCAGGTTATCAATCCGTCTTCAAAACCCTGTAGTCACGCTGCCTCAACCACTACGAGTAACAGCGACCGCCCCGGACTTCGGGATATCGTGAGCCCCTACATGCTTCCCAAGTTCCCGCAAATCCCTCCTGGCTTCGAACCTCGCTTCCCTCAGTACACTGACACCCGCACACCGACCGACCCGCATCCTTCTCCGGCCACCTAACCTTCTTCCACGACGCCTTCTCCGCGGGCACGGCTCCACTACACGATAGACAAACACATTGCAAGTGCATGCACGCCCCATTCATAATTCAGGCTCTACTTGCATGTATCTGAATGCGAAACTCAGTATGATTGACCGAGCACGCTCCCGCGACGGCGCTTGTCAATGAAGCCACCGATCGGTCGCGCGCAGATTGGCTGGCATCTGGCATCTGGAAAGACCCCGGACGCGTTTACGAGACGGTGGCGTGCGAACGTACGCTGGACGTGTGCCGCTTTCGGGCCTGACTTCCTGGCACCAGCAGCTGCCTTCTTGCGAAGACGCGACTGCGGCCGGAGGACGGGTGCTGCTGGGTGCGGCTGGTATCGAATCGATGGGGTCCTGGGACGGCTTCGTTGATGTTCACGCTCACGCTCACGTTGCCGTCGACATCGATGCGTTTGGAGCAGCTGTGTGTCGACGAAAGTGCTGCGCAGGATGTTCGGAAGAACCGGAGTAGCTGAGCGTGTTCGAATTCACGCGCTGTTCTGGCGGGTACGCACGTTCGCTTCCTAGCCTACATGTACTTACGTGCGCGGAACGCCTTGTACGTACGTACAATACCCTCTAGGCTACTCGTTCGCCACATATGTCGCGCTGACCGCTTCGCCAGGCACAGAAACGTGAACGGCGTGTGGGACGCGTCAGCTGACTGGTGCGCCCTTTTGCTTATAATGTCAAGTAAGTGCATCGATGGGCATCGCCACGACGCGCCAGTTAGGTAAATGGGACGTACAGAACGTAGGTGATTGCATCACACAATGCGCTCACATCTGGCACAGTATGGGATGCACTCACCTAGTTTCTGTGCCTGTAGACTTGTCGCCCTGGATCTAGCAGGGGGAATATATTCATTCTGTTACGACTCACCTGTCCATGCAAGTCGTGCCGGTAAGTCCACCGCAGCTCACATCCGAAGAAGCGTCATACGCTGAAAGAAGAACATCGTCCGCTCTGTTCCAGTCTCTAGATATCGCGGGCAGGCTTGTAGATCGATACCTATATCAATTTTGTGCAGTGGTGACCTGATATCAACATTGCGTTCATGCTGTACAATCAAGAAGACATTCATTTGGTGATTCACAGTCACAAATATACAGTCACTGCGCAGAACGCTGGACCCAGGCTGAGAACAGCGGGTCTGTGGAGGATGTCAGCACATATGAACAGCTTTCTCGCGCATGACGTACGAGGAGACTTACATTCACTGAAAACACATATTGAGTGACGATCACCGCGGGGATATTGTCGCTGTTCGAAGGGGATGCGTGTGGGCGGTCTTCTTTCTTCAGGTCAATCCAAGTTGATGCAGGAATCGGCGCGATTGAGTATGGCTGAGTGACGGGCATTGTCGTTCAGAAGGAAAGGGGGTTAGTTGCGGGCGGTCTTCAAGTCGTCCGCGGCGGATTGATGTTGATGTGTGAGTGCTGCTGTTTGTGAAGGCGGCCTGCGGTTTGATGGTAGTGCTATCGGTGGTGTTCTCGTTGTTAGTGCCGTCGTTGTTTCGTTATCGGCGGTGTCGTCGCTTTCGAAGGGATCTTTATCGATGGTGGCGTTTGTAGCAGTGGTGGTAGAGGAGGATGGGGAGGACAAGAGAGGGGACGGTGAGGACAAGGTGGGAGACGAGGTGGGAGACGAGGTGGTGATGGTGGAGGAGAGGGATGAAGAGATGTGGTTATTGGGGATGTTATCGTTAGTGGGGTTGTTGTCGGTGGAGTTGGGTAGTACTGATGTTGGTGGTAGTGTGGTTGAAAGTGGATGAGGAAGAGAACGTGGAGGAGGACGTGGGAGATGAGGTGAGGGAGGTGAGGACGGGGAGAAGGACGAAAGGAGGAGCGGTACGCCAGTGATGGTGTGGGTATAGGTGTGGTTAACGGCGTTGGTGATGTTGGTGGTAGTGTATTTTGCGGTGTTATGGATGGTGATATGCAGTCGTCGGCGTCGTCGGTGTTGTCATTGCCGGTGCTGTCATTATCGGAAATGGATATGTCGGCGATGTCGATGTCGGTGATGATGTTTGTGATGATGATGGTATTATCTGTAGGATATTTATCGGTGGTGGAATAGAATAGTCAATGCTAAGATCATCGATGACGAGTGTCGGTGGTATGGTGATGTCAAAGGTAGGGTGTTGTCGGTAGCGGAGGAAAGTTTAGGGCTAATGATGTTATCGTGAAGCCCCGGATCCTAGCTGAACATTGTGGGTCTGTGAAAGGTGTCAGCACACTTGTAACATGTCGTTCATCATGTACGAGGGGACTTACGTTCATTGAATCAAGCGAGATGTAGAAGCGCGAAAATATAGAAGGATTCCTATCGGCCGCGGCAGTACTGTAGGATGACGAGTGACATACTAGCGAGTGTACTGCCCAAGCGTCGACCTCGCGGGTCACCTAGTGAATAGAGGAAGGAAGGGAGATACTGTACGACCCGTCAGGAAATTGAACAGAATAGAATAGAATGAGGAACATACTCATCAAATGCACGACCCTCGTGTCGGCCTCGGGAGCCACCCAGTGCTATCTTGAGCTGCTGTTCGGGCTGCCTGACATTAAGGTCAGCCGCGTGGGAGGGACAGAACGGCGACCAACATACTAGTTAAAGCACCGTCCGAGCGTCGACCTCGCCGGGTCACCCAGTGAGTGAATACACTTTGAGGATGTGAGAGGTGCTGCTCCAACATCGGTCAGCCGAGTCAGCTGGAAAAAGGAGGAACTTACCAACTGAATGCACTACTCTCGCGTCGGCCTCGTGAGCAGTGACGGATAGAAGAGAGGTGCTGTCCCATACATTAGTTGAGCGCATACATAGAGGAAGGAGTGGCATACCAAATGAATGCACAGCCCTCGCGTCGACCTTACGAGCCACCCAGTGAGGCTTTGAGCTGATGTTGGATGTCTTCAGATTGTACGCTAACAAAGTAATTCAGCTGTGAAGGAGGAAAGCGTGAGAAGGAACTTACGAACGACGGCGCACAAGGGCGTACTGACAGGAGGCCACAGGTTCAGCGTGCTATTGAAGCCCGACTTCTTGATGATATATTGAAAGAAAGAGAGGGTTGTGTGCTCTATGGGGAATAGTCAGTAAGTCGGAGGCTGGCATGAAGAGAGACACAGTACGCACGAGTTGCATGGCTTGGCTTGAAACCGCCTTGGCTTGAAGCCACTAAGGCTATGTCTCGAGAAGCTTAAAGGCTTTCCGTTAGTCGACTGTCATTCAAGTCGAACAAGCGGTCAAGGAGGGACCGCGACGTACTGTCTTTGGGGGAGCTGAAGCGCATTGGCACGAGGCCACATTGAGCGGGTGAAGTTTCAGAGAACGGAGAAGAGACGAAACGTAGAAGGAGGCTTGGTATAGATGCTGTCAGCCACTTGCAGTCGGCGAGGAACTTGTGGCATACGACGTACCGGCTGGAAGACTCGAGGTCGTATCGGCCTAAGGCCACCATGATGAGCATCCAAAGAGAGGAGGTTTAGGCTGATAGGCATCGAAGACTAAGAAAGCTTGTTCAGATGTCGTAGACATATACCGTGACGATAAACTCGAGCTTACCTAGGAACAACCGCGCTCTCGAGGGAAGGATATAGTAGCGAAGAGAGCAGAGGAAAGAGGAAATGATGGTGGATGAAAGTCAAGAGAGGTGAGGAACAACGAGCAGGAAAGGACGAGTTTATATGCACTCGAGAGGACGTGGGTGCTTCTGAGGCTGACCGGACTGACCATGGCTGACCGTGACGATCGGCGCACGACCGTGGGGCAAACGCGACGCGAATGATCGACGCGTAAAGCGAACCAGCGCAGACGCCGAAACGCGTCCGGTGCGGTTTATCTCGCCCTGATTTCTCCTCGGATCCCAGGATTCACAGCAAATTCACAAGGATCTGCACAGTGCATCATGCACACGCATGTGAAAGTCGATCACGCCAATCGTGGATTTGAGCAGGGAGTTTTTCTAATTTGTTTGAAAACGACAATCTACGCCTAGGCTGTGTACAGAACAACGACGCTAGAAACTTAGACTCTATGGCACATTTTGGGTTTGTCGTTTAAATCTGAAGTTTGAACGTGAACGGAGAAGCAAGCGTAAAAAGACACGGGGAGGGACGAAGAGCGAAGAGCGGAGGCGGGGGATTAAGTAGTCTATGATACAACTATGATACAACACTGCAAGTATTGTATACGGGACAGACGTAGCTCGAACAACATACAGCGTTGAACAGGGGATTCTTGGCTCAAATGCAGACAGAAACTCGACATACCTTGCGCATACAACACCCTACTGGAAGATCTTCTTCAAATAATCCGCCGCCGCCGCCTTCACCTCCCCATCCACACCGGGCTTGCTCAACAACTCCATCGCCAGACCCGCCTTCTGCGTCCGCCCCAACGCCTCCTCCTCGCCCCTCCCCGCGCCGCCTCCCTGCTGCAGCTCGCGCTCCTCCTTCCGCTTCAACATCGCCAGGATCTCCTTCCCGTCCTGCACCTGCACGTTCACGAGCTCGAGCATCGTCCGGCTCGTCATCGCGAGCGAGTCCGCGACGCCCGCGAGCTGCGCGAGCGCCGCGAGGGTCTGGTGCTGGAACTGCGCCTGCGCGTGCGCGGGCTGGCCGGGCGGCGCGGCGTACTCGGAGGGCGGCGAGGGGTAGAACGCGCCGTTCGGGGCGGCGGGGTGCGCGGCGGCAGCGCCGGGCGGCGGCGGGGCGTAGTGCAGCTGCGGCGAGGAGTGCGCCGAGTGCGGGTACGCGACCTGGGCCTTCGCCTGGGCTTGGGCGTGCGACTGCGACTGGGACCGCTGGCGCGACGTGCTCGGGGCGTAGAAGTGCCCGTTGGTGCTGCCGTTGCCGTTGATCGCCGCCGTGCGCACGGACGGCGAGGCGAGCGCGGCGTGCTGCGAGCGGGGCGTGCCGTTCGGCTGAGTGGAGACGCGCGACATCGCGGGCTTCGGCGTGCTGGGGAAGGTGAGCAGCGTGTAGGAGGCGTCGGCGGGGCGCTGTGGAGGGTGGGAGTGCAGTTGGGCGGGACTGTGCGGCAGCTCCTTGTCGCCCTCGTCGTGCTCCATAGAGTCTTCCTCAGGTGGAAGCTTGGTGAGGGGCGGCGGGATTACGGACCAGGTGGAGGCCGCGCCGTCGTGTGAGGCGATGGGGAGGCCTGTCTTGGGGTCTTCCTTGAACCTGCGCATATACGATGAGATCTTAAGATAGAGGAGGACAGATGACAGAAACACACCGGTGCTTGAACATGGTGTACCACCCGCGAGAGAGCCAGTTGTCGATGACCTTGACGTTCAGGTTGGCGATGGGGACTTCGAGTAAGCGCGCGGCCTCGAGCTTTTTCTCCAGGAACCCCGTGCGCTCTTGCGGTGTATCGAATGACGCGGGGACCGCCGCGTGCAGGATATCGTTCACCTCTCTTGCCGAGGTGCTGCTCGACGGTGTCCCCGGGGCGGGCTCGGGCGCAGCGGGCGGCGGGCGCGCGAGGAAGGCATCGAAGAGCCAGATCTGCTTGAAGACGTCGAGATTGCGGTGGTAGCATGACTTCAGTGCCGTAAAACTCTTGCGCGAGGCGAACAGCTTCTCCGAGCCCTGCCCAGGGAATCCAAAAGGTCAGCGACTGTCGACAACGGAGACGACAACGACGCACCTCGCGAAAAATGACGTTCATCTTGGACCCAAACTGCTCCCACCGCTCGTCGTCCTCGAGGATCCAGCGGAAGAGCCGGGCCTTTTCCTCGGTCGTCCAGTGCTTCGCACCACCTCCCGGCCCCACGTCGTCCTCGTCGCCGTTGTCGATCGCAGATCGCGTCGCGGCCCTGCGTCGCTTGGCGGGCGGGGGCCCCTCGTCCTCGCCCGACGCCGCCCCTGCGGCCCCCGCGGGCTTGTCCTTGCGCTTCGCTTGGCTGGGTCCGGCTGCGGGGGCCTGCGTGGCGGGCGGGGAGTCCTCGGTCGCGGGGTCGGGGTGCTCGGGGTGGTGTTGCTGCTGCTGCTCGATCTGCTGGGTGTAGCGCAGCTCGCTGCTGGGGAACTGCTCGTGCATCAGCGGGGCGTGCTCGTGGAGCTGGCCGGCCTGGTCGTGCGGCTGTGTCTGTGCGGGGTCATTGCGCTGCTGCGGCGGGGGCGGCTGCTGGTAGTAGGCGGGTGGGAGGGGGGCGCTGTAGGGCGCGGCGTAGGTGGGGGCGACGACGGGGTACGGCTGGGAGTAGGGCTGGTACTGGAGCGGGTGCGGCTCGTGAGTGCGGCTAGCTGGAGGAGATCGCTGGCGGGTGCGTACCTGGGCGGCCGGCGGAGATTGGTTCACGGGTGGGACGTTCAGGCCGGGCGGGTGCTGGGGGAGGGCTGGTCCGCTTTGCGCGGGCGGGGCGACGAGCTCGCTGTGGCGGACGACGACTAAGCCGGTGCTCGACGACGAGGAGAGGGTGCGGGACGACGTACGTGTGTATGGACATGGGACCTGGGCAGGCGGGCACGACCCTCGTCCTGCTCGCGGCCAGTGCGATTTTGTCTCTCGGCGGTCCGGGCAGAGCAGGGTACGCCACGCGAGGCGCCCGCCACCGAACCGAACCCCTGCAGAAATACCCCCGCCCACAGTGCGCCAGCGGAATCCAGCCCGGGTGCGCTCGGTTTCGTGCACGCAGATGCAGTGCACTCAAGCAGGTCAAGCTCGTAGGTAAATATAGTCACACGGTACTCTGTACAGACACAAGTATTTTTGGTCCTCAGTCCGTCTCGCAGCGCTCCGACCGCGTCCCTCGCCAGCGCATCCCGACCCCTCAAGGCCTCACATCCCATTTTCCCGCCGCCCGCCCGGCGCAGACGCATTGCTCTGCTGCGGGCTGAACATGTACCCGTGCTGCGTCCGCCCGTGGCTCGACGGCGGCCGCGCGCTCGACGGGCTCGTCGCCACCGTGTTCGCAATCGCCGACGTCCCGTACGACGGCCCCGGCGCCGCCCCCGGGCGCGGCCGGTAGTAGTTCGTCCGCGTCGGGTCGATCGCCGCGTTCGCCATCACCGGCGACGGCGTGTTCGCCGCAATCGTCGGCATCGGCCACGCGAGCCCCGCCCCCGCCGCCGTCCGCGCGGTCGTCGGCGCGGGCATCGTCGCCGACGACGGCGGGCGCTGCGGCTGCGTCGCGGGCGACGCGTTCGCGGACGGCGGGTTCGACGTCGCCGTCGCCGAGCTGTGGCCGGGTGAGACCCCTGCTGTCACGGGAGGCTGAGCGACGTACGTCGTCGACGGCGCGACCGCCGTCACGGGAGCAGACGGCGTCGAGGGCGGCGCGGTCGGGGGTGCGGGCGCACTGCGCTGCGGCTCGTCGTGCGCAGACGCCTCGTCCCCTCGCCGCCGCTTCGTTCCGCGCGTCGTGCTCTCTTTCAGACCCAATGCCGTCGCCTTCAGCAGAATCTGGTGTCTGCAATGCAAACGCGTTCCGTGAGCACTCCGCCGGAGCGGCTGACCTCGCGTAACAAACGCAATGGATTCACCTTGTTCTGGTATTGCCCCAGTGTTGAACCACCCAGTCCCATTCTATCTCGCCTTTGCCCTGGGCACCGCTTGTTTCCCGACTCTGTTCAGCCAACTGCTTCAGCTTGCTCGTCTCTTCCGTCGACCACGCCCCTTGTGTGCCCCCTGGCGCAGTGGTTCCGGTGGAGGCATTGAATGCAGACAAGCTGCTTGGCGGTACTTGTGCCGGTGCACTAGGCGCAGGCGCAGGCGCCGATGCCTGGGCCGATGTAGAAGCAGCGGGAGCCGGCGCCGGAGTCGCCGCACCGCTGTGAGTTGGCGGTGCCGGTGTGCTTGGTGCTGGTGTCGGTTGCGCTTGGGGCGCAGCAGGATAGTATGGTGCCGGTGCAGGGGCATACGAGTAATAAGGTGCTGTAGGGTATCTGGAACCAGGTGCAGGTGCGGGATAACCTGGGGGTGCGTAGTATGTCTGGGGTGGATAAGGCGCGGGGGGTGCACTCAAAGGCATTACGAATGACTGTGGATTGCTGATCACGGAGCCCGAAGCGCCTGCGTTTGTGGCCTGTGGTACCGGTCCAGGCGCAGGAGGGGGCGGCATAGTCCCATAGGCAGGCATGCCAGGATACGGGGGTGCAGGTGGTGGCTGGCCTACTAACTGTGCTGGGTTGGCCAGCTGCGGAGAATGCTTGAACAAATGGAGCTGGAAGACAGAAGAACGAGGCACTAACCAGATTGTCACACACGCGTTTCGCTTCTGCAATTAATGCCATAGGATCGATCTTCGTGCCAGGGCCCAATTGGTAGCATTGTGATATGACGATAGGAGACGCCGCTTTCTGCAATAATTCTTAGGATTATCAGGACAGACGACAAAGGAGGATGGGAACGGACGATTAGTTCCTCTGCAGCATTATAGAATTCCGAGCAGAGGTTCAAGGCACGCCACTGAAACTCGTAGAAGGCTTGATTGGGGGCGGTCGTCCCTGCGGGCGGTGGGGGGTACTGATAGAAACCAGGATGCTGTGAGTTCGAAGGAGCCTTGGTGGACGTACTAGGCGGGGCCCTTGGTTTGCGATTGCGAGAGCCGCGCGGTCGACCGGGCTTGCGCTTGCTATCGTCCGCGTTCTGTGACGCGTCCGGGGTAACGGCGACAGCAGGCTGCGCGACATAGTGCACAGTCGCAGCTCTTTCGGAGGAATGTTAGCATGGTACGACGACGAGGGGTCATGAGTACACACCCTGAGGCCTTGGCTGCGTTCCCAGCGGCGGTGCGCGGGGAAGAGTGTGCGCTTGGGGTGGGGTGGTCCTTGTCGTGGTGGTCAGGGTCGTCGTCGGGATTATTGTCGTCGTCCTCATCGTCTTCGGCCTCCTCTTCCTCCTCCTCACGGTGGGCGGTGGAGGGATGTTGATATGTGCCGTTGGCGGCGGGCTGTGGGTGGGCGTAGGCGTGGTAGGAGGCGGCCGTGTAGTGCTGTTGCGGCGAGCGATCCGGTGGGAGGAGGTTGGGCTGCGAGACGAGGGCGGCAGAGAGGGGCTGGTAATGCTGCGTGTCCATGATTTTCGGCGCGACGCAGGGTAAACACCAGACGCAGAATATTAATGCTCGCAGAATCACAGAATAAAAAGGCGGGCGGAATCGATTTTCGAGTTTTCGGGGACGGTCGTTGTTCAGGAAGAATTGCCCGTGGGAACATCCGCGCCGTGACACCCAACCAAATCAGCGCGCTACGGGCTCTGCTCGCTGCACCGCCCGGGCTTCTCGCTGTGCGGCACGACGACGGCGGGCACACCCAGTCTAGGGTTCGGTATCTTTCTCGACGCCACATATGGACTCTGCAGATATTATCCAGGGAGTTGTCCATCCCTTGCGGTTGTCTCCAAAACAGGGCCAAACAGCGTCGAGCGCCCGCCGAGTGTGACTCGCTGTCACGCAGCCGACACGAGCGCCCCCGCCAGACGCCCTGCTTAGGGATATGACAATTACGTAATACTGTCCCTTTCCTCGAAATTGTTGGTGAGTGCCCGTCTCGCCTCGACCGCCATCTTCCTCCGAACTGACGGCTCCAGTGGCTGCATCCTCTGCACCGTCCGCGACCCGTCCTTCGTCACCGACCACCACCATCTCGCCGCCGTCTTCTCTCCTCTCCTCATCGCGTCCCCCGACCCCACCCACCCGGCTCCGCAGCAACCACCAGAGCCCAGCCATCGTCCATGCTGTCGTCCGCCTCGGCGCCACCGTCCGGCAGTCGTTCAGTCGCAGCCAACGCTTTTCGCAAGGCCGGCCTCATGGACCACGACGAGCGCATGCGCGACGTCGCCGACAAGCCCGGCGGGCGAAAGGGCCATGCGAAGACCAACTCCCACAAGGTCCGCTCCTCGTATCGCACCCGCGGCGCAGAGGCGCTGCTGGGCAAGGACCAGCCCGGCCCCTCCACGAGAAACATGGTAAATAGCACCTCCCTCCGCCGCGTCGCGCACCCTGCTTGCTGCTACGCGTGCCTCTTGTCTATCTGTCTCCAGTGTGTGCATTAGGCTTACGACCTTCGTTCTTGTTCTCGATCCGCCCCCGCCGTGCTGCGCCTCCCTGCTGTTCTTTTGTTGGCATGCTGTCTCCCTTTTCCGTCCCCCGAAGCTTGCTGCTCGAATTGGAGATGGCATCTCCATCAAGGGTGCCTCAAAGGTCGCGGCGAGCCGTGTCCGCAGGAATGCTATCTCGCTCAACGGCGATTTGTCCATCCGGCCAGCAACAGTGCCGACGAGAGCTGTTGAACTATGGCGGGAATTCGTGAAGAAGCGGTGGAACCCTGAAGCACGTTTTCTCAACCTCGAGGTACGTTCAAAAAAACCGGTTTACTCAACTTTGCCCTAAGCAGTCGATCAGCGCATGATGGACGACGAGTTCATCATCAAGCACAACTTGTTGCCTCCAGGCGCGCCTGGGGCGTCAACGAAAGAAGCCATGGTTATGTTCAAGTTAGCAGGCCAACTCAAACCCGAGGTACGTTTTCGTCATCCTGTGGCATATAAAAAGGCGCTGATCATCCTTCCAGGTGCAAACAATATCGCTCGCTCACAACAACCTGCAGAGTGGCGTATATTTGTCCACCATATATCACTACCTGCCCAAGCTTGCCAACCTATCCTTGGAAGGCAACAGTCTGAAGGCATGGAAAGATCTTGATTATATTTCGGGCAGGAAGGGGAAGTTGGAGTTTCTCAGGGAGTTGATCTTGACGGGCAACCCTATACGAGAGCTTGAATACCAAAATAACCGCGTCGAGAAGTACAAGAGGTATGAACAGCGTGCAGTATACAACTTCTGTTTTCACTCAATGATATTCAGTGAGGTCGCGCGACGTTTTCCTTCGCTTGAGATGCTAGATCAAGAGCCGATAGTCAAGATTTCGTTTGATGTCCCTCACGCCACAACTTCGGGGCCATCAGCCCCCAATCATCGTCCCAACGCAACGACATTCCCGGTCGAGATGATGCCGCCATTCGTAACGGGCGTCGACGGTAATTTCGTCAGCGGTTTCCTCATGCGGTAAGAAACATTGTTGTTTGGTCGGTCTCACAGGTGACGCTCACTCATTTCCCGCAGCTTCTTCCCACTATTCGACACCCAACGAGGCGCATTGGCCGATGCATACGCCCCTTCTGCAACCTTCTCTTACTCTGCAAATACTGCAATACCTGCGCGCGCCCGGATAGAAGGTTTTCACCATTCGAAGGAAATGCCGAACCAGCGTAAGCTGGAATGGGCCCCGTGGCTCACAAGTGGCTCGCGGAACCTGTCCAGACTCGGTGGCGGTGGCGACACCTTGGCAAAGACATTGCATATAGGAGGAGACGCAGCTGTCCAAACCATGTCGAAGCTCCCAGCTACGAGGCACGACGTTAGCGGCTCGCCCGAGAAGTTCTGCGTGGACGCGTTCCCCATAAACCACGCCGACGGCACAGCCCTTCTTATCACTCTCCATGGCCAGTTCACCGAGCGTACGTGGACGCCTTTTTTGACAGTAGCGCACTGCATCTAACCCGAATTGGCCACCTAGTTCCTTCCGAGGGCATCCGCTCCTTCGATCGCTCGTTTATTCTCGTCCCCGCGCCGGAGGGCTCCCGGTACGCTTCGCTTTCATTTCCATGCTGCGTCGCGGGGAAGTGCTGACGATGGGTCCATTTTGTGTACAGCGCGAAGCAGAATGGGTGGGATGTCATGATTCTGTCGGACCAGATGGTCGTCCGGGCGTATTCGAGCCATGAAGCTTGGCGGCCTGGGCCGCTGAAGGTGCAAGCTGGGGCGACTCCGCCTGCCCCCGCCCCCGTTCCAACGGCTCCCCCTGCAGCGCCGACACTGACGCCACAAGCGCAGGCTCAGCTGCAAGAAGGCCTGGCATCTATAGTGAGTATCTGCGAGTCGATCGGGGGATTTGCACGTCCCCGTCGCTTTATCTCCCCTTTCATCTATCTAAAACGAGAACAAGACCGCTCATGTCTCGTTGCTACAGCCGGAACCGCAGCGGTCGCTCGTGCTGCAGGTGTGCCAGCGCACCGGGCTCAATGTGCGGTTTGCCGTGGAATGTCTGACGGGGAACGGCTGGGAGCTGGAACGCGCGTTGGCGAACTTCGAGCAGGTGAAGGTATGTATTGGCTGGGCTGTACCCACGGTCGGGACGCTGACTGTAGAGTTCGCACAGAGCACGCTGTCACGCGAGGCGTTCCTCTGAGCACGAGCGCCGTCAGCCGAGCGGTGGACCCCCCCTGCGCCCTTCACATGGACATTGGACGCATCCCCTCCTCACATTTCCATCAGGATACATCAGGATATCCGTCGTGTCTCCTATCTCAGCGCAGTTGAGAATTGCACCTGCAGCGTTCATGACGGCATCGCTTGTCAGGAGGCATCAGCTAGAAGCGACTGGGCTGGGCCCTTCTAACGTTTGAACTCTGGTCGTTTTCCTAATCTCTTTCTATCTCTCACTGTCTGTTCCTTGTCCCCTACACAACACAAAGTCTACTATGTAACGCATGCATTCAATGACCCCCGTAACATTAACAATATTTGTCGCATCTTTACTCGCACATCCACACGACCCTCATACTGTCTGGCTTGCATCACACCTCTCGTTTCGTCTCGCCTTCCACTTGTCATGACATACCTAGCCTAGGGTAGTCGGAGTAGTACACTGCACGAATCGACTCGCTCTGCCGCATCGATTGGCGGCATTCTAAAACCGCTAGACTTGGAAATGGAATCACCGCAGCGAGGGCCGCAGATGGGTTAGATTGCACTGGATATTGGGCGGCGAGGATCAATGTGCGACGCGTGAGCCTGTGTCTTGTGAACCCGCGCGTCCAAGCGCGTCCGCGCACAAAGCGCTGTTTGTGTACGCGTGTTTGGCTTCGAGCCTTCCCTCTGCGTTCTTTTGTCGCGGCACCATAGCCCTTGCTCTTGGACTATTCTTTGCACAATCCCGGGCCCCCTTTCGCAGTGCGATTGTTCCCTATTCACTGCTTTACCGACCGTATTGGTCCGCGATGTGCATGGCAGCCGCGAGGCAGCCCCAGCGCCGCGGTGGACATCTGATGATAGCCTTTGCCTCGTGTGCATGCGTTCCGAGAGTCTATCGTCTGCGTTCCATTGAAGGCCTTACAAGCTTATATAGCCCTCCGTGCTTTCCCATGCCTTCGTATTCCCCGCCCATGATTCTGAATTCCGGAGCAGCAGGCTGATCGTCTTTGGAGTGGGTCCTTTTCGCTGCACACGCACTCACACGCCTTTTCGTCCGAAGCTTCGCCTCGTGCTCGCACGCACATCCTCTTTCAAGTTTCCTTCTCGAGCATCGCCGTCTTGCTTTTGACCCCCATTCTTCACTTGCCTGTCTACCACCAAGATCTACTGGGGAATGGCAACCCTCCCTTCGTCTTCAAGCGGGGCCCGCGCTGAGCGCGGCCTCCTCCACGCACTCATCAAGGCGGCTGCAGCGGCCGACGACCAAGCACTGCTCCCACTGCTCCCATCAGCTACGGACGCTGATCTGAATGCAGTCGACGAGGTGGGGCGCACGGTGTTGGGGGCAGCCATCGCAGGAAATAGGTGCGTGCATGTCTCCTGCCAAACGCGGGCATGATCGCGCTGACCCGCGCGACGGACCGACAGCTGGAAGGACGCGGACGCGTCCGACGCGTCGTTTAGGCTCGCACAGCGGCTGGCGATCCTCAAGATGTTGCTGGGGCATGGGGGACTGTCGTTGTATTCATTGAACGCGCCACAGGACGCGATGCAGGGTGTCACTCCCCTCGGGCTCGCCGCGTGGCTGAACATCCCGGACGCGGTCGTGCTCCTACTCGAGGAATGTCCTGGCTCGGTGACGGTGAACGGTATGGACTCGAGGGGAGCCACACCGCTGATGTGTACGTGTTTGCGCGTCAAGCGGGATGGGAGACGCGTTTGCTCACCTACGCGTTTGTTTACTAGACGCTGCCCGTGATGGCAATCTGGAAGTCGTACAGCACCTTGTAAGTGATATGTGACATGTTGTTGACACTGACACGAATAACACGTCTTCTGTAGCTGGCACATGGCGCTAGACCCGACTACTGGGATGTCCATCATAGAACATCCATTTACCATGCGCTTCGTCACCCTCAGGTCCTCCACGTTTGCGAGGCGGTTTTGCGTCAAAGACGAGCGCAAGAAACAACTGTGAGCGATAATATCGTTCTCAGAATTATGTATTGACGAGTGTGTACAGCCTAAGGGGATCGAAGACGTAAATTCAGATCCCTTTCTAGACGATCGTCCAGCTACAGTACAAAAAGCCGCCTGTTACCCATGTACCCATAGCCCTCCATCTGCCCAGGAGCTACGTACCAGGACCGCTACTTTGATTGCTGCTGTTCTATCACAGGATATCCACGAATTAGATTATTTGCTTTTTTCTTCCGATCCTGCTCTATCTACCTCCTCTTCCTCGTCATCTGTTTCTTCCATCTTTCCATTCCTAACCAACTATTCTGATGAACAGGGCTGGAGTCCCATTCATCACTGTGTTTCCGTCCCGAATCCCTCATCTACTGTTTTGGACATTCTATACCGAGCAGGTGCGGACGTGAGCCTATACACGCTCTCTGGACACGGCACACCTCTCCATTGCCTCGCACACAAAGCGGGCGCTTCTACTTCGTCTTCTATCCGCTCGTTCATACACCATCTTGTTCACGATCTGCGTGCACCGCTCGCTGCACTGGACCACGAGGGAGAAACGTGCATACACGTCGCCGCGGAACACGGAGATAGCATCGAGGTCCTGTCAGCTCTGCTTGACTGCGACACGAGCGGTGCGGTCCGGAATCTGCGCAACAAGCGAGGGTGAGTCCAGTTGATCGAGATTCGTTTCCTAAGGACGATTTGTTGATCTGGTCGAATAGGTTGACTGCGTTGGATGTCGTTCAGCCTCGCTTGAGGTTCGCTTTCGGCGTCGGTGCCCAGCATGTGCGGTCCGAATCCGCAGCATCCTTCAGGACAATCAGGCCGCCCATGAACTCGAAACCGTCACCTTTCACGACGCCTCCGGAACTGCGCAGTGCTCGGGCGACAGGCGCACATCACGACGACACGTTGCCTATGTCCGTATTAGACAACCTCGACTGGATTTCCCAGGAGTTAGTCGAGGCAGGGGATAATGTGGACGTTCGGGTTGCGGATGACGTACTAAACGAGACATCCAGCATGGGTGCGCGTTATCTCACCGAGATGCTCAATCGGGTAGAGGACGCGGTTGCAGAACTCGAAACCATTCGGGCTCGGTACCAGCAAGTGGCAGCTACCCTAGAAAATACGCCAATACCCAAGAAGGCACTCGACGAACACCCACCGCTATCGCCAGTTGAACAGGAGCCTGACGCATTTGCACGCATGACGATGAATGCACGCTCTTCGGAAAGTACCATGGTGTCCAGTATTGGAGACCTCGTCCCTACTTTCTCCTCGGGAAAGGCGGTCAAGACGGTCGATGTTGCCATCTCAGCAGTTCCATCGCCAAATCTCAGCGTCGAAGTTATTCCGGAGGATGACGACGCCTTGGACCCTTATTCCCTGACCACCCCTTCTACGCCGTCCCGACCAAGCGGAACCCAACACGCTTTACGTTCTGTCAAGTCTCTCACCGACATCCCACAACAGGGTCAGCCCATGAACGAGGACCGCGGCTTCCTCGGGATGGTGTCTCCATGGGTGAAGGGCCTGCCGCGGAAGCGAAGTAAGAGCGACCTCACTTCGAACAGAACGTCGCCACGGTCCGCGGCGCAGACGCGGTTCGAAGAGTCCTTGAAGAACAGAACATCGCGACTTCGGGCGTGGTTCAAGAAAAAGCTTATGCCTGATGCGAGCGTCAGGGTTTCCATTGTCATGGAACTCGACGAGGAAGGCTGTGCGGTGGGGCGCGAGGTGAAGACGGCTGCTTCCGCGGCGGGCGTGGGTGCCCTCGTCCCTTCTGAACTTACGGCGGAGCAAAAATCGGTGCGATCCCTGGCCCGGACACTTGGAACGGCCAAGTTGGAGTTGAACAGAATACAAGAGCATATCAACTCCACCGACCGATATGTCAGTCTGGCCTCAAGGTCTGTCACACAAGCAAGCCAGCTTCTGCAAACGATTGTGCAGGTAAGTTCCGAATTATAGCGCAGTCGCGTGTTTGTTTGCTTACAGTTTGACAGGGGCACCAAAAGTCTTTGAACGCTGCCCGCTATCTCCAAGCTTGTCCCGCGGATGAGAATGAGGTAACCGCACCGCCTTCCTCAGCGCAATTCGTGAACCGCAAGGATTCGCAGGACTTCCTCCCTGTGAAAATTCCCAGCTCCCCGCGAGACAGCCAGCTCTTCTTCCCTCGTCCCCCCGAATCCTCTCCCCCGTCCTTGATATCCTACGCCTCGACGCTCATCGAGGGACCCGACGAGGACACACTCCGATTCCGAAAACTGCTGACACGAAAAATACAATCGCGTATCGACGGCGTGTACGACGGCATCGAGAAGGCGGACGTGTGGCTTAGGATAGTACGAGACGTGGTGCGGACTGTCCGACAAGCCGCTGAACACTAAGCGTACATATACCAGATACTAACCGGATTTCGCCATCAGACAGACATTGACTGACTTTCTCGCTGTGTAACTTATATTGTATAGTGTATTGTAGTGTAAAACACTGTATTTGCCACGCCCAAAATTACTGTAAATATCGCTTGTAGCATAGTCCAATACGTCCACATCTCACTGGAGCTTTCTATCCTGCCACCCTCGAGATTGAAGTTCGCGTCGATCCACGCGTCTCCCAGGCGCGGTCCACGTGCGCGCCGAGCGCGTGGCGGCGACTTGCGCGTAGTCTGACCCGCTTGAGGGTTGCACCCTTTGCTCATCTCATTCCTTGTCTTACTAGTCCAGAGGACGACAATATCGTCGGGATCATCGAGTGAGGCTCTGATATTCTACTTGGGCCAGACCGGGGTGCATGGCGCCCTTCTTCCCCCCGAATGTAGTCGTCTCTAGCTTCAAGGAGCGGGCGGAAGCGTTGACAGTACAAGGTGCGGAAGCAGCGACTGGGATGAGAGATTTATTCAGCGTGTCTTTTGTGATGCTTCAGGCGACAGGCTATATGTTGGAACTGCTACAGGAAACCTCCATATCTACACGGTGAAGGAAGAGGCGTGTATGTTCGTACTACTCTGTCGGTGTTCTTAAACTCAATTAGCAATAGCAGAAGACGGTCAACCTAACGCCGAGCTTGTTGAGATCAGGAAAGGTCTCAGTCGCAGAGCCATTGAACAGCTGGCTCATGTTTCCGATATATCTTCATTGGCAGTTCTCTCAGGTATGTTGCAGACGGCTGCTGAGCTGCGGCTGTATTGAAATCTTTTCAGATACCCTTGTTACGCTATACCCTATCCCTGGATTCTCGCCGCCGACACCTCTGACCAAAGCAAAAGGCGCATTATCTTTTGCGCTATACACTCATGTGGAGCACCAAGCCCTCCCTCAGTCGCCATCCCTCAGCGATGCAGTGAAACCAAGAACAGTTCCAGTCGTTGTGACATATCTCGCCATAGGATGTAAGCGAAAGATGGTCATCTACTCGTGGAGAGATGGAGAGCCTCAAGAGGCGGAGGTACATTTTATCCCGCTTGAGACGGCATATATGCTGATTTACAAGCAGGAAACCGCTCTTACACATTCCCCAAGATACATGGTGTTCTTGAACGCGGAGACAATATGCTTCGGATACATGCCGGTGGACTATGCGCTATACTCCCTCAAGACACGTGCCGTCACCGAGATTACAGTGCCTGCTCATGCTGGAGTATCGACGTCTGGGATGGGCATGGGTGCTTTGAGCGGTCTGGGTGGGTACATCGGCCTTGGAGCAAAACCCAAGCCTTGTGTAGTCAGGGTAAATGACGGAGAGGCACTGATCGCGAAAGATAGTAGGTCGTTTCATTCACAATGACGCTCCAAATTCTAATCAATATGCCAGACAATGGTGTTTTTGTGGGTGAAGACTCTAAACCTATACGAACGATCGGAATTGACTGGCCAGCACCTCCTGAAGAGACCGGTACGTAGTGCACTATTCATCGAGTCTAATGCACTTAATTAATCACAATATCAGCTTTTGTCAAGCCATATGTATTCTCCATTCTACCTCCGGGGACTGTACCGTCCTCTCAAGTTGACGGTCTATCAACAGGCACAATCAGTCCGACATTCATTTCCTCGGCTGTCCTTGAGATTCGTTCTTCGATATCATTACTACCCTCGCAAACGATACCGCTCTCTTTCGCTGCACCTAAATCTACGTCTATGCCTCCTCCCGCTTCAGCTCACTATGGAGCACGCTTGCTTACAGCGTCGCCTTCATCGAAATCTCCGCTGTTCCTCGTCACTACACCGACGGATCGTACAACAGCTAATGCAGAAGGAAGCTCGATATGGCGTGTGAAGATGAAATCTTGGGGAGAGCAGGTTGATGAGCTCATTGAGGCCGGCTCTTATGCTGACGCGCTCGCACTTCTTGACACTATAGACACAGCATTGTTACCGGATAAGGTGTGTAAGCTACTAACTTTCGCCCACGGCTCAGTTGTTCATGCCACCTCAGGAGCTCCGGCAGCGTACGGTACGCGGGCTACACGCCGTTTCGCAATTCCGCTCAGCACAGTTCAAACCCGCCATCGACACTTTCCTGGAGCTCAATATCAACCCGTCCAAGGTTGTCGCCCTGTATCCGGGGAATGTATCTGGCCGTTTAGCAGAACCAGAGGAAGAATGGATTCACCTTTTTGGAGGACCTGCTCCGCCGAAAGTTGAGAAATCAGAGAGCGCGCAGTCGATAGCCGACGATGTGGCAAGTGTTGAACCCAAAGACTCTGGCGGTGTCGGGAACCAAGAATCGACACCCATTTCTCCATCAAGCTCTCAACGTCCCCCTTCTCCGCATGGCTCTGTGCGAGGCTTCATTAGAACCGGCCTAGAAAGTATCAGACCAAGTTTAAGCCTAACGAGGGACGATGACACTGCGTCAATCAGGGCGAAGCGAAAAGACTGTAAGCATTGATCTGGTTTATTTTATCTTCATCTGATCTAGTCACACCCCAGTCGAGTACAGGAAGTCCATTGAGGAGCTCATTAGGTATCTCTCCGAATGGCGTCCGAAAGTCGCTGGTGCTTTGGAGGTTCTTCACATCACGGCAGCGCGCTCACATGAAATGCCACCGTTGTCAGCAACTTCTAAAGAAGACCTCTTTGCGCTTCCCGATGCGCCTCTGTCATCACTGACTCCCGAGCAATTAGTACGATTCGCTCAGATCGTCGACACTGCCCTCTTCAAATGCTATCTATTGGTTAGACCTGGCTTGCTTGCGCCTTTATGCCGAGTGGGTAACTGGTGCGAAGTGTCTGAAGTCGAGGAGGTGCTAAGATCGAGAGAGGTATGCACGTAATATCTTCATTGTTTACAATACTTTACTCACTGGTGTAACCAGAAATTTTCCGAGCTTATCTATCTGTATAACGGTAAGCGGATGCACTCCAAGGCGCTGGACTTGTTGAAACAGTGAGTTCCAATACTCCATGCGACTGTCGACCATTCTCAAACCTCACCAGACTCAGCGAGAAGGAGACCGATATGCGAGACAAGCTGATGCCTTCTGTCAACTATCTGCAAAGACTTGGACCAGAGTATCTGGATCTGATCTTCAGCTATTCTCGCTGGGTATTCGAACAAGATTCGGATATTGCCTTCGAGGTCGGTCCTTGTCATGGACTACGTTGTCATTCGCTTATGTTTTCTTATACTATAGATTTTCACGTCAGAAGAAGTAGAGCTTCCTCGCAATCTTGTGGCCGATTTTCTCGAGAAGCTGGATCCCGCTATCTGCGCCCGTTATGTGGAGTTCCTGATCGGTGAACGAGAAGAGGACTCGACTATGTTCCACAATCGTCTGGCAGAGCTTTACCTCAACATGACCATCAATGCGAAGAAGCATGGCGACAACGGTAAGAGCTCTGGCATCATGCGGTACCTAATACTTGATGCATGGGTCTGATATGCATCGTAGAACGACGAAAAATAATGAAAGATAAATTGCTGACGTTCATCGATACTACGGACCGTTACGAAACCGGCCGAATATTTGGTCTCCTACCGTCTGATGGCGAGTGTTTCATTCATTCGATAAAGAAATGTATACTGAGTCTCGTCACAGATCTCTTCGAAGCCAAAGCGATCCTCCTGGGACGTATGGGCCGACACGATAGCGCGCTTGAGATTTATGTCTACCGTCTCCAAGACTTCCTGAAGGCCGAGGAGTAAGTAAGCAGCCAACTATGATACATCCTAGGTCTGACGTGCTTCAGATACTGCAAGCGCATATACAAGCCGGACGGCGAAACCAAGAATGTCTTTTTGACACTGCTCCGCATATACCTCCGTCCGACCGTCAACACCGACGTAGACCTCCTTACCCCTGCACTGGACCTTGTCAGCCGACACGGTCACAAGCTAGATGAAGTTGAAACTTTGCAAATTTTACCTCCCATGGTGACGGCACAAGACGTTCGAACATTCCTTATCTCTGCCCTACGTGCGCCACGGTTCGACAGACGCGTCGTGAAGGACGTCAGCAAGGCTAGGGACGAGCAGGTGGCTAGGAAGTTGATGTACCTCCAGGCCAAACGCGTTAAAGTCACGGATAGTCGCATGTAAGTAACGAATTCCCCTTTTGTCTCGGTGTGTTCACATCCTCTTCAGATGCCCACAATGCCACAAGCGTATAGGCCATAGTGTGATAGCTGTGCATGCACCTCGGTAGGCTTCATTTATTTGTTCATGAGCGTGTAGTGACCGTTTTCTTACAGCGGCGAGGTCACACACTATCAATGCCGGGAGGCATTCTCTCGCAAGCTGAAGGAGCTCCGCGCATAGCTTGGGTCGATGTCGCATTTTTGGACGGTCAATCCTGGTGTATTGGTATAGTTCTACGATCATTCTCGGATATTCCACGCATGTGTATGCTGATAAGGCGCAATCAAACATCTACCGCATCTTCCACCATGACTTCGACGGTGTTGCTGCACCTTTACCCTTGGTATCGAATAATGGGAATCTTGGTATCGAGACCTTCCTTCCGGCCTGGCGCTCTTGTGCCTCCCATACATCGTCATCGAGGTATCTATCAATCGCTCTCGCCTCTAGACTGCTTTCGGCCCCCGTGAATGGATCAGTGGCCACGATCTTCTTCTCTGGCTGCTTTACCTCTGATACTTCTCCTTTCCCGGGCTCATTTTGTTCATCATTGCCGTACTCGGCAACTGCTACGTACGCTTTAGCAACTCGCCAATCGACCTCCTTTGTCAGAGTCTGTAAGCGTTTCTCCGCCTTCTCGCGTGCGCGTCGTGCGTCGTATGTTACGTCGTTCAAACTGTCATGTGATGGCGATGAAGCTATTGAGAGAGCTTTTGGAGTAGGTGGTAGAGTCAAGAAGGTCCGTGTATGAAGGAGGTGAGGAGTAGTGCGTAAGGTACTGGGCGGAAGGTCATTCATACGACACAGTAAACGACCCTAATCGAAAGTAAGAAAATGACGTTGATGACATTCGAACGAAAGGAATAACTTACATCTATATCATATCTCAATGAAATACCTAGGAGAGTGTCTCCTGGCTTGATGTAGTACTTAACAGGGGCTGTAGCCTTCGAAGGCTTGGAATCTAGATTTTCTGCACTATCTCCTACATCTTCTAAGATGTGTGCAGACTCTGAAGAGACTGGAGCTGATGGCGATTCCAGCGTATAGGGAGGCGGTGGAGTCGAATGCCTTGTGCTCGGTTCACAGCTACTTTCCGAGGGGCTATCTTCTCGAGCTACTGATGTTGGGAGTGGGGACGATGTTTCATCATCTTCGTCATCTTCGTCGCCTAGTACAAAGACATCCTCATCATGTACACCACCGTCGATGTTCTGGGGCGGTGGTGATGCACTTGCGTCTCGATAGACTGGAGGCCGCTGGGGGCTTAATCTGGCATTGGATCCAACGACCCCGACGCCTCCTAGGCAGTGCAAGCAAGGATTGTATCTTCTTAGCCTAGGGTTTGAAGAAAGACAAGACGGGCATATTGGTCTGCCGCAGCATGGTGTGAAGAATATATCGTCCTCCAGCCCTCGCCCAGATGACCCGCTGGGAGTCTGGGTGCGACGGGGTGGTAGAGACGCTGAACAGGCCAAACAGAGAGCTGTGGTGCTGGCACTAGGATGCGAATCCATTTGGAGGGCTGGTCTTTGAAGTCGTGAATAAGACTGGATAAAGGTCGAAGTCAAGAGCAAGCTGGGAGCTCCCCAAGAGCTCCCAAAGCTGCATTTCCGCCGCCGGCTGTACTGCATCTGCCGAGCCGGTATCCCGGCCCGGGGCGCGCTAACCTATCCCTCTTTGCGCACGCGCTTAGGCGCGAGACGGCTCAATCCGCCGGGACTGGCACTCTCACTGGGTAGGTTGCACGCACCCATGGTCAGTCTCTTCGTGTCATATACTGTATTAGCTCCTTACTAGCACCCAAATGATTAGCCTTCCTTTGTACAGGCAGTTGCGGTACTTACGGTCATGTGAGAATACAGGCACTCAACGAAATACGACGTCTGGGTTCAAGTCATAGACCGACCAACTGAAAGCACAGGTCTGTTTAATAGGAGTCTGACATCACGGATTAGTTTACAGCGGCATCTGTTTGAACTGACCGATAGCGTCTACAACAGTATCTTTGAACTTCCGATACTGAAACCCGAGGTCGTTGGCAGCAGCCGTTCCGTCGATCAGGAATACGTCTGGGTCCTCCGCATCCACTTCCTCCAAGTCGTTCTTTGCCCATGGAAATGCCTCTCTCAAAGACGATATCGCTTCTCCCCACGTGAAATGACCCGGCGCCGCAATAGCGTACCTATTGTTCCCAACCTCCTGCCTCATCAACGCCTCCACATGCGCATACGCCAAATTCCTCACATCCACCCAACACGCCGTCAGCATGCTCGCAGGCGGCTTCACGTCCCCCGCCGTATGACGCCACAGGTACGCGCACGACTCGTTAAGGTCTGCGACACGCCCAACCGGGTGCACGACGGGCCCGAAGACCATCGGCGGGCAGAACGTGACGAGGTCGAAGTGCGGCGCGGGGTCCGCGCGGACGCAATCCCACGCGGCGAGTTCGGCGTATTTCTTCCCTGCGCGGTACGCGACGATGGGCGCAGCCCCGGGCTGGGCACCCTCGGCATAGGTGACGGGGCACCATTCGGCGCCGGAGTAGGTGTGCCCTGCACCGGCGCCGAGGGCGGGGTTGACGACGGAGGACATTGAGGACGTGATGACGATGCGCTTGATGCTTGGTTCCTTCTTTGCGGCGTCGAGGATGGATCGTGTACCTGCGATCGCAGGTTTGATGATGGATGCTTCAAGGTCAGCGGATTCATCCAAACTAACAGGCTAGTTTGTGGAAAAGCTGTGAGTGTCTGAATACGCTCATCTGATACAGTACACACGCTTGCTGTATGGATGATAGCGTCGATGCCTTTGACTGCTTCATCGAATGCATTGGGTTCAGCCAGGTCCTTCAAGAACATAAATTCCAGCTGATCCTTGTATTGAGGACGGGCTTGGAGCATCTTCTCAGCCTTTTCATGAGACCTTGCTGCAGCCCGGACTTTTATACCCCGACAGAGTAGCTCGTCGACAATATGAGCACCGACAAAACCTGTTGCTCCGGTCACCAGGACGCGATTTCTGAGATGTATCAACGGCCGTCAGTAGGAATCCATTGACAGATTTGTATGCTCACGTACATCTTCCAGCTACTCATAATCAGGGTCCTGTCCGTAGGCTATATGGTTTGGGTCGGTGTCTGAGCAACCTGCACCGTTCATACCGCGGTTTGAAGTGCGTGAGCCTCTGCCGAAGTGTGCGTCATGGTTCGGGCCCTCGGCCCGCTGAGATATACCAGCCCAAGCTCCTGACGTAGTACAACAGTATTTTCTTTACTGAAGGCGAGAGGTGAGAAATTGAAGAAGCGTGGACGTAAGTATGTGCGAAAGGTGAGCTAAAGATCGATTTGACATCTCCAGACGTTTAAAGCTACAACCGCGGAAAGCATGAGCAATTCTCAAGTTGCTGCAACTCGCACGTACAGAGGTAAAGTAAACGCGATAACGCCATCAACATGATCAGACGCGTCGGCAAAACGCGTTCGTTCGTGGGCGAACACCGCTCACGTTCTTCCTTTAGACCTTCACCGCACAGAATCCACGGTCGGACTCCCTCTCCCCCTCTAAATTTTCAACCAATCGAGCGAATCACAGTCAGTAGTGCGACCATAGGCTGGCCTGTATACCTACACGGTACTCACGCCCTGGCACATTATGGCATAACACATCCTCCACCGTGTCGTATCAAATACAATAGCCGAGCCCATTGACACGCTCGCACCCTGGGATCGGTGTGCGGGGGCCCGGGAGCAGCTGACCCCGCGGGGCGACGGTCCGGCGTCGACGTATCATTTAGACGTTGGCTCCGTCCGCGCACGCTTGGTTATAGGTCGGACGGCAGCATCAGAGGACATCGGCCGCATTCTCGACCGTCTGCATCTCTGCATCTGTGAACCGTACAGGCGACAGGCGACAGGAACGCCGATGCGCGCGAGGGTATATATTGTCGTATGCCAGGGGTGGACGTTCTCGTGAACGTCCCACGTCCCGCCTCGACTGCCAGACCGAAAGCTAGGAAATCCCTCATGGCCAGCCTCGCCTCACCCATCAAAGCGTCCCTCAACCGCGTCGCGTTCGTAACTGGTGCCGCACAGGGCATTGGGCGCGCCATTGCGTGCCGCCTCGCGCGCGACGGACACGACGTCGCGCTCGCGGACCGCCCCGCGGCGCGCGAGAAGCTCGAAGGCGTTGTGAAGGAGATCGAGGCGTACGGGCGGAAGGCGGTGCCGGTGTATGCTGGTACGTGCTCGTGCTGTGGCTTTGCGAGATGGGAGATGTGATGTCGTGGTGGTACAGATGTGCGTGAGCCAAAGGAGATCTATGCTGCCATCGACGAGACTGTTGCGAAACTCGGTGACCGGCTCTTCGTGAGCGTTGCGAACGCGGGTGTTACACAAGTGAGGCCGCTGCTGGAGTGCACGCCAGAGTATGTCCTCCGTTATCCTATATGTGTTATGTCCTAACGTAGCCTCTTGCTGATTCTCCATCAGTTTCATTGAGAACGAAGTACGGATCAACGTCCTCGGGCTCATGAACACACACATTGCTGCGGCGCGACAGATGGTGAAGCAGGGGAATGGAGGCCGGATCATCGGTGCGGGCTCAATTGCGTCTTACCGTACGGCTGGTGCGTAGCTATCCCCAGCTGCAATGACACACAAGGCAGGGGCTCATCCGGTCATCCCATACACAGAGAACCTCGCACCTTACGGTGCGACCAAGTTCGCGGTACGCGGCTTCACGGAGGCGGCAGCGAAAGAGTGGGCCAAGTACGGTATCCGCGTGAATGGTGCGTCCTACCTGGCCTGGTGCTGTCGGAATACTGTACTAACGACAATTGCGGCTATGAACGCCAACGCAGCATACGGTCCTGGGATTGTTGACACGCCGATGTGGGATCACATCGATCGTGAGCTAGCGAAGATCGTACGTCTCGAGAATTGTTCCGTTCCCGTGCTTATGTTCTAATACGTCGAACGTTCTGCAGGAGAACATCAGCGTGGGCGAGGCGAAGGCAAAGCGCGTCAAGCGCGAGATTCTGCTGGGGCGTATCCAAGAGCCTGAGGATGTCGCGAAGCTTGTGTCGTGGCTCGTATCGGACGAAGCGGAGTATTTGACGGGACAGACGATCAAGACGTGCGGGGGTGCGTCGCTGTAGGCGGCAAGCAGACGTGCTTCGGCAAAATAGAATTGTACTATGGGCCTTTATTCGGGAGGCTAGGACGTGTTCCAGAGGCCTTGTATGTATCAATTTTGTAGATTTCAACAAACGTTGTTTTTGTACCTCTTCCTGAATTCGGCGGTCCATTCGACGCCGGGGTCGATGGACGCATTCCGGCGTCTATACTGGTTCGCTTTATGCGTCGATCACCGGAGATCATGACGGAAATGGATAGTCTACGCCGTCCACGCCGGCAGTCCGGCAGTCCACGTGTCTGCACGATCGCGTGGACTGCAGGGACCGCATGGACTGCGGCGGCGACTTGACTGGCTGCATCGTCTGAGCAAAACGAACGATAGGCAGTACAATCTTAGATTGAATAAACTGGTCTACACAGTTCACGCGTCCCGAAGTGCACGGCGCCGCCATCGAGCGTGGATGCTACGGGTCTGTGAGCCGCGGTCTGAATATCGAGTCTACTGGCACTCATATCCGACAAACTCCTTACTGTATCGTGGTGATCTGTGTACAGTGGTCCGTGGATACTGATTGAGATCTTTCTACGCAAAGTACTGTGTTTAGCTATGCAACCACTCGTTGTGAGACTAGTACATGTCTAATCCTAAACTCCCAAATTGCCTGCGACATATGAGAAGTACTCTTGCTTTTTTGTGCTTGGTCAAAAAGTTCCCCAGGGAGGACCGCGTCGTAGCGCCAGCCGACTTCCGAAGGCACAAGGCGACGGAGGGGTGATTTCCATATATGGTAATAATCTATAGATATTTAGTCTCCGTTGCAGACCATAATCGAAAAGAGAAGACAGTCGTTCTTAGAGCTGCCGCTGGGTGAGCCGCGGGCTGCCGCGGGTGGCCTCGAGGTCACATCAGTGAAGTTCCCACGCTCTGGGGTGTCGGGGTCGCACCTCGGGGCCTCATCACGCCCCGTCCTACAGCTATACAGCACCTCCCACGTTCATTTTCCTCGCAAACTTGCTGTATACGGTAACCTTCATCAGTTGATGGTGACGTCCACGTGGAGGCGATCTGGCGGTTGTCTGGCGGCTCATGCCGATGGGCTTTGCATGCACCCCGCGAGGCGACTCGGGGCGCACCTCACGTCACCTCGTCGCCCCGGGGCGTGCTTATGTAATGGGGCGGGGCGAGCTGAACTCGGGGGGGCCCCGACCTCGCGGCAGCTCTAGTCGTTCTCTATCAGAAAACAAATAGAACGACTGTCTTCTCTTTTCGATTATGGTCTGCAACGGAGACTAAATATGTATAGACTATTACCATATATGGAAATCAAAATCACCCCTCCGTGGCGCATCCCAACATACACGATGCGTCTGAAGATTCCGCTCGCGCTCTGCGGAATTAGCGCCGCCAGCAGTGCGAGAAATGAGGATAGCTGCCTGCTTGTTTATTGGTACTGAATACTACATATGAATGCCCGAATGTTTCGTACGACTGGAAATGGTTCCTCAGAAGGAGGATTGAGAAGTGAGTATAGCTACGACTGCCTCCAGCCTCGCACGTAAGGCTTGTATCCCCTCCTGCAACTCTTTCAACTGAACTTGCGGCTCGTTCAACCGAGCCTGCACCTCGTTCAACTGGGCCTGCACCAGTTGGACAGATGCCTCCAGAGACCCGATCCTGTCGTGCAGTTGCTCCTCGCCCATGCCGCTAGGGTAGATCCTGCGAATGATGGAGATGTAAGGGTGTAGTTCAGCTGGAACGTTTTGCAGCATAAGGGGGATATCTGTGACATGAATGTCAGTCAGTCAAGTGCAGAGTAGCGATCAAATGCGAACATACTCAAATTCAAGGACTGCCTGCAAATAGGGCAGCTAAACCGGGTCGCCTCAGCGATCCTAGACTCGGATATCCATCTACCGAGGCAGGTCTCGTGAAACATGTGACCTAGACAGTCCTAGCTGTGAGCAATGGCGGAGGCAGGTGCTGCACTTCTCATACCACACGGGGTGCTGACCATGTTGAACGGGTTGTCCGACACTATTTCGTGCCTAGACAACAAGGACAGCTGGCAGATGAGACAGCTCATAGACTTTTGCTATGTCCGAGGGCGCAAGCGGATGGCAGTGGTAAGGATGGCGTACTGAGAGAAGGGAGGGGGTTTCGTGTTAGCGCCTGAGCCTTTATGATGGCGTTCTACGTGCATGGATTGATCCGAGCATAAGGTTACCTCAGTCAATCGCACAGGAAATCATAGCCATACACCGACCGCGATCGCAAGTCAGCCCTAGGGTATGTATAAGCGGTATGCCAGCAGTAATAAATTGTTGCTACCGTTGCGCTATGGGTGGGTGAGTCGAACATACAGGAAGTTGCTAGCTGGTGAGGTATACCTGGGACGGGCATCCTATTTGCGAGAGACCGCTCTTGTCGTGTTCTTGCTAATGGACGTTCTTACCCGTATGCTTGTCGAAAAGAGGCAACGGGCATCGGGAACCCGCTGTGCGCATACCACGTGTTCTGTGTTGTCTTAAAGAGACCTTGAACAACGAGTACAGATAAGAAACAATGGGTTACTCGAAGGTTCACTCGGGGATGGCTTACAAGATGCGTTGCTGTTTGTTCCGGTGAACGTGGCGTCCTTGGAGAGTACGGAGGTGAGCCATCGAGTTAGGGGTGAAACGGCTCGAAAAGACGATCTTGTCATTATCTATACTTGCGTTGGTGTCGAAGAGCGTCCGGAAGGTTGGTATGACTAACCTAGAATTATGGATGTCGCTGCGAGATGAAGGCGGCTTGCGGCATAGCGATATCATCAGTGGTCTTGTCGGTGCTGAGGCTGATTGTTGCGTGTCCTGCTGGTGCGTAACATGCTATTTGTAGAGTGCGCTTGAGGACGAATGTTTCTGTTGTCCTATCGATGCTAGCAGGCGGCCCGCGGAGAAGCGCCGTGCATATCAGAGCACGGATCACTGTTTTTGAGGAAGAGAGGACGTTAGTATCATACGTTGACTTTTTCGAAGCTGTTTATGAATTATACATCTTCAAGGGCAATAACCCGGCCATCCAACTCGCGCACATCTATCGGGACCTGCCTGGGTCGCCGGACCGACCAACATCGTAGTCCCATTACCTATAGTTGGCCGACCAGCAGATGACGCCGAGACGCCTATGGCGCACATTGCTGAACTCGGGCAAACATGCTCGGAGAAGTTTGATCCTCTATGATGAGTGCTGACTGGGCGATCGCATTGGCGACATCTTCGCGGACCAGCTCGTATTCCATATGGACTGCGTTGATGGTGTGGTGGCGCCGCTGAAAGTTGAGAAGTTTCAGCTTAAAGACTGAGTCAATGCAAAATCGGTACAAACGTGCGCCGTCGTCTTCACTGACGGCTCGCAGGGGAATGTCGGTCCGGGACGTGAAGCTGTGGCCGAGACTGGATGACATGCCACTCCGGGACAACGCGCCAGGTTTACTTCGATTGTGGTAAGACCACGCCGTATGATGCAGAGATGGCTGCGTTGGCTCGTGGTCTTAAAGAGGTCACTCGCAATCTGCCAGATGGAAGATCAGAGATTCACGTCTTCGCTGACAAAATGGCAGCACTTGACTCTATCATCGCCGCGGCGCCGGTTCCGTCACAGATGCTCTCCGCGGCGGCCTATCAGTCAGTCCGCCCTTGACTAACTCAGTTGCCCGCGCATGCTATCCATGTATGGTGGTGCCCAGGTCACCAAGGAGTATATTGGAACGAAATGGTGGACCGTGCTGCAGGCCTCGGGGCCGTCGAGCCATCTGGTACCATCTCCTTCGCATATGTGAGGCAGCAAGTTACTGCGCAATTCTACGAGACCTGGCGCCTCGATATGGTGCGGCCTGAATATCGCGGACGGAACAGCATGATTCGTCCATTGGACTTTGCTAAGTGCAAGCGTACATCAGCTGACTGGTTCCCAAAGACAGCTGGACGTGACAATACTTACCTTGCGCAGCTGAGTCGTTTTGTCAGTGAACATTTCCCTCATGGTGCTTTTCACGAGCTTTAATCTCGAAGGAAATCGTCATTGTTGGTGCGGGGACGCCGACATCGAGACCAGAGACTACATCTGGTTTGATCGTGATCTCGGGATCAAGAGGCGTAAACTTCCCGACGAGGGGGACCACCGACGAGGAAGCGGCGGCAGCCGTGACCATCCCTTGATTTCCGTACGCCTACACCACCCGGTATGAGCGCTGACGAACACTGGCGGAGTACACCACCGATGGCGGAGTTCCTCCATTTGTACCCTATGGTCGGCACGTTTGCGTGGATTGGCCTGGCTGAGCAGGCTTTCGAGGACCTGGCACAGGGCGAGCAGGACACCTCTGTGCTTGTCGAAATCGCGCTTGATACTACGGCGCGAAAGGAGGCGTGCGAGCGATGGACCGCACAGCATCCCGGGGGCTAACGGTGCAGTTCGACCTTGATGAGATGGAATTGTTACAACTTCAGCACGAGTTTGGTCTCCCTCCATCTGGTGACGACGATACGGCAGCAAGACGCACGCGCATCCCAAGGAAGCCGGCCCGCTGATGGCGACCAGGCTCGTTGATGTTTGGTTTTGTTTTTCCGTCTCTCCTTTTCCTGTATTCAATAGGTGTTCATGTATCTTGTCGTACGCACTATGAACCCCAGATTCAAAGAAGAACAATAACTGAGTGGATGGATGACTGACATACCGGAAGATGTAGAGCACAAGTGTCGGCCCTACATAAGTCACCCAGTGTACGATGAAAATCTTCTAAAGCAAAAGTCCTCGGTACCATGAGGTCCGTCGCGCTCCTCCAGAGATTAAAGACGCTGGGTCCTGAGAGGGCGTAGTCAGGGTGTTCGAATGATGCGGTCTATACGCCTATCAATGCGCGCCGGGGGAAGAGTATGCGGTGTGGACATTGTGATGATTGCGGAGATGCTGCTGTGCGGAAGCATGGATGTTGGGACGATCCCGCCCATAGTATATCCTAGGACGATTATCGAGGTGCCCTCGGGATATAAGGAAAGTATGTAGTCGATGACACGCTGAGAGTATCACCTCTATGTATCCATCGTCGTCCCGTGAAACGTAGTCAGGTCTTCATTGAACTCGACAGCAAAGAAGTCAAGAGGTTCCAGAGTACGCGCATGGAACTCCTCTGCGACCTGGTACGCCTCAGAGTGAAATTGACGCGTCGCAGACGAAGCTATCGAGCGCACTTGATGCGACGAACCGAGATTGCCGGGGACAAAGAGGACAGGCTCGCTGTGCAGCTCGTTGCCCTCCCAGCCCACTTCACGGTACTACCACAGCGAGTACCAGTCCGCGAGCGGAGAATATGCACAGTCGACCTTGTTCTGGAGGACTTACGAGGGTGACATCTTGAATATGTCGACTCCTGCATATTATAGGACGGCGACACAGCACAGAGAGAAAAGCCCGAGAGCATGTGCGAAGTGCGGCGTCGACGTCGACCGAGTCGACAAGAGACAAGCGTACAGTGTGACACATCGTTTGAGTTGGATGCGCGTACTGGCCACAAGAAGGGGAGCGTACCAATGGAATCCATGGCGCTCGCACCGGCCTTACGGTCATCAAACAATATCTTCGTAGTGTTGCCCAGCAAACGAACGAATTTGAGCACTGTAAAAAGACGCTGATCCGTACGTCAGTCAGACACATACGAACAGGGAGAGGGGCATACCATTTAGATGTGTTACTTTCGTATTGGCTTCGTGAGCTATCCATACTTAGAGTTTATCTTCTGACTAAGAGCCGCCACGGAGGAAGGGAGCACGGAAGACAAGACGATAGGGCGCGTAAAACACAGCCAAACCCGCAGGTTCTGAAGAGTGGAGATTTGGAGATCAAGGAGAGCTCGAAGAAAAGGAGGAGCTGTGGGATCGGTGGACAGTTGATTAATCGTTAACTAACATTAAGAGGGACTTGGAAGCAATACATACAAACGGAATGACTCATGATCGTATTGACTTAGAGTCACAGTAAACGGCACAAGAATATTGGAGCTCTTCCGCCTGTAAGATATTACTTAAAGCAAGATAGTTGATGAAGTGAAGTACGCACCGTCCTCGTCAGGCACGAGGTAGCGCACGGAAGATGTAGTCTGTGCAAAACGAGAAGAGTTTACGGAGACGTGCGTACTCGGTGTTGAGGATATCACCCCTTGACGGTAGGCGGCGGGGGTAAGGTAGGGGTAAGACACACAAGGGACCACCATGACTCACGTCCAAAGGGTCGAATAGACTGATTAGTGTCGGTGACTGCAAGAAATAAGCTCAGTCAGTAGCAGGAAACATATTAACCTGCAGTTACTCAGGGATACCCACTCAGCTTTTGCGGGAAAGCTGTGAAAGGAGAGAGCAGAGAAAGCGGGGTCCATGCGAGGGGGTCCGAGGCCGTGGGAACTCGTAGTGATTGACAGCCAGCCTGCTTTGGCCCTTTGAGGCTTTTGACAGATTCTTGATCATCACACTCTTTGAGGCTTTTGACAGATTCTTGATCATCACAAATGACATGTATCTTATTACGATTCCGATCCATACTATGGCGGCTCCTGAGTTTATAATCGAGACAGTGTTTATAATCGGCCTCTCTGCCTTCCACAGACGCAGTTTCTGGGCGCTATAGTGTTCAATATATCTATCCACTACAGAGCAGGTATGTGTATATTTTTCACAACTCTTCATGCCGCATAGGAGTCGCAGTATGGGTGAGAGTGCTGAAAAAGCCGAAGTCCTGGACCAATATGAAGATCGCCGTGGATCGTGGGGCGCTGTCGTCTTCAAAGTTTTTACACATAGAGAGCTAACTAGTTACTATATTCTACGATGTTCCAAAATGAGCTTTTGTCTTTGCACAAAATGGTACCTAGTGAAATGTGCTCGAAAGCTACGAGCGTGACAATCAAGCACTCCGACTCTGGAATTGATGATCGGCATACTCGGCAGCGACCAACGCAGCCTGTAGCGGGACGTCGCTAGAGAGTGAGATCAGCCGTTTGGACGCTGCCGTGCCACTGCCGTCCGTGACTTTGTGTGACTTTGAGTTTATAAACACTGGGTCAGTACACCGGATGCCCTCCGAGGACGACAGCCCTGGCTCTAAAATCTCAAGAATATTCTAGTATGTACATAAAGCATATTTGCACCTTATGCACTACTTCGATCTGCATCGATCCGGGAGAACCTTACAGGACATGCGAAATACTCCGGTTTTATAAACCTGAGAGCTGTCACAGTACTGCTGTCCAGTTCGGCAACTCACAGGTCAGCAAACATCAACCATTGCACATTCGTTCATGCTGTTGTGAGGCGTTGGATGCGACGTGGGTGCGACACTACGGGAGGAGCACAAAGCAACTTTACAGTCGACCGGAAACTGCCAGCCTGGAGATTACCACGTGACTAGCTGTCCACAGCGGCGGGGCAGAGCATGAGTGTACATTTTGCGTCATTTTGCGTCATTTTACGTAGGGGCGGAAGATGTGCCAGAGGCGGACACGGGGGCGCCGCATCGGACGGCGAACAGAGCCAAAATTCAAGCGAGCACGGAGGAAATGAAAGCATCACATCGTGGCGATATCGTATGAGTAGCACGCGACTCGTGCTCCAAAGACCTTCATGGCTGCGGCTGAGCTCACCGCCGTGTTCGCGATCGCCACATCGCGCGCTCCTAAACGGGCCTGCTTCCTGCCTTATACGGTGATTTTCTAGTGGAATGCGGAGAAAGAGCTGAAATAAGCAAATACTTGCGACACTATATCGTCCTATCGTCCTAAAACATGCGTAAACATTTTCAGGGGCCCTTCGCGCGTTGTTGGCGGCGGAGCCCGACGTTGGCGACGGGAGCCCCAGGGTTCTTCCAGCCGAACCAGCGCAGTACCACATTCTTCGCGAATAACTCGCCGGCTCCAAGCATCACACCGTTGATGAACGGCAGGAGCAGGTTGATTGCGAGGCTTGACGCTAGGGCAAGCAGGCGCGTCCGCGTCGAAAGCGTTGTGTCAAACACTGCGGAAGTTGCGGTCGCACGCGGCGGCTCACGATGGTGATGCGCATGGTGGGCGTGTGCGACTTCATGACCGTGGCGTCCAGTGTGTTGTTGGTTCGATGACGAAGGCGAATGAGTATCGGAGGGAAAGTTAATAGACGGGTACGAGGAGGTCATCTCGGATGGAATGTCCTCCCATTTGTCCTGCTTCGAGGACTCTGGTGGGCTTGAGAACGTCGACGAGGGCTCGGCCTGCACCAACCACAAGCAGAAAACTGTGATTAGCCCGACGTTCATACGAAAACAATACGACATACCGAATGCCCCTTCCGCTCCGCCTCGCCCGCCACCAAGTCCCTCGCATCCGCCGGACTCGGGCTCACCGCGCTCTGTGACGCCTCCGCCTTCACCCACCCGCTCGTGCTCGCGACACTGCTCTCCAGCCCCGCCGCCTTGCGCTCGCTTTCCTCCTGCGCCCGGATCGCCTCCCACCGCGCCCGCTCCGCCTCCGACTTCTCCCGCTGGTGTGCAGAGCGGGCGCGCCATTCCGTGACGTGCGCCTCGTAGTCCGCTTTCCATGCCTCTGCCTGCTCGCTGCCCAGCGTGGGTGTCGCCTCCTCCGCTGCCGCTGCTGGTGCGTCCGCTTCGGATGCGCCTGCCCCCGCTTCTGCTTGTGGCTCGCCGGGTACAGCAGGTGGCTGCGTGGAGACACGAGGCACTTCTGCAGGGGAGAACGCGTCGCTCAGTGCGGACTGTTGAAGTCCCCGTGTGCGTGTTAGTACTTTATATGCTGCTTGCAGGCTGGGGAAAGCGCACCTGAAGTAAGTCCTCCTCCTGGGGGTTTAGGTTGTCGGCCATGTCGTCCTAATTTGAAGCCTTTTGAATAGCGTGAGTGAAGCTCGAGCTTGGAGAGAGCAAGAGGCACGGTCGAGGAATGACACGATGCGCTGCGTCGGCACAATCGGGCGCGGCTCTACGGCGGGATGCCGCCAGATTTGGCACGTTCAATCATACTCTTGACTTCTCTCTATCTCACCCCTCAAAAATTATTGGTTGCTATTTTGTCTGGTACATACGTAAAAGAATGGGAAGCAAATATTGATGAGAATTAAAAGCATTAAAAAATAAATGCTTTAATGCTCTAACATTATCCCGCGTCAAGATTCGACCTTGCGCTTTCGCTCGAGCGCCCGATTCTTTGCGCTAAATGATCGGCAACCACCGAGCCAAGAATATTCGTCCATGGCCGGCTGGCCACTGACCAGCACTTTGGTCCATTGGAGGCTCGGGAAGTCATAGAAGCTACGCCACATTAATGTGTCAACATAACCTCTCAAGCTTCAAGTACATATTTTTGCGAATCGTTCGACACTCAGCCATATGTGAAGATCTACGAGGACTCAGCGGACTCTTCGAACTCAATTTCCCCCTCCACCGAAATCTCACCCAAAAATGCCAATGCTTCCAAAACGGCCCTCAAAGCGATGAGTGCAAAACTGCGAGACCCAGATACACCTCTTTGTCTCGTAGCAAAGTCCCAGCAGCGCCAGGCCTTCTTCAGCCCAACGTGTATCTCCCCCTGCGAGTGCTCTTCTCGGCCCCGCTTATAAAGCTCTCCGCGTATATTATCCACCAGTACTGAAGCGTCGTATCGCATACGATACGCCCGATCGCTCCTATGATTGTTCTGCGAGCACCCAGCCAGGATGACCCCCAGCACAACCTCCTCCTCGAGCAACATGCTCCCGGGCGCGTTCTTCAACGTGTGCAGCGAGCGCATTATGCTGAGTTCGTCTGCGTAGCCGCGGAATAGCGGCTCGAGGTCGCGGAAGTCTGCATTGGGCGTGTGGACGGCCTGAATACCAAGCTGACGGACAATGTAGGGCTTCAGCGCCTCTGAGAGAGTGTCACTGAGGGGCCCGCTCCTCGCCGTGAACGGCGGCGGTGGCGGCGAGTCGGCGGGAAGACTGGGGGTGATATTCCGGTAGAGCTTTCCCAACGCACGGTCAGACACGTAGTAGTCTGCGTCGCGCGGGTCTGCGTCGTCGGCCCGTTTCCAGTCGGGTTTGTGCCCTCGTATGATTGTGGAGGGCAGGTTTTCGCTGCATGCAGCGCTTGACATCAGTACGCAATACTCAGGCGACGGTCAGAGAATGCGGCGTACATGTTGACAGGGTTGCCGTGTTTCGCATAGTCGACGGCTTGTCCGTGCAGCCTGGCTATTTCTTTGCATACGAGATCGCGAGTTCCGTACTGCACGCAACATATACGTCAACACCCAGGTTTGTCAGGTGAGAAAGAAGCCCGCTAACCTGCGATTGATCTGGTCACAGATTGAATTAATGACATAACTCATCTGTAAGCCAGGCTGAGGTCGACTTACCAGCAATCAATAGATGTCTGTCAGCTAAGAGGCCCTGTAACACAAATGAAGTGAGCTTGACAGTATATGAGTCGGCAACGGAAACTGACTAGGACATCATACTGCATATAGTTCACTGCAAACCGACATATGTCCCCCGCCGTACAGTCATGATCTTCTTCGTAAGGGGGTATGTTTGGATATTCCGCTGGGTCATCGATGATCGAAGGCAGCAGTGTGCTTTCGGTGATCACGGATACCATATCCCTGTTGATTTTCCCCATTGAGCGGTGAGAACGCCGATACGTGTCCCTATAGTACGGCTAGCTCACCCGTCCACATCGCCCCCGCCCAGCTTGGACGCCAGGGATCGTTCACTGCCTGAGATAGAGATTTAGTACGAAAATGTACTGAGCCGAAGATAACATGTACCGTCTGCCGGCAGAACCACAACGTTCTTGAAGCCTCTGAAGAAACAGACCTTGTCATCTGGCGGTTTCCCTATAGCGTACACCCGCACGACTGTGCAATGCAATGCTGTTATCATTTATTCTAGAATTTGAAAATAGGATATGACCCACTTTCGCCTGTGTCGACGACAGGAGATCGTGCAAGAGTCACGTTGCCTTCGATGTAAATAGGCTCTTCGTCCGCCGATCTCTGGACGCATGCTTCACCAGGACAATGAGGAGGGTACGACATTATACACCAAACGAGCAACATACCATATATCTCCCCTTCCTTCAATTTATACACATTACCGCAACCCTCCTTCTCATACGCAGGCCCCTGATCTACAGTTGCAACAAGGTGCCAGCTCCCGGGGACAGGAATACGCGCACGGCGTCTCATGTCTCGCAGCACCGCAAGCTTCGCGTAGTGGACAAGCCGATGAATGAAAAAGGACTCCAGCGTATGCATCGGTCTCTCGGAGCTCATACCAAGCCCTATGGCTCCGAGGCATTGGAAGATGAATGCCAGGCCGTAGGTACGACCGAGCGCGTTTTCTTTGAACAGCTGCCTGCAGCCCGCTATGGTGTCGCTGGCTTGGTGGACGGCCGCGATCGCATTTTGCTGCAACTTCTTAAAGTTCTCCGCGTTCACGCCTCGGTCCTCGAGGACGGTGATCAGGGGTCTGTCGGGTGCGTGAGCATCTAGATCGGCATGTCTGTAGCACGGAACCGCATACCTGTTCAAGTAACATTGATTCGGAGTGTCGAACAGTCTGACGATCTCAATCTCATAATCCTTGCTTTCGTTTTCCTTGGGTAAATCATACTTGATCATCGACTCATAAAGTCGCATCTTCAGTCCCTTGGGCATCTGTCTGTCGACAGCCACGACACCCTTGCAGCCTATTTTTATTTGATAGAATTAGACATTATCGGGAATAAGCCGCCCGTGAACTCTACCTGCGAAACGAATCTGGGCCTGCGCAATGAGAAAGTGAGAATAAATGGAGAGTAAGTGAATGTAAACGATAATTGAAACATGAGGCGCACCACTGAAGTTTCGACGACTTGACCCTGCCAGACTCCTCCTCGCTGCTCATGAAATAGCTTGCAGAGTTCTTCCATGACCTCGGGGGAAATGGTTCCCATGCCATCTGTGTGGGGGTATTCCTCGCAGCCCATGTCGGGGATACGCTCGAACTCGCCGTATTGAATCTTGACACCTACAGCATCAGTCGCAGTAAAAGAGAGCCCTAGACGTGCTGCATATTTAGCGGGCTGTCTGAGCACTTGCATCGACCTGTCTTCGATGAAGCTACCTAACCCTTTGCGGATGGTATCCGGATCCAAGAAAGCGTACTGCCCCGGGTGAAGGAACACGAAACAGTGCGTACTCAGGGAAGAGGAGGACCAACCCAGAAATTTGAAGTGTCTTCCCCCAAATATGAAGCCGTTTACGAGCAAGTCGAGAAACCGGGTATCCATTAACAATTCCGAATCAATCTGCGAAGGTACACCGTTAGGTAGTCTCTGTTTACATGGAGAAGAAACCTTACGTCTTGTTGAGGCCGGTATGGAAGCCTATCTTCGTCGCGAAGCTCTAAACGAAGGAAGTGATCCTTGTAGTCCCTATACTCGCGCAGAACACGGTTGGACTGGATGACGTAAGGTCCTTCCGGTAAGAGACGGGTGGGGGTGGCGACAACGCTGTAGCAGAGGAACTGGTTGTGTGACAAACGTCTGGGCGAGCCATCGACTTCATGCTTTGCGCAAGTGTCTTTGAAGCGTCCGAGAACGTCCTCGCCGGGTTTCCGCTGTCGCATGGCCTGAACAAAATGTCGCATCGCATTTGCGGCATTGCACGAATGGACACAGAGGTCGCGTATGGGCTCCAGGAGAGTAATCAGGAGTTCCTGTGTGTTAATCAGCCCCTCGCGCAAGAGTGTCTCCACATGGAAGGCGACAGCCCATGGAAGGTTTGCTAGCGAAAGGTGTACAGCACGAAGATTTCTTTCGGAAAAGAAAGCTTCGCGTGTCGCCTTGATACTAGCCTCCATGGGCTGTCTAAGACCGGCACGTTTACAGAGTCCAGCAAACTCATGGAGGTCGTTATGTTCGTACATCACGACACGGACGTGAGGCGCATAGGGAGCGACGAGAGCGTGTGCGGCATTGAGACTATCGAGGCGAGAACGGTATTTGCGCGAATCCTCATATTTGTTGCCAGTCAGTGTTCTGTTGAAGGGCTCCTCATAGAAAATCGGCGCCGATAATACCTCGAAACAAACGACTTTTATTCTACAATCAGACGCAGACGCATACGCAATGAAGTAACATAGTAAACTCACAAGGCTTCCCGAAATCATGACCTATCATGATCTGATGTATTTCTGCGAAGGGGACGCCGATATTCTGAGATTCTTTGTCCTTAGCAGGGTCCCCGAGCTTGAAATTCGTCAGATGATAAGGTCAAGCTAAGCCGAAAATCGGAACAGACCACAATTCGGACCATCTTCTGATCGTAGTCCAGTTGTAGGGTACCCGTGCGATCCCCTCTGCTGTTAAGGAACCATTCAGGAGAGAAACACCTATCTTGTTCTCCAGGGTTGCAATAGAACGCGCCGAGCTCAACGAGCTCAAGGCCAAAGACTTTGTCAAGCCCAACGGTTATGTCTTCCTTCCGTTGTCTGATGTCTATGTTGATGTATGGCGTCTTCTCCAGCATAGCGACCTCGTAGCGACCGACCGGACGATTGGACTGATGTAGAAATAATTTCCTTCCTTGAACAGTCAGAGGACTTGCTCGATGTGCCGCCAGGACTTTGCGCGCTATTCCCGGATTCGGTAGGACGATTCGACCTTTGCCATTACGGGAAGCATTATCATGGCCTGGAGAGAGATGAACCGCAAAATTGCTGCGCAACAGTGAACAACAATGCTAATTATGACCTGAACTGCTCGCTCACATAAGTCGTCCTCCAGGATTGGCGTCGACGAACTCCGGAGTTTCGTGTAGAACAAAAGCAATACATCTTTCAAGGTCCCATTTGGTTGCCGTCCAATCCAGATTTTCTACCTCGATTTCCATGACTATGATCTATGTGGACGTATCGGTAATCAGAATGTCACGTAGGATTCAATTATGCAACGTAGACAATGTAGAATCAGTCTGAATTGCAGATTTAAATCCGAGTGGCGGACAACGTGGACGACCAAAGTTCAAATAGACAAACCTTAAGTGCGAAAATCGGGTCTGCACGCTTGATCCGTCAGTGGAGGAAAATAGCGGGGAATAAAAGACTCACTCTGTCGACCGTACAGCTGTAAGTACGAAGTGAGCCTTGAGCAGCAGAGTGGCGCAGCTGGACGACAGATATAGGGGAGAGAGGCGCTCGTTTCTCACGTTATCCAGACTCTATCTTGAAGACGATCATGCATTTACCTCGTTTGCACAAATGCTTTCACATCCAGTCCGTCACAGTGATTGATACTCCAAGATAACTGCGCGCATCCACGTTAATGTGCGGCTAGTAGAGACATGTGTGCGGGAGATGGGGGAACATCTTGTGCAAGCACCTTGTTCACGACTTCCTCTTGTCCTGCTAACCAGACCCCAAATGCGTTCGTCCGCAGCCATCTTTCGTAGAACTCACGCCGTTTGGTGTTGCTCTTGAAGGGAAGCGGCGAGCCATTAGCTTTCAGCGAGGCGAAGAACGCGCTCTCGTTGAATGGCTTCATTCTCAGATGGGCTTGCGAAAGCGGACCGTGTGTACCGCTTGGAACAGAACCTGTGGGAGCGTGGAAGTTGGCGGATGATGGTGTTGGCGTAGGAGGTGCCGAGCGATCTGCAGGGGTTGGTATGAGGGTGTTGAGATAGCGCTGAAGCGGAACAAGGAATGCCGTTGTTCGTGAAGAAAAATGCTCTCTAAGAACCTCTGAAGCCTCCAACTCTGTTTTGCATTGAGTACGGATTGACACAGCTCGTATTAATGACGTACTAGCACGATCACTACTCTTGCTAGCTTCTTCCAGCCGCTTAAGCAAAGTGTGGTCTCGCGAGATATATCGTTTATGTGTCTTGGTACTCCATCCAGGTGCCGGGCCTACGCCAACATCCATCGAAGTGCGGCGAGATTTAGTTCTAGGATTGAAGCTATAAACAAAGAACGAGACCGAAAGATGGTAGCAGCCAACCTGGGAGATCCAAGACTAAGTATATGAGGCCAGTGCTGACACGCTCGGTGAAAGAATGGGTTTGTGACCCCAAGAAGCAGTCCAGCTTGAGGCGGACGAGGGTTGACAAATGCATTGTGCTCAGCGTCGTGTATAGTGAAGAATGGGCGATAATCGCCAGCCACAGGTATCTGAGATATAAACCCAATTAGCAGGGAGAGGGCGTAAGGTATGCAATTTGACTCTACCGGCCGAATGAGATCTCGTAGCCACCAGATGACTTGGCTTGTCATGGACGCGGACGGCCCGAATACGAGCATAGGTTCACATAAGAGGAGACACTCCCAAATAGACCATATATGAGAGTAGCACGCTTCAAATGCGGCAAGAACCGGCGGATCTTGGGGTGATAGCGAGACAAGAATCTAGTATACATGTCAGGCTTGACTTGTATTCGGAATGCATACCCACGTACGTGAGATTCCGGATCGTGTTTGCTGACAGAACGACCCGATGACATCGATTGTTGTGCGTCCACTGAGGTAGGTATTTCCACAGTGAAAACATAGCCGAGGAATCCCAGTTCAAGTGTTGATCCAGGCAGTGGATCCGACCTTCTTTTGCTAGATCAGGGCTGGAAAGATGTTGGGATAGGGTCTACTTACCAACTAGCGATATTATGACATGCAGATTCGAGCATGGGCCCGCCATGGGATAGGAATGCTTGTCCGAGGTACGTTAGTAGGGTATAAAATAATGCTGGGTATGGGTGTTGCGATAATATTACAAGAGACCGCTGCGTACGCACTCAATTAGTGTCATTCACGAGCGATTGAGATTGCATACACACCTGTTGATAACCTCGCTTCGAGGTCGAGTCCCTCCGCTGGGTGAAATGGGAAAATCCATAAAGAAATCCATCGCCTTGTGACGCGACAGGTACAGAGCTGGTATGCGGAACGTGTCTCGACTGTTGTCGTATTCTGAAAGAGTGGATATATGAACCCGAGGCCGATTGCGGGGAATCAGGAAATGAGGAGAATGCTCTATTGCGCGGTAAGTAAACAATAGACGGAATTAAAAAGATACGTACATATTCTCGGATTCAGCTGCGGTAAAGTCCAAAGGCGGATACACGCCGGTGATCTTAGGTCCATAATCGAGGTCGAAATCGACTGTAGCAAAACGCGAGTCAGATGGGTACAGTGCCGTATACTGTACTGACTAACCTACTACCAAGGCCAAAATCCATCTGCGTAGTTTCTCGGCCCTCTCACGCTCCATAGTGACAATACCCAGGCCCTCGAGGGTAATATCCGCGCTGGCATCACTACGCTGACTCGCCAACCGCGGCAGGGTGTTGGAGCGAGACAACTTCCGCGTAGATATCTTCGGAGATCCGTTGAACAAGCTTGGATGAGATGGTGACTTTATAGGCGTCTTCTCTTCATCCTTGATTATGGACACTATGGACTGTCGACGCAGACCACGTTGACGTGGAGGAGTTCCTATGACCAAACCAGGCTTGTGTGAGAGGCTGTAAAGACCGATGTCTTCTTCATCGGACATCGCAGGGTCCAGACGAGACCAATTGTTATTGAGCGAATAGACCAAGAACAGTAGGAAATGGCAAGCCTTGCGTAGGCTATACGCCAGGTGTAGTGGGAGGTCGAAGGAAGAAAGCAGTTGCGGAGACACGAGGAGTCGTCCCACCAGCTTGTGCGGGTACCCACGTGGAAATAGAAGTGGATTTGATGGCGAGCTTGTCTCTCGTCCTCATCGACCATCTCCATCCACCTCAGTGAGGTAGTCAATTGACAATGGGGGGCGCAAACTACATGGGCGGTCGGATGTAAGTCGTGAATCTGCGTTCGTATGATCCCAATCTTACAGCAATATATGCATCAGAAACGCGGCGAAAGCGCGTGTCAGAGATGCAGACGGCAGGCTGCAGAGAAACCATTTTGGCAGACAGAAACTCTCGGTGCTGTCTAGAGGCCTCAATCACGCAGTCGGCGAAAGATTGAAGGTCCAGCCACTTCGCAGACGCGATGCGATGCACCAGATTGAGCTCGCACACGCACGGCGAGATGGTACTGGCGTTCCGGACTCAGGAGAAAATAACATGCAAGGTGTCACACGTTTGCATATACGGGACTCTTCGACCTCTTCGCGAAGACAGAGGTCGTCCTCGGATAACTCGTATGGTGATAGATCCACCAGCGTCGCTGGATCCTCAAGCAAACTACGTCCCTCGAAAGTCTTGAGAGAGCTTGACTTGTCCGAACGTACGTCCTTCTATGTAAGGATATACAATTATGAACACGTCATTCTAGCCATTTGTATGCGAGCAGAAATTGGCCGTCTGCTTGACCATCCCGATTTTGCCGGACTTTCGCAGAAATCCATGCGCAATGTCTACTCAGAATCATCAGATTCAGCTCGAAGCAAATTCAATACCGTGGTGGCGGGTATTAACTGACATCTCTCATACTCTTTTATTGATGTTTGTCTGCAGGACTCGCTTGAATCTCCTGCCATGACCCAAACCAACGTTCCCAAGGCTTGTGATACTACGACCTTACTAGATCCTCCCTTCTCTCCTGTCAGGGTATTGAGTACCAGGCGGAACGTTCAGACAGACCGAGAATCATTGTCAGGTAGGTTCACGTTCCAATGCTGAATTGCATAATTGAACGAGTACACCTATTGCAGAAGACGAAATGGAAAATGCCTTCCAGCACAATCGACATTTCTCTCTTCAATATGCAGGAGAGGAGGACGACAGTCCTTTCTCCTACAATCTCTTAGTGGGCAACTTGGAAGCGCCACATCGTGTTACCTCTGAGGAAATCTCGGGTTCCGACGTTACAGCTGTCTCTTCCTCGCCCGAAATCAGCCTCCATGGTCATATATACAACCCAGCCAGCGACTCAACAGTATATTCGCGCAGTACTGGATACCTTGGGAGTTCTGAACGCCAGTTCGGTTTGTTCTCGTCTTCTTCCTGGTATATGTCAGAGTTATGACGACTCAGTGGTGCAGATGATCCGAGAAGAGCCCTCTTCTCTCCTGTTCATGAAGCCCTGTACAGCCCAGAAACTCTAGACTACATGCAAACTGCTTTCAAATTTCGTCCAGCCTTCGACGTCGACTATAGTGATAACGAATTCATCCAAAGCCCAAGCCTCGAGGACACCCAGCGTTGCGCAAGTCCTGTTGAGGAATATTACGTCTCTGCTCCTCCTTTTATGACTACTGGATATACGGCTGACTCCTCAGCTGGAGGATCAAGATCGCCGCCAGATGCTTCCTCAGATACTGTGGTACAAGAAACACTCTTTGATGCTGTCCATGGGCGACTTTTCCAGCCGTCTGATCCCTGGTATCTGATAAAAACTCGATTCGAACCTACGATACACCGACTTCCCGAGGACGCTCAGCCGATGGCTACTTCTACAATGTTTATGGACCTCGCTTTTGCTAATGACCGTACTGGCGTGGGATATAACTCGTCTCTGGCTTCGGAACCTCCGGCGGTCGATATCCCTTCCAAGGAAACGGTGGATGAAATCGACAACGTATCCATTGCCGACACTGGATCTTCAAGAACTGAATCTATGATCTTGACCCCAACTATGAACGCTACACCTATTGCCAGCTTGTATCTGCCTTGTTCTGCAGAAAGCTTTATGCCGCTATCTCTCAGCAGCAACCCTAGTTCTACATCTGCATCTCCCTTGGGCTCGCAACGCTCGCCAACTCCGCCCCTATTTGCTTTCACGAGAGGCAACGCCAACGATTCGGACGCTATGACGCCTATTCAAACTCCAGCCACCTTTGTTGATGAACCCGAAACTACCGCTGTGTTAGGCGAGGCTAAGACCTTCGTCGAAGGTCCCTCTCTGTTCTTCGACAACGACGAGGACGAGGACGACTGAACCTTGTAGAAACCTCCTAGCCAATCCTGTCTCTGCTGTACTTGTCGGCTTTCCGATGATCTAATAAAACCTGGGGTTGCTGCACCTGACTGCGTGGGGCCGTGCTTACGGCGATTCAGCGCAAGTACGCGGGCGAGCAGCGACCGGCAGCGCCTGCGCTCGCAACGACAGTGGTAGCCATTTCGGGACAGACACTGCGCCAAGTGGCTAAAACACGTGTCAGTTCGTGATCGTCATCGGGGCGTCGGACGCATGTGATTGTTCGACGCTTATAACCGTCACTGGTTGTGCGTCCAATCCTCCCCTGCCCATTTCTCATCTTTCTCCTCTATCGTCTCTCTTGATTTTACGAGCACAAATTGCAATGGCTCAGCTGAAGCAGTATACCAGAGAAGAGGTCGCCAAGGTCTGCACTCGTTGTTCTGTCGTCGTCACACGATGTAGCTGAAACAAAGTCTTGCGCCTGATCTAGCACAATACCCCGGACGATCTGGTGAGTCCTGGTCATAAGAGTGCGAAACATTGAGGGTGCTCATTTCAGTACTAGTGGATTATTATTGATGGCAAGGTCTACAATGTCAGCAAGTTTAAGGAGATGCACCCCGGAGGTACATCGGTGTTCTTCGACGAGGAAATACGTGCGTCCTGTATGCGGTGTTAATCGCGTCAAACCGGCTTACACGTTGTATCTTAGCGGGACAGGACGCTACGGAAGCATTCTACTCTTTACATCGTCACGAAGTTCTGCAGCGTCCGCAATACCAGCGGCTTGTGGTCGGTACCGTAGAGGGCGAAGAAAGCCTTATTGTTTCCCGGGTAGCGGGCGAACTGAGCAAGGTGCCATATGCTGAACCCGGCTGGTTGTCGGATGGATACCACAGTCCTTACTACAAGGAGGTGAGCATTGTTCTTGCGCTAATGTATGAGAGTAATGCTGACACACTCCCTATAGAGCCATAGACAGCTGCAGAAGGCTGTACGGGAGTTCGTTGACGATGTACTATACCCAGACGCGCAGGTTGGTAACATCATTGCGCCTCATTCAGCTTGCGCGACTTACTGATATTTAGGCGCGCGAGGACGACGGCAAGCGTCCTAGTCTCGATGTAATCGCGAAGATGGCGTATGTTCTTCACATATCACACATTCGACGCATCTAACATGATTTGACAGCGAGTTGAACCTCCACGCAATGAGGATGGGCCCTGGGAAACACTTAAAGGGGCTTACGTTAATGAACGGACTTGTAAAGCCTGAAGAGGTGTGGCTAGACCATCTTCCTTGTTTGATTTCAGTGTGCTGATACTTATCTAGTTTGATTATTTCCACGAAGTAAGATTCCTCTATCGCGTTTGAGATCCATCATTGACGCATACTCCAGCTTGTCATAACTCAAGAGTTCACGCGTATAGGTGCGCGTGGTTACGGAGACGGATTACAAGCTGGCGCTGTTATTGGACTTCCGCCTGTTCTCAACTTTGCGAATCCCGAGTTGCGGAAGCGTGTCGTCGGCGACGTATTGTCTGGCAAGAAATTCATCTCGCTAGCCATCTCCGAGGCATTCGCAGGCAGTGATGTTCAAGGTCTGAAGACGACTGCTAAGAAGACGGAAGACGGCAAGCACTGGATTATCAACGGTACAAAGAAGTGGATCACCAATGGAGTGTACGTTTCTAGTTCTTCTACCGTATCTTGTGCGCTGACCCATTACTTGTTCCAGTTTCTCCGATTAGTGCGTATACTTTAATCTTGAGTCTGACTTCTACCATACTTACGATTTCCAATAGTTTCACCGTGGGCTGCAAGACTGACGATGGCTTCACTGTCATTCTTGTCGAGCGAGGGGAGGGTGTAGAGACGAAGTCTATTAAGACGTCCTACTCCCCAACAGCTGGCACAGCGTACATTACGTTCGAGAACGTTCAAGTTCCTGTTGAAAACACGCTGGGACCTGAAGGCGGAGGAATCTTCGTCATTCTGAGGTACATCTCTTGCTTTGTTAGGAATCGCGATGACTGACAAATATTGTCCGCCAGCAACTTCAACCATGAGCGATGGGTCATGTGCTGTGGCTCTGCTAGGAGCCAGCGTGCAATCGTCGAGGAATGCTTGAAGTAGGTTTTTAGCTTCGACTCCTTGTCCACGAACGACCACTGACATGATGCTACCAGGTGGGTTAACCAGCGTAAAGCGTTTGGAAAGCCCTTAAGCTCGCAAGCGGTTGTGAGGAGCAAGATTGCTGCTATGATCGCCCGCGTTGAGAGCGTACAGAACTGGTTGGAGAACATTACCTTCCAGATGACCAACATGGTAAGTTTCGGCTATCTTTGATTACTTATTTTGACTAACTCCCGCGATAAGTCCTACAAAGAGCAAGCGACAAAGTTGGCAGGGTAGGTTGAATTTTGCTAGCTGCATACGGTCTTTGCTTACCCACCATGCTAGGCCTATCGGGCTGCTCAAGATGTACGCTACGCGGTCTGCCCAAGACACTGCACGCGACGCTGTGCAGATTTTTGGAGGCAGAGGCATCACGAAGAGTGGTATGGGCCGCTTCATTGAACATGTACGTCGACATTTGATCTACGCAATATGGCATTTTATGCTCATCTGTTTGATAGTACTACAGAACTGTGACTTTCGATTCCCTTCTGGGTGGAGGTAAGCTCTCGCTAATGTCGAGAAATTACTGGGTGGCTCACGAATTGAATAGCGGAAGACGTATTGGGCGATCTCGGTGTTCGCCAGGCCATTTCGAAGATGCCCAAGAACGCGCGACTATGATTGACTTACAATGGAAGCCCGGACTTTGCATGTCCTTGTACACTCATTGCCACATAATGTCTAGCATCAATGTAATCTACTTTTCTGCATCATCGAGATTGACAGTGTGCCTCACCCGTGACAAATATTCAATGATCAAAGATACGAAAAAGAAATAGCTCCAAACGAAGCTGAGGGCGGAAAAATTGGTAAGGTGACATTGAGGTAAGGGTAGAACACGGAACGCCCTAGTAAAAGGCGAGGGCGTTGTCTGATTGCACTACCCTCTGCCACCAAGCGATCTGGTGAATAGGAAGATTCTACGAATTGAATTCTGCATTTTGTTGAAGTCGCGGGGGTCAGCGACGCCGGCAGAGGGCCGGGGCAGGAAGGGTCCGGCCGGAGGTGGCCAGAGCGCCAAACATGAGCAAACAACAGGCGTCTTTCCTGAACGAGGGCCGAAGACTTCTTTCTCAACCTCGACTTCGACCTCGACATTCTCATCCCTCTCCCTTACGCCCTCGACGACCACAGCCAAGAACAGCCTGTGTACACGAATTTTCTCTACCACCACCGCACATCAACAATAGGCGTGCGCGACGTATTGAGCTCGTGCACCGGACTGAAAGGAAAGCGCTGGCTTTAGTGGGTTTTGCACTCCCGACTTCCTGTATCCATACGCTGCATGTAAGAGCTCCCTGCCCCACTGTCGTCGAGGCTTTCTCACTCTTACAGACCTGTATCTGACTGGCTAATCCTGTTGCATATCTGCCTTCTTGTCCGTCGATACTCGAAATCCTGTCACTCTTCCGTATTCAGAACAAAAGACACGCTTTTGATCAGTTCACTGTTCTGAGTCCGCCGAAAAGATGCCCGAAGACGACTTTGATATCTACGGTGAAGACGACGGCTTCTCGACGAAACCTGTAGAGGTGAGTGCGCTCGACACGACATGAGTTGATTGGCGGCTTACGTTCTCGAACTTAAGGCTCTCGAGGAATACGACGACGGCGTCAAAGCAGAGGACGCTGAGCCGGCTGCTGACAGCCCCGTAGTAGGCGAAAAACGACAACGCGAAGATGATGAGCCAGAAGACCACTCGAACGGCAATAATGCGATCAAGGAGGAAGATAGTTCTCATTCTCAGCAAGACTCCCACTCACAGAACGGCGCGTATAACCAACACGATAGCCACAGCGCGGCGAATGGTGCCAGTGGCGGAAACTCAAATTTCGATTCACTGTACATAGGAGATTTGCAGTGGGTGCGTCTTGGGATCCCAACGTATGATAAGTTGAGAACTAACTTTCTGATATCGTGTAGTGGACGACGGACGAAGATCTTCGCCAGGTGGCCGCGAAGATTGGAGTTAACCTCGATCACAAAGATATCACCTTCTCAGAACACAAAGTAAACGGGAAAAGCAAGGGGTAAGCTAGAAGTAGCATGTATGCGCCGCAGTTACCGAGTTTTCACGTTTCTCCGCAGTATTGCATACGTGGAGTGCCACTCTTCTGACAACGCACAAACTCTTAAGACTTGGTTCGACAACAAGTGCGTATACACGCCTCTGTACCTAACATGTTTTACTAACCTGCTCGGCCACGCAGCGAATTCCAAAACCGCCATGCATCGGCTACCTTGACAAGTTCATCGCAAGGGAATCCTTTCCGCACCCTCCCAAAAGGTAGACCGCTTCACGGCCACGATAGAATGCATAGTAATTTTGGGCACTTTTCAGAACCCCCACCGCGCGAGCAGCGACAAGGCATGATGCAAAACAACGCAGGACGCGGCGGAACGGGTTTCAGGGGCGGCATGGGCAACACGGGCAACGTGGGCGGTGGTGCCACCACTGGGGGCATGGGCATGGGCATGCGGGGCGGCGGCATGATGAACAACGGCATGATGCGGGGCGGCATGCCCGGGATGATGGGCATGCCGAACATGGGGGGCATGGGCATGGGCGGTATGAGCATGGGCATGGGTATGGGCACCGGGTTCGTCGGTGGCAATGTCGGCGGGGGCGGGTTCAATGGTGGCCGCGGCGGTATGATGCCCCAGCGCGGCAACATGGGCGGCGGGTTTAGCGGGCGGGGCATGATGGGCATGGGTAAGCGTATCTGCTGACTGGTTGCTGAGGATGGATGGACTGATAATTGGTGTTGTAGGAATGGGAGGCATGCCTATGGGCGGCAGAGGCGGCTTCAACGGGGTCCAAGGGCACTTCAACCCCGCGTTCATGCAAGGTGGCATGCAGGGCGGCATGCAAAGTGGTGGTCAGTTTGGTCCGGACGGACCCAGGAAACGGTTTAAGCTAGACGAGAGTGGATAGACGTCTTCCTCGCAGACTCTGCCATCCTTCAAGTCGTATTCCTTTCGCATTTGCAGTCCCGAGTCGTTCACGTAGCGTATTTTGTTATTTTGTCGCGCTTTCCAGCATACTCTCCTTGTCATTCTGTAATATCTGTGTTTCAAATACGCATGCAAGCATACGTCTGAATTAGTATTGAGCAGATCGAGAGAGGCTAGGACGACACGGAAGGCACCGAACTGCAATGTCATGAATTAATTGAGAAAAAGTCTGTATCTAGAACATGGATGGAATGGTGTACAATTGATGTACAGCGTATAAGATGTTCTGGAATCATGAGGTGAGGATGCGTAGATATCTAGACATGAATGAGGTGGAAGAATGTATATACACACACGAGATGAGCACTGACAGTACACAAGCAGTGGAAGATGATATGATCAAGCAAAAAGAATCCCAGACGTCCACTTGAAGCACGAGAGACAACGCACCACACCCCCTGCAGAGGTCTTGTACATCGGGTCCTAGCCCCTCCTGTCTCGCATCTCCTTCTCCTTCTTCCGCCTGCGCTTCTCCTCCTCATGTCGTCTCTCCATCTCCATCTCCGCCTCGTCCTCCTTACGAGCAAGCCTCGCACTGCAGAAAAGAACATAAGTATGTCTTGGATGACGTTATCAGGCTGGACTGACCTGTATAACTCCTCGTGCTCAAGGTCCATGGCGCCGGCTTCCATGTCGTCGTCGTCGCTATCGACGGCTCTAGACATGTACGCGTTGCGATCCCTGCCGCGGCCGAGGATCTTCCATATTTCCGAGCTGAGATTCTCGGGCAGGCCCTCTGCCCGTCGTTTCGATGGTGGTGGAGGCGGCGAATCTGACATCGACCGCGACCGAGGTCGCTTACGCAAAGGAGCCGACGACGACGACTTGCCCGCGGCTAGGGACCCGCGTTGAGACTGGGCGGACGGCTTCGACGCGGCGGGCTTCCCGACAGGCGCCTTGCTCGATTTTCCGGCGCCGTTGGCACTGAGAGACGTTTTCTCGAACGAGTGGGTGATCGGGCGGACGGAGATGCCTGTGCCGCGGGGTGGGGGCAGTGCCTTCGAGCTGGGTGCGGATGCGGATGTTGATGGCTGAGATGAGCGGGCGGCGGCGGGCGGCGTGCGAGAGGCCGACTTGGTCGCGCGAGCTTGAGGTTTCGGAGGCGGAGCTTTCTCCTCGACGGGCGACGGGCTGCGAGACGAGAATATGGACGAAGCCCTCGAGTGTGATTGTTGTGCCTGTCCGTTCGCGCCCTTTGTCTTGGTCTTGCCACTCCCGAACCAATCGTCGAACCCTTTCGCATCGTCGCCCGACAGGGTTTTATTCTTCTTCTTCTCGATGTCCTGCCTGATCTCGTCGATTGTCCGCGTGTCGCGCTTGTTCACGTTGAGCCGGATGAGCCCCGGCGGCTCGTGCGCCAGACGGTCTTTCACCGAGCGATAGCTGCTCGACGCACCGCCATCGGCAGAGACGTCGACCGCGCCGCCGGGCAGGCGGCGGCCGGCTTTCTTGTACCCACCGCCACCCGAACGCTTCGCCCCGCCCATCCCGTAGCTGAGTTCGCGCGCGAGGCGCATCTGCCGCTTTTCCTCACGGGTGAGCGCCATGCCGCCGCCTGACTCATCGTCCGAAGACGAGGTCTTCCGCCGCGCGCCGTCGCGCGAGCCGTAGCTGGACGATGGATAGTCTGACTTGCCTCGCTTCGGACCATATCGCAGTGCATCCCGCTGCTCTTCCTCTTTGCGCCGCGCCGCCGCCTCTTTCGCCTGTCGCTCTGCTTCGAGCCGCTTCTGCCTCTCCTCCTCTCTCTGCTGCTCCTGGAGAATCTTCAGCCTCAGCTTCGCCTCCATCTCCCGCTCTTTGCGCTCTTTCTCTTCCTGCTGCTTGCGCTTCTGTGCCTCTTTACGCTGTCGCTCAGCGAGCGAGGCCTGGACCTGTACCTCTGCCTGGCGGGTCTGCGTGGCACTGAGTGCCATGAGAGCTGCAAAGGAAGACATAGTCAGTCGTGCTCGTCGTTATGCGTCTGTATACTGTGTGATTAGGTGGCGAAGGAATGGGATAGTAGATGCAGGGGTATAAGGATGTGGTGGTGGTTGCGTTGTAGGCCGTGCCGTGGGCTTTCGGCGACAGCGCCTACGCTGTTTGGCTGTGTTTATATTTCCTTCCTGGACGCAGGAGCGCCCGTCGGTCCCTCAAGAATTCCACCGCGGGCAGCCCAGGTTCCCCGCACTCCCACAGACCACATGGCTGATACGCGGTCCTGCACCGCATAATCACAGGTTGTGTGCATTCAGGATATCTGTGTACTGCGGCGGTTCTATGCAATGCAGTGTATACGAACAAAATGGATAAATACGCGTGAATGTACGGAACTTGTTCGTGATATCGTCAAATGACATGTCCGTCATGATTCCTCCTCCGCCCTTATATTGGACCATGCGCGGGACGGGAGGAAAGAACCCGCAAAGAGGGCGAGGCACGCCAGCGCCGACAACACCCAGTAGACCAGGTTTCCGCCGAGGTAATGACGGGTCGGGTCTATTGATAACGAGAACAGTGAGTTGGCCGCAGCAGGGCCCAATGCACGGACGATCGAGACGCTAAGCTGTGCCAGCCCGTTGACTGAACCCAATGAGGCACGATTGGGTGCGGATGCGGTGATATATATGAAGACACATCCTGTACGAATGACTGTGATCAGCCGGTGCACGGTAGACGGTAACAAAGGCTTCTTACCATAGGAGAAATTGATAAAGATCGACATGACGACCTGGAACCCGACCGCAAGCCAGACGAACCACTCGGCCTCTTCCCCCATGCGTGCAAACATGTTGATGATAGGGAACGAAATGAAGGTGAGCAGCGATGATGCGACGCCCGCCATGTACGTGTTCTTTGCGCCGAAGCGGGCCTGGGTCTTGGCGAAGAAGAAGATCTGCAAGAAGCCGTTAAGAATGCCGTACAATGAGAGGATCTTGCCAATGTGGTGCGGAGGCAGGCCCAATCCGCCCAGTTCGACTGGGGTAGAGAAGAACGTCGGCTGCACGGCCCGAGTGCAGATGTCGACCAGGGCGAGGCAGGCATAGTTCAACGCAGCGATAAGGACGAGAGGCGTAGTCACAAGCTTCCGCAGGGGCAGAGGCTGGTTTTTGAGTGTCGCCTCATCGACGGCAAGCACGCGCGCAGTGCTCGTGTCCTTGCTGTCGTGGACGCTTTGAGACGAACCTATCCTCTTCAGCCGACCTGTGATGATACGGTGGAAGGAACGAGGCTTTGATACAGTCTGCGTAGATCGTCGGCTTAGCTTCTTCAATGTATATGACGTCACCACTAACCTCGTGCAGGAACAACCAACTGACGATCCAAGCGCATGCCGAGAATGTCGCTGGGACAGCACAGGCAAGGAAGTATGGGTATTCCTTCAGGAATGCGTTGTGACCAAAATATTGTGGGAACCGCTCTGTTGGTCTTGAGAGGAAGCCTCCGATAATGGGTCTAGGACGCGGTGTCAGGACGTGCAAAATAACCATGTAAGCAAGAAGACACCCACCCTAGGGTTCCACCTGTACTCCATGCGATGGGAAGATAAGCGTATGCCTGTGCGAGGTTCGTCGAGTCTGTGATCTCCGCGATCATACTCTTCAACACCCCGATGTTACCATTGAGTGCACCGTTCAGACTTCGACTGTGAAACAGGTGAGCAATAAGCTACCTAGCGATCGATAAAGACGTACCTGAGCACGGCACCCCAGAAGGTTTTTGATAAACCAAAACAATACATGGACAGGGATAATCCAAAGAGTCCTATCATGATTACGGGCCGACGACCGACATGATCAGACAAGCGACTCCAGTGAAGGACCGTCATCGCTTGTGTGGCGAAGAAAATCGATTGCTACAGATAATGCAGTCAGATAGCGTATGGGCACGAGTAAACTCGTGGCGTACCATCACACCGACATAGTACCCTACACGGGTCTCGTCGCCGTGCGTTATGCCGACATCGCGTATTAACTAGGTTGCAGGAGTCATATCAGGCGTCTGTAAAGTACAGGGAGTGCTATGGTACATACTTGTGGGGCAAAGGGATAGATGACCTGGTTCGTGAACGGCTCGGCGAGCTGAAGCACGATCAGGATGGAGAACTGGGCCCACGGCAGCGGCGTGGGCTTGCGCTTGCGCTGCTCGTCGAGCAGAGGAGTCTCTTCGTCAGCGGTCGTAGCAGTCATGATAGGAACGGTAAGAAAAAAAGGGAAGAGGGGGAAGGTGGTATAAGTTAGAGAGGATTATCCCGCTCGAGGACCGAAGGACGGTATATAAGGTATGGAAAGGTCATCCTGCCCAGAGCCGACAGCATCTGCGACGTTCCGAAGACACAAAAGTCCAGCGAAAACTCTAAAAGCGCCAGAAAAGCGTGGTTACGTAACTGCGCCTCGGCTATTCCGGTTTCCTTCTTGCACACTCCCTCCCGCCAAAAGAACGCAGCCAGCTCACATTCAACGATCTTCACAGCGAAAGAGGCTCACCAGGTGGCCCATTCTGGGGGTGCACACAGATAGCTCAGACGTGGCTCTAAAGCCGCAACCTAACCTACTCATATACCCACCAATGTCTCGCATGAATCAGCTATCGCCGAAGTGACTCGCTATGTGAAAAGAAGTCTGATACCCCTCTCTCTGGAAAGCATATCGCCCTCTGTGGGCAGGCGCTGCTCTCAGTACACCCGTCTCCATCGTCGGCACTGCGGATTGCCATCTTCCACCGCGCCTTTGGTCCCGTTCTTCGTCACAAGGTCAGCTTGCTAGCGCGCCACCTGTTCAACTCGCTGCCGGGATGCTCAATAGCTCTTTCCGAGTCACAATGAACCGCCTTTCCAGTTGAACAGCGGCTGGTCTCTTTGTTCGTCGCGCATCCTATCGTCATGGCATTCGACGGTTACCTTGGTGGGTTTGGTGATTATCGTCGAGCATACAAACTCTGTGGACGCCGACAGCTGCGTTCCTCAATTTTTACGAGCTTCCTTACGCCCGTGGCAAATGCAGACCACTCGGTCCCAACGGCACGACGCTCGCTGGACCAACGGAAGATGAGACCACCAACTGGCAGTCCCGCTGCTTACTTGCGTGGACGGACAGCCTCTGTGCAACGTTGCGCCAATCAATCCGTCTAGACAGGTCTAACTTCATGCAGACGAAATACGTCACCACTCTGTTGTGCTATCTCGTGTCTTTTGACTCCTTCTCGCTTCCCCCGCAATCGGGTTTTGATGAACCTTACTGGCATGCTTTTTCACAACTTTCACCTAATGTTGCGAATAGCTGAATGTTGTTTTCTGTGCAAACATCCATAGAATACGCATGTTTAACGACTTATCCGAGCGTCACAGATGCATCGGCGAACGCGATCACGTGGCGACTCATTAAACGTGTTGTTCCCCGTCGCGCGCCATCAGCGTGGAATTTCGGACACGATAAGTCATTCTGACTGACCTGGCCACTTGCCGACGTCCTTCACCTGGTGCGCGGCGCTATGTCCGATGTACCGACGGTCAACTAACATTTTCCTGCCGTAACTTCGTATTTTCGACGCTGATGTTCGCAGGGTTGCAGAGAGCGCGTCTCTCCCGCATGTGGGAATAAGATTGACCCCTCGGATGAATGCGTAGTGGCGTAAGCCTCTCATTGTTCTTTGAGGCAGCAACTCAGCGGGGTCCACTCGTAGGCGCTATGAATGGCCGTACGCCCTTCTTACACTCTGTCCACAACCACGCCATCTGCACTCTGACATCTTAAACCCCCACTAGGCTCTGATTTACCGTGCACGATGGATCAAGCTGTGCGAGGTAAATCTTCGTCATTTGTGGGCCACGGCGCCTCTGAACAACAACATGACATACCTGGGAACGTTAATGCCACGCCGCCATACAACGGCAGGACAAGTAAGTCCCATGTTCAATCTCGCGTTGTGTTATTATGATTTATTTGCCGCGGTCAGTTTACTCGGTGTCTCATCCACCTCGAGGTCCAGACACGACAGAATGGCATGACAAAGGGAAAGCAATATTTTCACCCGTTGAAGTGGACCGTTCCGGTCCAGGGCCATATCCGTGGTCGTCCGCAGTCGACAAGTTGCTGAACGTGAATAATAAGCCCAGAGATGATTCAAGGAAACGTGAGGCACCACAAGACATCTGCGAAGACGTCACAGACGAAGAGTGCGCCCCGAGTTCAAAAGATGGCTATGTTTATCCTACCAGCAATATGCGTGCAACTACGCCGCCCCCAGGTCTGAATGCCGGGTGTGATGACCCCGTTCCGATACCAGAAGGTGGCCGCAAGCGAGTGAAACTCACTATACGGGGTCCTAATCCCACGCACGAAAATCTGAGAGTGAACCCCGCAGCGGGGACCTCGCCAAAGAAACGCAAGGCTCAACTACCCGTAATATTAAACCCCCACGAAGAAAAACGTCTGCGTGAAGATGAAGACAGTGGTGGTGAGGCTCTTCGGGCACTTGAGGCGGGCGTGGCACGGTTTTTTCGAACAAAGAAGATCGGTGAGCACCATTGGAAATTTTGCATTTGTTACGGCACGGTTTCACACGACAGACGCAGCTCATTCAACACTGAGACGCACACCCTCACCGCCTAACGATTCACTAGGGTATGACGACGACGACGACGCTGCCTCTGACGACAGCGCATATCCATACCCAGATTCTCTCCCTAGCGAGGCGGACTATGACACCGACGACATCGACAACGACACAGAATATGACTACGACTACGACGAATATGACTACGAGACCCCGGGCCGCAATGACCCTCCTAGACTCGAGTGGCCCAAAGCCCTCTCGAACCATCCACGCGACAGACTGCGCCTCTACAAGACCGTCGTGCCGACGCCCCTCAACCCCGCACGTGCCACGACGCTGACACCGCTCGAGGTCCGCCACGCGTACGCGCTCGCATTCCGGCACAAGCACCCGCTCATGACGTCCGCCTATACCCGCCCCGCGTTCATCGAGCGGCAGCGATCGTGCGTGTTTCTTTCTCGCCGCGCGTCCTGACGCCACATACCAACCGTTCACTGACTTTCCTTTTCCGTACCCGTGCCATTTTTTTCCTTATCATGACGCGATCTGATGTTACAGAGACTGCGACAACGAGCTTTGCGTGCCCTGGAACGCGGTTCTACGCCCGGACCAAGAGCCGCGCGCCCAGAGGCGGTGTCGGGCATGCTTCCAAGGACACGGCCAGCCGCGTACGAGATGGCAGGCCAAGGCGAGCAAACGCTATCGCGCACAGTTGACCACGGGCAATCTTCTGGAGCGCCTATTTCAGGAGATGCATGAGCGTGAGCGCAAGACTCGTATTTACGACGATGGCGACTATGGCGTCGACTACAGTGAGGCATATGAGTGAGGTCTTGTCGCACTCGAGAAGATGCCGTTGAAGATCAGAAAAACTCAAGTTACGATAACACCAATGTCGAGTTCTGAAATCAAGATACCAGCAAGAAAGAAGATCATACTCCCACAACAGCCTGAAGTTGTTGCGACAATTCTGGAAACATTGTATCGATATCATCTGATTTGTTCCTGCTCCATTTGTTCTCGTATATGCTATTGTACACATCTGGTTTGTCCCAAACTACACGTAATTTGTATCGTTCTTACACCACTATCGTATGTGTTACCCTTCCGAACTCTTTTCATTCCAAAATTCCATTCAGACTCAGAATAAATTATAATACCTAGATAAGGGCAGTTTCTGTGCAGGCGCGATGTCCATCAGCTCTCCGTCTGCGCATACCTCGTAGTTCTCCGGGTCGACAGTCATCTTGGGCATGTGGTCGTTCAGCTTCATGTGCTTCTTGGTGACATTCCTGCAGTCCCGCACCGGCTCGAATCGCTTCTTGAGCCCATACGACGCGATCGTCCCAGAGTCGATCGACACCTGCGACACGAACGAGACAGAGTTGAGAGCAGCCGACGCGGCGTAGGAGCCCCACATCGGACGGCCGATGAATGGCTGCACGGTCGGGATGGACGCGTTGGCGTCGCCCATCTGTGACAACACGATACAGTACCAGGCGCGGATGCAGTGATGGAAACAGCGTCGGGGTGATGAATGATGGAGGAGTGATCAGTGATGTGCGACGAGCGTCGGGGCGGGTGAGACACGTACCTGCGCCCATGCGATCACGCCAGACTTGAGCACCATCTCGGGCTTCGTGCCGAAGTTCTCCGGCCGCCACAGGACGAGGTCTGCGAGGCGGCCCACAGCGACTTCCCCGACGAGGTGACTGATGCCGTGTGTGATTGCCCTGTGAAAGCATGGACAGCGAAGCAGGTAAAAGGAGGCTGTGCATCAGCGGGATTGCGAGGGAAATGATGCATGGTGTGTCACTCACGGGTTGATGGTGTACTTCGCTATGTACCGCTTCACGCGTCCGTTGTCGTGTAGAGAACTATCATGGAGATCTTTCAACGGCCCACGGAACTCACGCAGCTTGCTCGCGGTCCGCCATGTGCGGCTCACGACCTCACCGACGCGGCCCATCGCTTGTGAATCAGAGCTAATCATCGATATGGCACCGATGTCGTGCAGGACGTCCTCCGCTGCGACAGTCTCCGCCCGGATGCGCGATTCAGCGAACGCGACGTCTTCGGAAATGTTCTTGTCCAGGTGGTGGCACACCATAAGCATCTGAAGATATGTCTCAGTGCTATATTGTCGGTAGGTAAGAGAAATTGAATCACGCACATCAAGATGCTCATCAAGAGTGTTGTTGGTGTACGGACGGGTCGGATTGGTGGAAGAGGGCAGTACGTTCTCCAGACCACATACCACGATGATATCAGGAGCGTGACCGCCGCCTGCGAGAGCGATCAGGAAACACATGTGGTATATGTGCGCGCCCACTCACCAGCTCCTTCCGTATGGTAAGTGTGAATAGTACGGTTGCCGAACGCGGCGATCGTACCTGCGTGATATTCACATCGATAATGAGATGCTGAGCATGTTTAATCACCTTAATGCTTACTTTCTACAAAACCACTTTCGTTCAATGTATCTGTGTGGATGTTTATCTGTAGCAAAGCGTTAGGTTGGATTGATGGAGCTTGTTTAGATATCAACTAGGCGGTGACAAACCTGCACATCGTACTTATCTCCGACATCGAGGCAATTCGATATCGCAGCCGGTGTAGAGCCCCAGTCTTCATGCAGCTTCAGCCCTGCTGCACCCGCTTTGACGATATCCTCCAAGGCAGTCGGCCCAGAATCGTTGCCCTTTCCAGTGAAGGCGAAATTCATGGGCAATCCGTCGACCGCGGCAAGCATTTGTCTCATGTAAAACGGACTTGGCGTACAAGTAGTTGCGTTTGTGCCTGAGGACGGGCCAGTGCCGCCACCAATCATGGTGGTTGTACCCGCAGCAAGGGCTTCCGTAACTTGTTGCGGGCAGATGTAGTGGCAGTGGGCATCGATTGCACCAGCGGTAACGATGAGCTTCTCTCCTGCGATGGCCTCGGTACTTGAGCCCACGATAAGGCGTTCGTCGACGCCGTCCATAACATCCGGATTACCTGCCTTGCCGATGCCTACGATGACTCCATCTTTGACACCAATGTCGGCCTGGTACGTATGTTACCACTCTGGTAGACACGACTGAGAGCAGAAACTGCCACACCTTGTAAATTCCCGACCAATCAATGATTAGTGCGTTCGTGATGACGAGATCCAAAGTATCATGGGAGGATCTGTTGGTTGCCTGGCCCATGCCCTCACGTATCGTCTTACCGCCTCCGAACTTAACTTCGTCGCCATACACCGTCTAACTTAAGCTCGCATCAAGTTTCTTCGCCACCAGAAAAATCAGACGTACCATATCGCGTTCGACCTGTACCCAGAGGGCGGTATCGCCCAACCGCACGCGATCACCGACTGTGGGGCCGAACATCGCCACGTACGCTTCCCTGCTGATTTGGGTGTCTACAGATACCTCTTGCGCACCAGGTTCGGGGACATGTTGGAATCCCTTTTGCACTAACTCATCCACGATGGAGTCCAACCTTTCTAGGACTACAGGGCCTGATGCAAGATTGTTGCCACCTGATATTATCTTCTTTCCACCAATGGCGCACAGAGTGACCGTCTTGCCAATACCGGGCTCAAACCTGACGGCTGTTCCAGCAGCTATGTCGAGACGCATGCCATAAGCCAAGGACCGGTCGAATGCCATGGCTGCATTTGTCTCTATGAAGTGGTAGTGTGAGCCGATCTACGCGATTCAATGTATCAATGAGTTGAATAGCTTATATTTTACATGTTTACCTGTATAGGCCGATCGCCTTTGTTATGGACCCTAAGACGAATACGCTTTCGTCCGCGGTTGATGATGATAGGTTCATTCTCCGGAATGATGGCCCCCGGCATCTTGTCGCGCGCGTATTCAGAGTCATCAAGCGGCGTAAATGCATAATCTGGGGGGACAGGTAGAAAGGAACCGTAAAGAGCCGCCGTGAGATCCCCCGTCTCCGTGCATATAGGATCATGTACTGTGACTAGGAATACACTAAAGGCGCAAAAATACGGCAATAAGCGAGACGCAGACAGCTGACTTATGGTGCTTACCCGTCGACAAAGGTACCTTCGACTTGGATCTCGTGGAGGAGCGTAGGTACACCCGGGAGGACATGTCGCCGCCCGAGGAGGCTCTTGCCGTATTGCATCAAGTTTGCGACAGTATAGGTGCCATCGCGTATCCTTTCCTGTAGCTGGCTGGCAATGAGCGCAACGGCCTCCGTCTGGTTCAAGCGCAAGCCCCTGGCCAGCCGTTTCTGGGCAAGGAAGCCCGCCTGTGGGAGAGAAATCAGGATGGTCAGAAATGTCCAGCGTCGGCATTTGTGCGTGCCTGGTGCAACAGAAGCTTGTCCTGCTCTCTTGGAGAGATACGCATGTCCTTATTCCTGATATACTGGTCTCAGGTTACCCTACTTGACGGTGGTCGACCGACAGGAATCGAAGGCAAGCCAGGGCAGGCAGGCAGGTACATGAACGATAAGATAGAGACGCGCAGTGAGATCTAGATCTGGTCGTGTTTGATGGCGCATTGTTCCCATGTCGTCCTTTCCTTTCGTTCCACTTCGTCCAGCTGCCCGTCTTCCTTATACTCAGGACGCTTTTGCCTGTATTCCTCTCTCTTTCAAGTTATCTTTCCTGGGCCACCCTTTGTCTGACTTCTGCCTGATTCTCGGCGAACTCATCTCCGCTTTTCCGCATTCTTCGGCGCAGCAAAACCGTCCGCGATCCCTGGGAACACGCCCACTGCCCATTCATGCAGCTCCGGCACTGGCTAAGCATACGTTGCAGATAGCAGTGGGGCTGGCCGCCTTCGCTATGTCACAACAAGCAGTTCGATGTCGACCAATGATCATCGGCTGTGATGCGTCTGTGCAGTTCGCTCACATCTCAATTCAGATGTTCCAGTGGTCGTACTGATTGAAGCTATGTTTCGGGATGTCGTGCCTGATCCCAATAGTGCGTCGACATGGGACTCAACAGGTATCACAGGTCACCATCTGTGTCTCGAGTCATTGTCAACCAATTGCTCCCCTAGCCGCGTGGTCCCCTACTTGACGCTTTGCCGCTCACATCCTCCCCATGCATTCCCCAATTGTTGTCTTTGGCCGGTGCGTTCGAGCAGGTTAATTGTGATGGCTAGGATGCGTCAGAGGCTGACAATAGGTCAGTGGGTCCAATCTATTGCGTTGTGTCTGTGATTTCTGACCGTCTGTGACTGTACCTGCGACGCTTTGCCCGGATGCTGTGTGATCATCCTGATGTTGTCGCCCCGGTGCATGCCGCGACCTGTGCTATCCTGGGCGATGACGCTTGTGGCCTACATATAGACCCAGTCTCAGATCGGGCCTTTCTCTCCCGCAGCGGATCCCTGCGTAACGTCCTCTCCCCGCTGGTACCGCGCGGCTATCACGTCCTAGACCCTACAGAAGCCACGTGGCACTCTCTGCTAGCTCTTCCTCATACCCGTCAAGGAGAGTTTTGTTCTCGCCTGGCATCTTCACAGTTTTTCATCAACGCCGACCATCGTCTTACGTCGTCTTACCTACATCTTGACAATGGCTACCCAGACCTGCCAGTCTATATCTGTGGCCTCCGTGGCACCCCGGAAGCGCACCATGTCTTTTTCTACTCCCCAGCCTGCCAAGTCATCCCGACCCCTCCGGCGCAGCGGCTCGTACCTCTCGCTGTCGGACATGCAGACCAATAAAGCTGGGACGTCCGTCTCTCATATGAGCGAGCTCTGTTCGCCTTATACCCGTCCCCCGCGTCATCCCAAAGAGCGCAGGAGAAGCATCTCCCGAGCCTGCAGCGAGCAAGTCACCATCCGTCTGCAGTCGTCTAAGCCATCTACCCCGCCGCCCTCCCAATACAACATGTCCACCGTCTTCCGCACAACCTCGCCATTAGCTCCTATGCGTTCTATCCTTCCGCCCCGCGCTAGCTTCCCGAAATCAAAGGGAGAGCCTGACCTACATCGCGTCGCGATTACCACCTGCATGCGCATGTCCCCAGAAGGGCAGAAAATTCTGCATATGGGACCGCGCCTTGCGCTATCCATTTTTAACGCGACACAAGAGCTCGAGCGCATCGTTGCTTCGCAACGTGACTCGGAGGGCGATATCATTATGGTGGACGCGGACGTCTTCGCTGGGAACTCCTGGGTGACGTTGGACGACTGGGACATGATGGAGGAGTATTAGAAGCTGTTGGGAGGTACCACGTCGCTGGGCAGCTATCCTTGCTGCTAGGCTACTCCGAACACTTCGAGTAGAACGGCTTCTTTGATCATCAGCATCAATCCTGAGCCCATCTACACACTTCGTCTTTCTTCATCACCGCTGCTGTTTTTATTCTTATTCCGGGCTTCTCATAGCCGGTACATTTCAAGTAGACTAGACTCCGCGATACCACCTAGTAGTCAGACTTAGGATCATCACAACACAAAGTAGCGTAGCGTTCGCTGTAAAATATGCCAAACTGTAGCCCATAGCACACTTGTCTGTAGCGTCTCTTGTACATGCGAAAAACGACACAGTCGCTTCAATGTTCTTTCAATTTTCCAATACCCTTTGCCCAAACTACTTCCACATGGTCTTACTGCATAGCATCGGCAGAACCCACCTGTCCAATCGCCGTGCCAGGACCGCCTTTACCACGCCACAAAGACAGCTTGACGTAACTGGCAGCAAAGGCATGCGGAGAAGTAGACTGCAGTACAGTGCCTTCATGGCAACTATGACACAGCGCGGCCGATGCAATGCATAGATATGCAGCATAATTATTCCCTGCGCAGCGCAGCCTGTGCGATCGATGCGAATGCGGGGTAAATTGAATCCCATGGGGCACTTCATGGCCGTGGCGGCTGAGGGGTCTGGATGGGAAATCAGCTAGAAGCAATGACTGCAAAGAATTCGAGAGGTGAGGCGCAGACTCGTCTGTGCATAGTATGATGGGACGGTAAAATGAAAGGTAAAATCGGCCAATAAGTGCATGGACGACGAACAAAGATGGCATGATTGCCTGGATGATGACGGCCGTTTTTCTCGCTGTAGCATCTGTGATCTGTCCTTTAGTAGAGTTGCGCGGTCAGTCACGGGTCCCTGAGTTTCGCACTGTCCAACAGTTTCGAGCTCCTGCTTTCGTAAGACCACTCCGGCGGACCACCGAAGACCGTTAGTTCCCGCAGAGGATTCCCGCGTATATTGACTGAGATGCCGCAGAAGCGATATAACCCCCAATGCGCCCTTCTCATGGAATGCAATTGCCAAAGCCTCATCCGAGTACATAGTTCTGCTTCCAACATATGCTGCGGAAGCGAATGTAGACGATTTGGAGATGACCGAAATCAACGATCCCCGCTGTCACATATCCTTCGTGGAGCAATGTTGATCCTTGGGAGATGGGATACCAATGAAATCGAAACGGTACTATTAGAACCGCAGTGCTGCCGCAAACTTCTCTTGAAGACCGCCCACTGACTGAAGAAGTTTAATGACAGCTCTACGACGAAGATGTAAGGACTCAGGCGGAGATGCTGTTTCAGCACAATTCCAGCCTTTCACATAACAGATTCAAGCAATTTAAGATACATTAGTTGAATGTTGAACGTTGAATATTTGTTGTATCCTTGTTTGCGGTGTGCCGCAGTGCGCTGCTTCGGAGCCTGGAGGAGTCGGTTCGGGGACTACCAAATAAGGCGTAGTGCGCGACGCCACCACGCCGATCAATTGATCTCCGATGCCACGTGGAAGTCTCGATTCTAGATTCGAGAGTTTGCGATGCGAACCATCCGCACTGCTCGACCTCATTCTGCGACTCTTGCTGTTCACCGTTGTTGTCAACGAGTATATCCATTTCTTAAGGAATACAGCATATATGCTGTGATATCTAGCCTCGTGAGTGATTAATGTCACCCAAATTTCATTTTTAAACACTTAGCCACCAACGTCACAGTTCCGCTCGGATGTTGAGCTTCCTGAGACTATTCCGTCGGGATATCACAGTTTTATGGCCCAAGGTTAGAACTAGTGGTCGACGAGAGTTAGGTCTATATACGCCAAGACGAACACCATCTGTCTCACGTAAGTCGTCACACCACCAACGCGGAGCCATCTGCTTATCAGTTGATTGACCTAGTACGCAGGCCTGGATGGTGGCTGGCGTGTTCGCTAAGTGGTCTAGCAGCGTTATTTGCTCTCAGACGGCACTTTGGGCCCATTGGGCTTCTTTATGCCGACTCCAATGTCGTTGAAGACCAAGACGACGTGAGTTAGCGATGCATTGACCGTTCGTCCGACACGCGTTGACAGCCTGAGTCCCAAGGCTCGCCAGCCGGAAGTAGAACCCAGATATGATCCGCTAGATCACAAAGAGGTACGCTAAACATTGTGCTGTCAATGTATCATTGACCGCCATCCAATTATCGCACCGCAGGAGGTAGGGCTCGCCGAAACAAGCCGTAGGCGAATGATGCTGATGTTCTCTTGTAGAGCACCTGGCGAGGACTAGAACTGTTGAGAAGCTCGACGTCCATTCAAGCACTCTCTACCGCCATGGCATCATGGAAGTGGCCCATCTCGCTTGGATTTTCCGACATCCAATCACGTATCTCTGCGTTGTTCCTGGAACTCAGTTTAGGGCCAGGTTCCCTATACTCAGAGATATTAGACACGCCACCAGACCCTTGCATATACCCAGAAGTGGAATGGGACGCACAAGTCAGACTGGGCGAAGAGCTGTGTCTTGCCGAGCGAGCATTCCTTGGCGAACGACGGCGTACCATGAAGGCCTCGTTCGCAAAGCTCATAGGAGTGCCAGAAAATGACCTCAATGAACGTGACATCCCTATCGTCGCCATTGCTGGTTCTGGTGGCGGTAGGTCTTTTCGGCTCGTCCGCTCATTTTGAAATTGATGACCTAGCGCTGATACAATCCACGCTTTAGGCTTTCGTGCCATGCTGAATACCACAGGCTCATTAATTGCGGCAGACCGGACTGGTATCCTATCATGTACAACGTATACTGCGGGTGTCTCCGGTGAGTAGAGACCATACGCAAGTGACGAATCGGCTGTAAAGCGTATGGCAGGGAGCTGCTGGGCTCTTAGCGTTCTGCATTCTGGGGTAGCAGGCTCCTGGGATCCCTACACCGTGTCTCAACACATCCGAGAGCGCGTCAATATCAGCTATCTCGATCGCGCAACTCTGGACGCCCTTGTTACACCGCCAACGAATAAAGTGCGCATATCACCTCCTTTGCCTACGTCCATATCTCATGACATAGACAGTACTTGCTGGTACGTTTGTATTTCATTGATAGGTCCTGATCATAACATTAGCTCCGCCAGGCGAATTTTCTGCGCAAAGCCTCTGGACCTACGGGTGCTGTTTCTCTGGTGGACGTCTACGGAACACTGCTTAGTTCAAGACTCTTTATACCTACCGAACTTGACAGGTTGGATCCGCGGTACCTATCTCTACACTTGATGCGCCGTAGCGTCGACAAAGGTCAATTGCCTCTACCTATATTTACGGCTATCCAACACGGTACGTTTCATTAATGACATTATAGCGTACATCTGACTCGATGAGCTGCCTTCCCAATTCAGTTGTAGAGACGGATGAGACTACTGCCAGACGTGGTGTACTAGCCAATCAGACCGTGGCCGTTGACAAAAAGCATGCAGCCATTCTGGACCAGGCCAAGATGCAATTGGAGCAGTCCATTCGCTGCCTCTGGTATGAATTCACACCGTACGAGATTGGATGCGATGAAGTGGGAGGTCAGAGTTTCTGACCGAAGACACCCTATACGTACTGACACCGACGAGCAGCATGGATTCCTTCATGGTCCCTAGGACGACGTTTCCAGCATGGAAAAAGCGTCGAAAAACGTGTACGTATTGCGCTTACCCTCGTGCTTCCATCTTAAACTGAAATTCTTCCTTGCCCGTAGCCGGAATTGGGGTTAACCATTTTGACTGGGTAAGAGGTCCAGCTCTCACAGCCTCTCGACTGAATATCATGTGCCCAGGATCTTTGGATCGGCATTTTGTGCTTCTCTCAAGGTAAGGGCGCAGCCGTGAGAGCGGTTACGTGACAACCTGAACAAAGTTTACTGCGCTATTAGCATTATTTCCAGGAAGTTCAGCCTACGCTCAAACTTTTACCTGCGCAGTTGTACGGATGGCTGTTAGATATCGTCTCCGAAAACGAGCAAGACCTCGGTCTTATACACCCTGTACTTCCCGATCAAGTAAGCAGACATCTTTACGGGTGACATATCTGATACATGTCCCTGACCACTGATACCCGCCGGCCTAGGTACCGAACTATCTCAAGGGTCTGGATGGTCAATTACGCAAAGGCAGTCCACAAGTCCTCACTGAGAAGGACAGTATAAGCTTCATGGTAAGCGTTCAACTGCATGTATCATCGTAGCCATCGTGCCCTGAATTATGGCACGTATAGGACGCTGGAGGTGTGCACTATCCTTGAACAATTTCATAGGCCACTCACGTTCTGTTATCGTGGTAGCTGAACTCAACATACCTTACTACCCGCTTTTGCGACGAAATGTTGACTGCATCATTGCGCTAGATGCTAGTGCAGATTCTCAGGTAGGTTCAATGAGTAGTGCGATCCCGTATCTGGTGTGACATTTGCCCACAGGATCTGTGGTTCACACGCGCTGAAGGTGCTCCAGAATTAATTTATCAAAGCGTGTACGTAGCGCTGATTCATACAAAGAAATGGCGATCAGACGAGGACTTCGAACCTGGCCCAAGGGTGCCCGATGGCCCACGGAAGTGAGATTAAGTGAAAACACCGACAAGGGAGAAGACGCATATCAAACTACCAAACACGATAAAGCCGCGCAGGAGGCTTCTCGCAAGCTAGCAGAGACGCAAGAGTCCGAGCTCGCGGGACAGACCAGTAGGCAAGACACGACAGACTCGCGCGAGATACCGCAAGGTCAGCCGGATTTGGCTAACGTTGTCTGTAATGGCGAATTTCTGATAGCTTCACGGAATACCAACTGAGCAGAATCAGCAGGCTCGGAGACCGCTTCCAGCACTCCGTCACTAAGATCCTGCGAGGTTTGGATTGGCTCGTCTCGTGCAGAATCGGGAACGTCCCGACTGGATGACTTGGACGAAGATGCTCTCTTACTACGAGATGGCATAGGCGTCGTCTACATTCCGCTGGCACCAAATGAATCGAGAGTTCCGGAATTTGATCCGTTTGCTATCTCGACATGGAGGAGGGAAGTGAGCCTCGAGGAGAGTCAATCGTTGCTCGACGTTGCACAGGTATGCATCACCGCAGATGTATGAGCGTTTCTGACAAATCGTATCCATATGGTTGGTCTCACAAGGCGAACTTTGAGAATAGCAAGGACAAGATCATTAGGCTATTACGAGCTACTTGGCTGCGGAAGAAGCGGGAAAGAGAGCAGAAAGAATGGAAAGATCGCTTTCTTCGGATCGGAGAGCACCTGCAACGGGATATGTTCTGACCTGGCGGACATATGGCCGATGGCATGACTTTGGTGATACAGATAGAATGTACAATCCATCTACGTATGTACGATGCGGCAAAAAAATACATGATACGCCGTCTGACGCTTTTAGCCTGTTTTGATTCGGGCGGGGACTCACGTTCAGATGGTGGCGAGTATATTAGCAAGAGGCGCCTCCATCTCTTCCGCGTTCCCTATCCATCTGATAGTTTTGTCTCGCGGGGTAATGATAAACACTAGAATGAACATGAGTACATCGGCAGTTTATCCGCACCGCCCCGCACTTACCCAATGGAATGGAGATATTCTTCCCCGGCTTGAAAAGGGCTGATTTACGGACAGCGTTAAATTCCGACAGATGTCATTGGCAATATCTATGCACGCACCGTTGATTGCGACACGCCTTACGTCTACGAAGACAGGAAAGTTCATATCCGGGCGCGAAAGCACGAAATTCTTCACAGCCGTGATGTTCGTTTCTGCATTGTTGAAAATGCCCTCGTGGTTGAACGAGATAACCTTCATGCCAGGGCGGTTCGCAATGGCGGACAAATGGGGAAAGACTCTATGACATGGCTGATGGACATTGTGAGATCGGGAAGCATGTCGAACTTAACAATTATGAGGACTTACGCGACACCAGCTGTGGGGATGAAAGGACGTCAAAGGGAGCGCGTGGATAGTATGGGCGTAAAATCACTCACGTTGCCCAGTATTCTATGAGGAGAACTTTGGCTTCGCGCCAGCCCGTTACGTTCCCTCGTATCGGCACAAAAGCCGTCTCATCGTCGAGCCATTCCAGGTCGACTCTTTTACCCAATAGCGGGCTCGTCCAACCAGGCCGCAGAAATGGCGGTGGACCTTTTTTGAGTTGGGCCTCCAAGGCTTCCCAGGCAGGCAAAAGGTTTTTAGCACGGAGCGCGTCGATTACAGCCCCGCTGTGACGCGCTTTGAAATCCGCTATACGACGTAGCTCAGTAATGTAGACCACTAGCCAGACGTGCGGTAGAATACTGACCGACGGCCGCGTCCCACTTGGCTGCTCGGCGCGACTGAGCCAGACGTACACAGTGAAGCTGCGAGCTACGCACCTTGGTTCCATCGGTCCTCGTACGAGTCTTGGAAGGCAGTCCAAATACGCGTCCGATAGTCGTTCATCGCCGCGGCCTCTTGAGGGCTCGCAACGTCAGGGGCTCTGGACATGATGGGTAAGACGGTGATGCGGTCGTTAACGACAGCGAGAAGGGATACGGATATGCTGGATGAAGAGCCGTTGTCGGAGGCAGTCTGGTGAGGGCGGAGGAGGGAACACGACTTACTTATATAGGGTGCCATATCTGCTTGGGTCTCGAAATTTCAGTTCCGCGTCAACCAGGACAGGTTGTCCGGGTATGCAGACATGGCTTCATGGCGGACTATCTGCAAACTAGAAAGAGAGTGTGATAAAGTGTCAGAAAGTCTGAGCAGGATTCTGGACTGCCACATGCGTTTCATCAATCAATGGGATCAGACCTGCTAGAATTCGGCGCAGTGACGCTTGTAATATCCATCATCGTGTCTTGTGCATAGAAGCCGTGTAAGCGTCGTTCCTGAGACCAGGACTCGCATCATGTGTTGATTCGATGACTCATCTGCTCGTACTGTAGCTATTAGCGATGTGGCGCACAAAAGACAAACCGACGCAAAAAGCAAGATAAAAAGCAAAAAATAACGGATAGACAAGGGATTGGAACCCCGGTCCTTGTACGCGTGGAATAGGCGCTTCACCACCACTCCACACTCATTCTAGATTTTTGAAGTTGCGTACTACACAACGCGAGGCATGAGAGCGATGTCCCCCTGTAAAGCAAATCCGAGTCTATCTTGCCCTCGCGCCGTCTGATCAGCATACGCACAAGCCTACCTACGGAATAGGGACGTACCGACTTCCCTCCCACGCCCGTCTACCTTCATTGGCAGAAACAAACATTCTTGGGCCCATTCTCTAACCTGAGGGTGACAAGATGTATGCATGCTGCAAAGGACTTCCATCGGCAGTAGTATCATCTGGTGAAAGTAATACCGAGGAGACAGATTGGGCGTAATTAACCGCCACGACAGTCATACAATGCTTTCGTATTCGTACACAGTAGGCACCTGCTGCTCAGACCTCCTTCCACGTTCACCGGCACGGCTCAAGCATAAGGTCCCCAAGGCCAGAAGATGGGTACGGTTCTGTCAATCGTTGGCGCACAATATGGCCACGATGAGACGAACGTGGAGCGCCACGGGAGGCCCCAAAGGTATGGACGACGAGCAATGAAGAGTATCAAGAAGCGAATGAAAGCGTCAGTAGAAGATCGCAGTCAGCAGGGGTGAGTACCAACCGCTTGTAATGATCCCATTCTGGGCCGGCAAACTTCTTGTCACCAGCCTTCTGCATCAGAGAGGTCAGCGGTCCGTACGCGGCTGGTGAGAAGTCCAATCCAAAAAGTACAAATGACTGCTGGGGAAACGCCGGATCGCAGTCCGCCGCTGACTTCAAGTTCCACCAAGTCATTAGAGAACGGGTGGAGCCTTGAGATCAACAGGTCGAAAAGACGATGGTGTGACATTTGAACCCGAAATACAGAGAGAATGGCGCCCACTCACCTCCAATGGCGGAACTCCAGAGACCTTTCTGAGTAGGAAATAGGTCGTGATCGGGGAGACTCCAGCAATCAACCACATCAACCGAGGAACGTAAGACGTGCTTAAAGAGGCTGTCGACAAGGCCCAAATGCCTGTCCATACCCCCACCTCTCCGACATAACTGCAACACGTCCGTCAGTATAGCGTCCGACGTGATGATGATTTGACAACAAGATCACGGAGGATAACAGAAACACGAGGAGATTAATGAGATGGGGTACCGATCCGACAAACGAAAGCATAAGGGCTTGTCTGACATACTTTGGGTGTCGGCTAACGCTCCAGAGCCCACCCGTAATGAACTTCTCGTCGTGTTCCTTGTTATTCTTGCGATGGCGCCATGTCGCTTTCTGTTTATCGGCAACTGGATGGATTCATTAATCAGAGATAGTCCGCATGAAACGATGTCTGCGCCTCCTCGTTGTGCATGGAAGAGTACGGTTGCGGATGAAGGGTCTTCTCATATTGCCGACCTATGCAAGACCTGTCCAAACAAATAACGCGTACCTATTTCAAACAACCACGAGGCCGCAAATAGTGCGGTAGAGATGTAGTCGCGCGGACCCAACGGTGGATGGGCGGCGGCAGGCAGACTGTTCACCTAAGCGATGGTGAGATAGATCCAGATAGACTTAAACATAGAGTTCTATTACACACAAGATAGACTGGAAGGCCAACCAGGAACACCCATGTTGCTACAAGCGATGCAGTCAATTAGAAGACTCGAACGAAGAACTGATTTCGCACACCTTGAGCAAACCAGTACATGGCAAACTTTGAGGGTTGATGTTTGACCTGATCGAAGCGAGAGTCGCCTCCGGCCTTTATTGCTCTCTTTTGGGAAATATTGAATCAATCTAATGAATCCGAACTAGAGTAAGAACGATACATACTGCTACAAGAAAGCTGCCCAATCTAATGCTCCATAGGCCCACGCAGGCACTAAGAAGAAGCTGGCGTGGAGCGAAAGCGGTCAGTTTGGGGAGAGTTGCGCCGGGGACGACGTCCCAAAATTTTGCCTTGAGACTGGGATAATACAAAGATATCAGCGTCGTGGACAGGAAGCCGGCAGCGCCTCCTAGATCGTAGTATTTCTCATTCGCTTGGGGTACAAAAATGATGGCAAGTGCTGACAATGTAAAATTTACAGGTAAGTTGTGTCGTGATTCGCAGGTTTCGGAAGATACGTATACCTGTCTGTAGGCTGTATGCGCTTGCCATCGCAGGTAGTATACGGGAGAAAAGCGGCATGTCTGTCAAGATATATATGGTTTTTAACGGTGTTATTTTCAGCTTATTTCAGTACTGGGTGCGATAATCGAGCCTGTATGCACTACAAAATCGAGGGGTGAAGATGGCGGTCGAGAGGCAAGAGATGCTGATGACGCGGGGATCCAACCACTGCAACGGATCGGGTTTGCCACGTGGGGGCGCGACGCGACGCGTCGCGTCATGTGACGTCATCGAGTTTGGCGTTTGTTGGCGTGGTAAACGGGTGGACTTAAGCCCAACCCACGGCTTAAGCAGAAAACATAGGATATGGCACCTCTGACAGGATTTTCAAACTCTCACAAGCATTATGTCTTCCCCAGAGAGAACGCAAGCTATTCAGGCCAACGCTCACCCAGAGGCGGAATTAAAGCAAGGAGAGCATTCAATGATACCTCATCCGCCACCCGAAGACCACCGCCCAGATTTCAAACCGATTCCCGATACCGGATGGCGAGGAGAACCAGATATACCCAGTCTAAATGGAGGCGATGGCGAATTTGATTTCTTGGCTAAGCCACCATACACATGGCAGAGTAAAGGAAACTTGTTCCAGGCCAAGTATACTTCGTAGGCTAACTCTTTCTCGTTTCTGCGTGAAGTGCAGTACTGACCATTCTTAAGGAGTTGTTGGTGCGGAAACCTCGCTTTTGAATTTCACGGAAATCCAGTGGATACGAAGCATTGTCATTGCCGGCAATGTCAACGTCTGCACGGCGCCCCGTTTCAGTGGGCTGTGATTTTTCCGAAGGTACGTTCAATCCTTCGCGATATTGGTCATCGCTCACATAAAGACCGCAAACAGACGTCTGTTCGAATGACCAGAAATATCGACAATAGCTTGCACTTCTTTAGTACAGAAACGCGCTTGGGCGAGCATTACGTCCCTTGCAAGGTACGAAGTGACTGATAATATCCTTTGAATATGACTGACTTAGCTGTGTTCTGTCGCATTAGGTCTCTTGCAACCAATGCCGCGCTCCTATGTTTGACGAAGGCCGCCAAACTGTCCTTGCCTATCCAGGTTCCTTCAAGTTCAAGGATGGGAAAGTACCCCGCGACTTCCAGCCCACCGCTCACATATTCTATAGTGAAAGGTGCGACTTAGTGCCATAATCGCTTGCTGTTTACAATGAAGATATTCATCGGCATTACGAAGGGTCATGGACGTACCGGATGGCATACCGAAGTGGTCTGAACACAAAGGCAAAAGCGAGCTCATGCAAGAAATGAGCGCAGATGAAGGGCACGTTTCTGCCAACTTCATACGAGCGAGGCGTTCGCTGACCTCTGTTTCACATACAGAATTATGCCGAGATACAAGGGATCCCAGGATGCGACTCACAACAGAACGCATAACAAGGAGGGAAACAATGAGACGCAATGATCTCTGCGTAGCACTCGTCCTCGGACTTGACTGTCCCATCATCCGACTCGTATCGGGTCCTTGATAGAATGATGTGTAGGATATTTCCAAGCAATATTACCGCATTGTGTACGTCTCACACTGTCGGATAGAGTGGTGCGCCAAGTTTGCGGTATCCGGAGACAGCAGGAAATTCGGCTAAGCAGCCATTTGTGCGACACCACTTGGACTGCCACAGGAACGGACTCTCGCGCTGGTCGCCGCTTGCATCAAAGTTTCCTGAGAAGAAAAGATGGACAGGGATGCTGAAAGCAAAGCGTAACGCCAGTCTCCGATGGCGGGGTGGAGGTACTGTACAGCACGACTCGTGCCAGAAAGCGTGACAGAATACCGTAACGCAGCAATGAGCGTGTCTCATTCGCGCGTTCGCGGCTTTCACGGGTTCCTTACTAACCACCACCTAGGTCCGCCAGCACCGAATTCCAAGCTCCCGCTATCAAGCTCAAGCTCAAGTCTATCTCAGCTTTCATTGAATTGTTGTCAACGACACATCCTTCATACATTCCCGTGAACATAAATCGAGCTTCGACACATGGGATCTTCGACACATGAACAGGCCCCTAGTAGTGTGGGTATAACGCGTACGACCTCATAACAAAGAAACGGCACGTGGTGGAAAGCGAAGGAAAAACATTTGGGCTACAAAGTGCGGATGGGGCTCACCTACAAATACAAAGCGCAATATCTTGGATGTATGGTAACGGGTAACGGTATGCTAACACGGATCCAGCTCGAGGTCCTCTCCGGTATCCGGCTCACCCTCCGCGTCGATGTCCTCTTCGCCCTCCGCGTCCTCCTCGCCCTCTGCGTCAGCATCGACCCCTCTGTAGGCCGCAGCAGGAAGCGCCTTCGATGCCACCGCGGCTGCCGCAAGGATGCTCGCACCAGGCGCGTCCTTCACATAAATACTCATCTCCAGCTCAGGCTCCACCGAGTGCGCGTGCGCGAGACCGTTCCGAGTTACATCAACGTGGCCGGCCTCTAAACCAAGCTCGACGGCGACTCGTGCCTCCTCTTGCTCCAGCTCTGCTTCGTCGTCCGGCTCGCCCTCTGCGTCGAGGTCGCCCTCCGCATCTAGGTCGCCCGTGTCTATTTCTCCCTCGGCATCTACGTCGTCCGGCTCGCCCTCCGCGTCGTCGTCGTCCCCTTCGACACCCAGTCCGGTCGCAAGCTTGCCAGGCTCGGTGCCATCAAGCAGCGCATGGATCGTGTAATTCTCGGCCACGGCTGTCGTTGGCGAGACATCGACATCTTGGCTTGCGACGCGCCCATGCACCTGGACTTGCTCAACGACGGTCACTGCGGAATCGGGCACTTCTAGCTGGCGTAGGACGGTAGTGGGGGAGACTTTACCAGGTTGCTCTTCGACCGCGCAGATGGTGTCGTCGCTTTGTCCAACGCTATGTCGACTTGTCGCGCCAGTAAGGGGCGTGTCTACATCCTCCTCCTTCACGTCTTCCTCTTCCTCGCCTTCTGCGTCCACATCTTCTCCCTCCGCATCCGCTACGTCAGCAGCAGCCTCGTCAGCCTTCTTTGATCTGAGGCTCCTTCTGGACGACGCGACAGAAACCGCCTTGGTCTTGCTCGGGCTCTCAGACTCGGCAGCCTCGTTCTCGCCGGGAGGCAGCGACGACCGACCATCCACATCCTCCGCATTCACAACACTCTTCGGCAGCCTCGACGGCCGGCGCTGGTTCCGAGGCCGCCTCGCCGAAGAGCTACCCTTACCAGACGAGCGGCGACTCGGGGCCGGTCGACTCGACGTCGCCGCCTGCTTCTGCGAGCGTGTCCGCGGCAGCAGCGGCGGGGGCGGCGACGGAGACTGCACACGCCTGCGCTTCCGCGGCGAGGGCGAGTCCTCACTCGCCGCCGCAGACACCTTCGGCAGCGTCTGGTCCGTATTCGACCTTGACCGCAGCTGCCGCCGCGCCCGCGTCTCCTCCTTCGCTAGCTGCGCCGCCAGCGCCGCGTCGTCCGCGGTCGCGTCCGCGCCGTGCTGCTTGCGCGCGGGCGACCGCGCACGGGGGCGCCGTCTGTTCGCAGCCGCGGCCGCCTTCTGCGCCGAGCGCGTGACGATCGGCGACGTCGACTCCGCCTGGGGCCCGAGCTGCCTGCGGCTCCGTCGCGTCGGAGTGTCCACGGCGGGGAGCTCGTCGTCCACCAGCGAGGCGACCGACTTGTTCGGCGACGGGTTCCGGACGCGCTTCGTCGAGGACCGCACGGGCGTCCGTGCGTCCTCCACGTTGTCCTCGTCGAACAGGGCAAAGGCAGGTGAGTCCTTACGACCATCAGGTCCATCGATATCCAGACGTGGCGTCGCCAGCCCGAGGGGCGTCGCAGCGGCTGTGTCGACAGCAGAGTCCGGGCCCGTGCCGTCCGTGACGCTGTCCGGGACGAGGGCCTCGGACTTCAATGTGCGCGCAACCAGGAACGGGCTCCATTTCAGGTTCTCAGGTTTGAGTTTCAAATAGCCCTTGGCCTCCCACGTAGCTAAATACGTCTTCACCGCCTCTGGGTCCCAGTCGATTTGATACGACGTGGGCGCGACGAACGGCGCCTTCACTTTGTCATCGTCATGGGTGACTTGACGCTGCAAGTGTTTCCTGGCTATGCTCTTCCTATTCTTGTTGAACTTAATGGACTGCCCTGGTAGCGGCCGCGGCGTCGGCGGTCGGTCGAGTACCGTTATCATCTTCTGCTGTGTAAGGGTATTATACACGTCCTCGATGGTCATCGAGGTGGCTTTGCTGATGTCTGCGGACCGAATTCAATATAACCGTGGAGGAGATTACCTGGACTGACATTACCTTCGAGGCTTGGATCATCTGGGGCAGAAGCGAGATATCGCATGATCGCGAGTGTCCAATACTTTCTATATCCAAGTGCACCAAGAGCAGATAGCGGCTTTTCCGGCGAACCTGTCCGCTGCTCCTTCTTCGATAGCAAATAACCTGTACCGAACAGTAGATCGGTTAACAACATCCCCTCAGCCGAAAGACCCCACTTACTAAAATCGATAAGCAAGTTCCCCCACCCCTGTCGCTGCCTCACAGGGAGCGTCATGATGCAGCTGACGTTGTAGTCCTTGGGGCTGCGCTTCTCCTTACTGAAATATCCCACGAAGCGCGCGCCGCCGTCGTCCACTTCCGTAATGACATAGAACAAGAACGGCTCGACGTCGTAAAACAGCGACTTGTGGTCGAGAAACATTTTCGAAAGTAGACACAGGTTCTGGCAGTAGATTTTGTTCTTCCGCCCGTCGACCTCGAAGATCGAGAGAGCGCCGTCGCGGTAGATCTCGTCGCCCGGCGGATGCCGCATCTTGCATTTCATCTACGTCGATTCCGTCAGAAGCTGCATTTCAACTGAGCGTGATGGTAGGCTTACTCTATGTCGTACAGCACTGAATCGGCTCTTCATGTACTTCAGACAGAACTCGCAAATCCATAAGCGCCCGTCGGATACGTTCATGTACTCCTCCGGGAACGGCGCGTCGAACCAAGTGTTGATATCGTACTCGCCGAAGCGAATGTGCTTTATTCGCTGACCCGTTACCGGCTGGACCGTTGCAGAAAGGGGTGTAGATGGTGCTGGTGACGTCGAGGCGCCGGGAGTGACTATAGAAGTCGACTGGAAGGAGAAATTATGATGTGATCGTAGAGGTCTTGAAGATGGGCCAGCCATGGGAGAGTCATCGGAGACTGCAGATAGTGGTGGTTGTACCTGTGCTACTTTCTCCTGTATATGTTATATCAGCAAGGCAATATTGAAGAGTAGCGAATGTATGCGCACCTCAGCCGCCACCCTACTCCGTTCCATCCACTGCTTGTCTATCTCCGTTATAGTCGTCTGCGAGACGTCGCGATCTTGTGGCGACAAAAACTCGTCAAACATCCCTTCCTCAGGTTCCTGTTCCCGCTCCTTGCCCTTTCCTCTCGTTGGCAGCTTGAGACGAATGGTCGGTAGTTTCGTAGGTGGCGGGGGTACTGGTGACGAGAGGCGAAGCCGTGGTCGTTTTAGTGGGCGGCTTCGTTCCGGCGAGGTGACCTCTTCCACTTCCACTTCCTCCTCTATGGGTGTCTTGCCTCGGTGGCGAGACTTCCGTCGCGCGTTGCGCTTCGTGGAGGGTGAAGCCTCTGTGTCGATCTCCGACTCGTCCGTAGCAGTTGCTCTGGCTTTACCTTTCTTCTTACTCCTACTACTTTGCGTCCGAGGGGCGCGAGACGACGATGCGACCGAAACTTCGCGCACGGCTTGTTGGGGTGGACCAGCTGCAAAGAACTCTGGTTCCGACAGCTCTGGCGGTATTTGTACTCCAGAAGGTATCTCGAGTGGCAGGGGCACTCCCTGAGACATACACGGGGGACAAAACCACTTCTCTTCCTCCGGCGGCATCTCCTCTATGGGTGGCATCAAGCAATCCATGTGCCAGCCTACAGACTGTTAAGTAGTGACGCTACCGGTCGAATTCAAAACATACCTCGATCGCATGAGTCGCAAATCAGCATGCGTTTCTGTATGAGCTGTTAGTTCTGACGACGTAACAGAAGTGGTTTGTCGACATACATCGTCACCCTTGCCGCATAAGGTGCAGGTCTTGTGCTCGTTACATTGCCACTCGTATGAACGAACCACACTGTCGATGTGTGCCAGGTTCATACATGTTGGATGCCCTGGGATGGATGTTAGTTTGGCTGCATCGTCCGTGCAAGGCCAAGTTATTTCATACCACTTCTTCCGCACTCCGAGCAAGATATCATGTGCTCGACCTGCCCAAAGTTGTTGCGTGTATCGTTACCTCCACAGAACCCACAGACTGCCTCACGCTTGTGCTTGCGTTTCTTCTTAATGGGTTTGGGAGGACTCTCGAGCGGAACCTCTATGGGAGGGAAGTAGGAGGGTTGAGGAGCAAAGGGATCGCCTTGGGGACCCGGGGAGTATTGCATGAGATGCTGAACGGGAGGCTGCTGTATAGGCTGAAGCTGTACGGGAATCTAGAGACCAAAATATCAGCCTCCGCCTAACTAAACGCGACTCATTAGACCAGTTCCGCGTCGCGACGCGTACATGTTCTGGCGTCAACACGGCGATGGGAGATGGACGAGAATAAGCACCTGAAACCCCCTCATCTTCGCATCCTCCTCGAGAAGGGCAGGGTCCAGTGGTAGACCAGTCAAAGCGGGATCAATGGGAATGTCATCGCCGGGACTGAATGGAGTGCCTTGATCCTCAGATTCCGCCCGTTCGTAGAGGGCAACGTTGGGAAAATTGAGGCCTCGCATGCAACAGTGCGTGCGGGAGATGGAGGCAGGAGGGTGGCGGGGAGGAGGGGATGTTCGTCGTCGACGTCGACGGCGACCTGGGGTTTAGTTGTTTGGACACCAAACAGAGACTGCATTTGGTAATCAGCCTACGGCGTGGGAAGGAAGGGCTAAGTAGGGGGTTATCCCGAAGTTATCGTCAGATAAGCCTGCCTTCTGATGAAAACTCTGTGGAAAATCGCCGGTGGGCGGTGTCACTGCGATCTTTGTTACACGGAGGCCCACACGAGAGTGGAACAGCGTGCAGCCCTAGACAGCCCCATGAGCGACAGAAGAGGCCCCCGGCGACGGTCTGTGCAGTGTCCGGGCTGGGGGCACGTGGTCGGCGTCCGTGCGTGGTTGGCGCGGAGCCTGAACGCGGGAGCAGGCCTGAGTCCGTCCTGCGCTGCTGCTGCGAGCACGACCCCTGCTCGTCGTCAGACGACCGCGAACGGCTGTGGGTGTCGAGCGGCGCCCTGGAGACGACCCAGCGGAAACGGCCTTCCACGACGTCCCTCTGTCGCCGCGGTGAGCCGATGCCGGGCACGGAGATGGACGTGCGGGCGGCATGGAGCTCGAGCTGGCTGACCCTCACGTCCACGCCGCGGGGCATGGTGATCTCGGTGGTTGTAGGCGAGGCGGTCTGTACGGCAGCCGTTGTGCGACGAACATGTGTAAAATACGCGAAACCGGACGTGCTGGGGTCGCTGCTTAATGACATGCCGGATTTCGTGAAATGCAGAGAATAACATTGTCTATCCCGGCGAACAAAGGCCTCTCTGCACTGTCTGATAGCCCCCAATAAATACCGCAATAAAATGCTGGAATATGCGAGTAAGATTCACAGTGGCTGGTGGCTCTTCGGCCAAACAACAAACAGGGTCCGTGGGCAGTTGCCGTCTAGCGCACGAGTCTCGAGTCCTCTCGTTTCGCACTGTCACGGTCTATCACTCAGATAAACCCTTCCCCCTTCCTCTCTTTCACCACAACCACCACGTCGTCCACAGCGACCCAGACGATGCAGGCTGCGCTGCAGCTGGCGCCGCCACTGCTATCGCAGTACTCGCACTCGACCCTCACCCGTGTGCCCAACTCCAATCCCACCGCCATGAACACGCCGCCCGTCCCACAGCGCAAGCGCAAGCGGGCCCAGCAGTACACCGTCAACTACAGCGAGGTCCAGGAGGTCGACAACACCGGCAGGCTACGTGACTACATCGTCATCGAGGACACGCCCCCTCCCCCGTCCACCGTCTCGCCGGCAACCACCCACCTCTATTCCACATCGTACCAACCCCCGGCCTTCTCCGGCCCCATTCGCACCAGGGCCCGTGCTGCTGCTGAAGCCCAGACACAGTCCACGAGCTCTTCCTCCGTCGTCGCACCACCCACCAAGAAACGGAAGCGGGAGCAGGTTGATCTTCCAGGCGCTGTCGTGAAGAAGCCTGCCACCAACGGGCATCTTCAGAACCTCGCTAATGCCACCAACAAGTCCTGGGCGAGCGGCAGCGGCGTCGCCCAAGACGATGTGAGTCCCCCGTCTGATCACCTCTCTCCGCCCCTCGGCTTACGCTTTTGCCAGGCGTCCAAGGAACAAGTGCCTTGTGATGATAAAGAGGGACACTACATCATCGTCCCAGACGACATGATCTACCGGCGTTGTAAGTCCCAGCTTGCCCCCGTCTATCGAGCGGTCCTCACGTCGTGTTGTAGATCGCACCGTTCGGCTATTGGGCCAGGGTACTTTTGGCAAGGTTGTCGAGGCCGTCGACACCGAGACCAACAAACGAGTGGCTATCAAGATCATCCGGGCCATCCCCAAGTACCGCGACGCCAGCAAGATCGAAGTACGCGTCCTCCAAAAGCTCAAGGATCGGGATCCATTGAACAGACAGTGCGTATCTACCCTCCTAAATCCGCTCCCTGACCTCATGCTGATGCGTATTTATAGCAAATGCATACACCTGCTTCACTGGTTCGACCACCGGAACCACATATGCCTCGTCTCCGAGCTCTTGGGGATGTGTGTCTACGACTTTCTCAAAGAGAACGATTTTGCTCCTTTCCCACGGCACCACATCCAGTCATTCGCACGGCAACTGCTGGGTAGCGTGGCGTGTATGTTGTCATCATGATTTGCCTCATTTGGTACACCTCGCTGATACCCCCTAATCAGTCCTCCACGACCTCAAGTTGATCCATACGGATTTGAAACCGGAAAACATCCTGCTCGTGCACAACGACCACAAATTTGTTCAGGTACCGGTCCCTGGGAAGGTCTGCCCATTTCCGGCGTGTTCTGCGGACATGGACTGATGCGCATCACCGAACCTACAGCGCAACGCCCCAAACAGAGTCAAGAGGATCCTGAACTCGACCGACATCCGTCTAATCGACTTCGGTTCTGCTACATTCGAGGAGGAGTACCACTCGAGTGTCGTTTCGACTCGTCATTACCGAGCCCCAGAGATCATTTTGGGTATGTCCTTGGCTGACGTTGCATTGCGCGAAACTGTATGCTGAGCGTTGTCTAGGCCTTGGATGGTCCTATCCGTGCGACGCCTTCTCCCTGGGATGCATCCTTGTGGAGTTCTTTACAGGCGTGGCGCTGTTCCAGACGCACGACAACCTCGAGCATCTGGCCATGATGGAGCAAGTGATGGGCAAGATGCCCGATCGCTTCGCGCGGGCGGGGGCTCGCTCAAAGCCGGAGTATTTCAAGGAGGGCGGTAAGCTCGCCTGGCCGCAGGCGAAAGCAACACGACAGAGCCGAAAAGAAGTTCGGGCGTGTCGCAGCTTGCAGGTGAGTTCCGCCGTTGCAATAACAACGCAGATGGGCGGCGTGGGCTGATTCCATCTCAGGAAACCATTCCCCCCACGGACAACATCAATCGTCAGTTTTTGGACCTGGTCCGAAGGCTGCTCACGTTCGACCCCGCACAACGGATAACTGTCCGAGAAGCTCTGAACCACCCGTATTTCTCATTGACCATTCCTGAAGAAGCTTATTGATCTCGCTGTGGATTCCCGTCTTTTTACCCTACCGCCCCGACTGGAGCCATCAATCAACAAGGACAGGTCATATCCGGTCGCATGTGCCTCAACGTTTCCCGCCACACCCTTGTATAACTTTATATACAATACTGCTTTCCATTACTCTCTACTGCGGTCGCCCATGTTCTCGTTCTCGCTACGCTACGATCCCACGATGTGTCTGGAGGTCTCTTCGCTGCCATGTACAACCACCATGCAATAGTGCCACAACGACGTCTTGTTTCCAACTTTCCATGCATTCTCCCATCAGGTTTCGCCTAATCAAAACGATCACCGCTCCTTTGCCCCTTGTCAACCCCCTACACTCATTATTTGCCCCGTTTTCTAGTTCCTTCTCTGCGCACTGTCTTATTTTCCCTCTTTCGATCCCGGCCCTATTTAACTCTGGCAGCGATGTGTTAACTTGTATTCCTATCCATAGATCTCAAGGTGTCCGACCCACACTGGTATAGTACAGCGCACGCTAATGAATAGGTGGTAAGTTGCTTTCCGCGGCGCTGCAGTCGACCAGGGCACTCACTTCACGATGAGTCGCCTCAATTTTCCTTCAAGGTTTGGGGCGCGGGGCGTCATGCATCATGTGCAGCCGTGCCGTCTGCGGTGCCGGGCCCGGGAGTCCAGGGTGCCACCTGCGAGCCCACGTCACGCGCAGTCCGCCGTCGTAATCGTCTCAAGATCTCGCTGCAAGACGGCGGTCACCGCGGGTGCCTGCGGCTGGCGCGCCGCGGCCGGGACGGGAGGAAGCTTGAATCAAGCTTGGATACCCCCTGCGCAGGGGAGGCTGCACGGGCACGTTACATAGCGTAGAGCAATGTACGATCCAGCCCACTGTCGCAGTCGTACAGTCAGCCAGCAGCGATAGCGAACAATGTACGCGATGCGAGCGCTGGCATTGTCGGGCAGCACGGTAATCTGGATGCGCACGCGCAAGCACGGGGGAGCAGGGCGGTTCGAGGGTGATCGCAGCCGGAAACATCACAAAGACGACATCGCCTGGACGACACGCCGTCCAACGTCGCCCGGCTGACGTCCAGCACACTGTACTTCGGGGCGAGGGACGCAGGGAGGAGGTAAGTATCGCAAATAGCACACGCAGCGTGTCACAAGTCCAGACTCTTAGATTGCCCGAGCAATGATAACCTACAAGTCGTACAAAACATGTAGCAGGGTAGAGCAAATACAAGCGCACTATGCAACCATCGAGGAGCATCCGGCGCAGACTCAGTCCTGCGTCGTCGGTCCTGCGCGCGATCATACAAGCGTAGCGAGCGAGATTTGGTTCTTCGTGACGTCGGTTGAGAAGTAGGCGTTCTTCAGGAACACGTCGCCGACCTGTGACACCATTGTAGGTCAGCGTTTGTAAAACAAAGAAAAGGATGAAATCGCAACGTACCAGCCACTCAGTTGCAGCACCGATCTGGCCGGATGAGATACCGGATACACAGTCGCCAGTGAGATCGTTGGGGTCAACGGGGGCGAAGAGCAGGTCCTGAGGGTTGATCGCGAACGCCTGGCCACCGAACGTCAGAGCAACCTGTGCGGTCGTGGTGCAGGGGATCGTGAAGCCGCCCTGCCCGTCGGACTGTGCGCCGGGGATGGCCGCGTGGACAGCAGCCGCATCATCAGGGGGAGCGATGATGAGGGTGGTGCCGGTGTCGAGGATGGCCGTGCGGCCCTGGAGGCCGAGGTCCTGCCCGTTAACGGAGAAGGACACGTCGCCCTCCCAGAAGCCCTGTGGATTCACGTTATCGAACGTCGTGAGCGTCGACGCGTCGAACTTGGCCGGGTCAAGACCACCGAAAGTGATCTCGCCGTCGTTCTTGTCATCCTGGAGACGCGAGATCTTGTACGAGGTGATCGCGTCCGTGATGAGGCCGTTCGCTGCGAGCGACTCGACGGGCGTCGCGGTCTGCTGTTCGGAAAGTGTCTGTGGAGGAAGGGAAGGCGTCAGTACCAATTAAAGCCACACAGGGAACAGCCACGAACAGATTGCGCGAGACCCATGAGACCGTCGAACGGCACGGTGTCGGCGGAGAAGTCGACACTCTCAGCCGTGGCAACACCGAAGGTGTGTGTGTTGAGAGCAAGACCCGCAACATTGATGTTATCGGTGATGATGTCGCCCTGAACGTTGCCGGAACCGTAGGTAACAGCGAAGGGCTGGTTGGTATCTACGAAGGACGAAGATGATTGCGGGCCGAGGAAAGTGTGGTTACCCTACAAGACGTGTCAGCTTAGCCACCGGGAACGAATGTCAACAAGGTATCTTACGCAGCCGCCACCAGATTCCGACTGGCAGTTCTCAGCACCGACCCACAGGTCAGCGGAGCCGGAGTCCATCAACAACTTAAAGTCGCGCGGGGGCGTTCCCATCTGGATGGTGGCAATGTAGCCCACATCGTTCGCCCTGGACATCCATTTAGCATCGCACATCAGGATCAGGCATTTGGGCAGATACGCACTCGATATCAAGGCCGAGGGAGTTGTTCCCGGTGGGTGCGTTCGCAAGGGTGAGGCCACCGTTGTCTTCAGCCTCGAGGTCGGCTTCAGAGAAGCCGGGACCAGTGTTGCTGGACGAGTTCGCCCCCGCCGCAGCAGCAGCGGCACCCGCACCTGCACCCGCGCCAGCGGCTGCAGCAGCAGCGCTAAAAGAACAAAGCCGTATGAGCATCATAGATAGAAGACGATCATCGCAGCAGGAAATGGACATACCCCTTGCCTTTACCCTTGCCTTTCCTGCCCGCCTTCAATTCGTGGCCGGGCACGACGGCAGCATCAACGAGGCCTTGCCTGTTGAAACGCTTGGGCTTGCGCGAGCCAGGACCGCTCGCAGGGAGGTACATCCGCTTGTGGATGTTCGCCTCAAGCTCGCGTCTGCTCGGTTCTGCGCGCCCGGTCATGCGCGCATGGCGTTTGATTCCACGGTTGATGTGTTGTTGAAGAAGCTGTAGTCACGCCCAGCGGATGTCAACATCGCGAAATGGGCACAACAGCAGGATGGACATGGGGAAATACGCACGATCTGGGGATGGATGTCGTCGCGTGCTTGATGGATCCTCTTGAGCGGCAGAGTGACCATGCCCCCGCGCTTGGCGGGAGCGGCCTGCACACCCGAAGAGAGCGTAATGAGGAGGCTCGCTAGGAGCAACGAGAAGGAGAGACCGAGCTGCATAGTGAAGAAGGCCTGCCTCGAGCAAAACTAAGAGCTGTGAGAGATGAGTACTTGTGAAAAAGAAAGGAGGGCCCTGCCTCGAAGAGGAGAAATAAAAAGGAAAGGGAGTGGGTTGGGACAGAGGACATGACAGATGTCCGTGTCTTTATATACGAGTGGCCCATTCATGCATCTAACGATGCTTTGTGTTGCCAGGTGAACGGGGAACCAGCGTTGATATTGACGAACACGAGCCAAGGTGGATTCCTTTAGCCGCCCCAATCAGAACAAACGGAGCCCTTAGAATTTGACCGCACCAGTCGACGCTATTGGCCTAAGCCGATATACAATGTCCCATTGTCACCCCTTTCGTGCGTGCAAATGTGCCTCGAGCGAACGGTCGCACGCGCATGGTAGCCCGCTGGATGCACCTCGGATGAGTCCCTTGCGTAGTTGACGACCCTCCCGTGTTCTAATTATGTACACAGCACCTGCAAACAGAGGGAGGCATCAGCGTAATGTACCGCCGGCATTTCCAGCCTGTCAACGGGGAAGTTCCCTGCAGAATCACTCCATCACCAAGACCACTGCGATTTTTCGATCGGGCAAACCGAGACAATGCAGCAGACAGCCAACTTATACAATTGCAGCTCCACGACACCCAACACAGACGCACCCTCAAACTCAAGAAGGAAGCTTGTCCTGCTGTGCGCCACATATTCTACAACCTCGCCCGCGCGTGCGCATCATCCAGCGCGACACTGCTCCTCCGCGGCACGTCCACGTCTATATCCTTGAGCGCGTCGGCAAACCAGGCCTCCTGGTATCCCAGTCAATCAGCAAGCCTCCCGACCATCGGGAAGAAGACGTTACCCTGATCAAGCCCCATGCGCCCGCCTTGGCTTGCACGCACACTGTCTCGGCGAGCTCGTGCGCCTTCGCGAGCACACCGTCCGTGTCGCCGGACGCGACTGCGTCGATCAGCTTGGCTTCCAGCGCCTCCTGGGGCGTGAACCGATGTCCCTCGAGGGCGATTTTGCGCAGCAGGACCGCGTCGTGGACTCTTGCGCGCGCAATGCGCATGAACGGGGCGGGCCACGGGGCGCCGAAGTGCACCTTGGCGGGCTTAGTATGGCTGCATCTCGTACAAACGCGAAGAAACGTTCCGCACCTCGTTCATGCACATCCAAGCGTTGCGTTTGCTCCCATCCGTCATCACGCGGTAGTCACAACAGAGAGAAAGCATCATTCCCCCAGCAAAGCAGTGCCCGTTCACGGCTGCGATCGTAGGTACTGGGATGTGGGGATCAAGATCGAGTTTAGCATAGGTTGGACCAATAGGCACGTACTCGGAAAGGTAAGCAAACGACGCAACATAGGGTTGAAGCAATCTGTTGCGGCACGCTCATCACGTCGACTGGCCGAAGTCAAAGTAAGCAGGATACGCACTGGGGAAGAAAAATGGGTCCTTGATGGCGTTTTCGTAGTCAAGGCCTGGGGGCGGTGTGCATCTCATTAGTACAATCGACATATGTCAAAGCGTCGAGATGTGTTCCTACCGTTGCTGAAGAACTTGTGCTGTCCTCTGTTCCCGACTATGATCAACGCACCGCGACCTCCGTTCTTGTCCTTAGTTTCCCGAGCAGTCCGCCAGCCCTGCCGCCAGTCGCGTTCGACGGCATCCAGAGCTGGTAACAAGCCGAACTTGATGAATGTCGATGTTAATCTGCTGTCAGGTCCGTTGTGTAACTCTAACACCCATACGGAGGATGTGGCTAGAATGACATGAGAGTTTGACATGAGAGCTGTGCGTCGAGAGGGGTCGGTGATGCATACGCACGATGGGTGACGGTGACTACGGGCTTGTCTGTAGGCAGACGAAGAGGATACGCCATATTGTAAACCTGCTGTGTGCAAAGACTCGACTGAGACCTAAATACTGTGAGCACTCAGGTTGCAATAGAGCGTGCTTTGGCAGAATCACAGCCGGTCACCGGTGGTGTTGGTACCGTTCTATTCCCAGGCAGGAGTGCACGCAGGTCAGGTGGAAGCAAGCAGTGCAACAAGTCTTTCTTGATATGATGCTCGTCATCGGAATGCCCGAGCTTGCACAGTAAACGGTGCAGCGTCGCCGACCCTCCGGGCAACCCGGGCAGCGAGCCGGCGCGCCGCGCACGTGTTTCGCCGGGTGCGGGTCCAAACAGACGCCAAACAGGTCCTCCGAGCAATTCCACCATGGCTATAGACGAGGCGCGCAAAGAGGAGCTGCTTGGTGAGTCTCTACTCTTCTAACATGCATAGAATGGGTTCCTAATGAGGTGTGTAACTACAGCGAAGAAGAAGGCTCGCGACGAGCATATCCGGGAGTCGTGGGTGCGCGCTATGGAGGCCCGCATCGTGCAGGACAACCTCCAGAAGTGCTACCGCATCGAAGGTGTAAACCACTTTGAGAACTGCAAGCACCTTGCAGACCGCTACACCGAGATGCTCAGGGAGAACAGGGTGCGCCAGGAACGCTGCGACTATTTCATTGCCTGACACCCCCTACAGATCCAGGGTTTCAGACAGATCGAAGTATAGACACGTCGTCAAATCCAACATACGTTTTCATTCACACTTACTCCAATGTGCTTCGGCATTTGCAATGAACACAACACTCAGAATGTGCAGTACAGACAGCAGAAATACCGAGAGATCCATTACACCGAGCATGGTAGTACATGCATAATATATACCAGGCGTGCCACATTATCAGGGCGAATTTTGCCATCCGCTCAAGCTCCCGCCGCACCCTACTTCAATGCATCCACGACTACTTCCTGCCCTTCCGCTTGCGGACCTCTGCGCCGCTGAGCTCAGTCCCGCTCGTCTCGTCGCCGCTTGTGAACGTGCCGGACTTCGTCTTGCGGGCCTTGGGCTTCTTGAGGTGGTGCTCCGGAATCCACTCCTCCTGGTAGCCTCCTGCGCCTGTCGCGGTGACGGTGCCGACCGGAGCACTGGGGGTTGGGACCTTGCGCTTCTTGGGCTGAGGCATGAGTGAGAGGTATGCGTAGTAACCGACTCCACCGAGGAATGCCGCGACGATGGCATATGTGGTCCAGCTATTTGGATCAAAAGTTAGTTGTAAGAATTGAGTGAATGGGTGATTACGAACAGCTTGAAGTCGAACCAGGAGCCCTCGGGCTCAACGACCTTGACGATAGACTCGAACGCAGGAGCGCGGTAACTGGAGCCCTGTGGACAGCAGTTGAGAAGTGCAATGAAGTACCATGTTGTGATACTCACATCCTCTGCCTCATACTCAATCCAGAGATTCAGCTTGACATCACCCGGCTGTAGAGAGGGAGTCAGACCCAGTTCATCATGCTTGGTCGGAGACAAGTACCCTAAACCTACGAAAGTCGTCAGTTGCGCTCACCCCCAACAATCTTATGACACTTACTCGCTGTGGAATGCATACGGAACCTGCATCTTGATGTTTTGCAGTAACGGCATCCGGTACGGAATAGCTGTAATCTGCTCAAGCGTTACCCCCAATGCACTCAACACACAGCACATTGCATGACGTACATTCTTCAGCAGAGCGTTGGTATCCGCATTGTGTACCGAGCCAAAGATAGTCTTCAACGTGATGTTACGTTCCGATTTGTTCTCCACCGTCAGAAACATGTTGTTCCTCTCGCCGTTGACTACATCTGTTCGACCAGTTCTTCAGCACCCGCAAGATGAATCACAAAGGCTTACTTACGTCCAAAAGCGTTGTCCTCCGGGAACGCCGCAGTGACCTCGACCTCCGGTTCCTCGACATCCCCTAGGGGCGCTGGAAAGGATGCAGCGCGTGAGTCTCGTGCAATGCAAACCGGGCAATATCTTCGACTTACTAGCTAGGACGGCAGAGAAGAGAGCAGCAAGACCGATGCCATAGCCAAGCAAGCTCTGGAAGCGCATCTTGGACTTCGCAGACGACCGTTGAAACCGAAATGTGTGTTGTGAGCCTGAGCCAAAATCTGAGGTTGCCTGCGTCCCTCTGGCGCGGAGTTGCCACGTCCCAGTCTAAATGCGGAAGCGCCGTACCCCTGAGCACGTGGCCGTTCAGCGCTTCTCGGAGGGTCGACTTCAAGTTGGTTTCGGCTGCTTGAGACGATATGATACAGAGGACTGACTGCAGATGCACTTCTCGAGACAGAAATACAACGATAGCATATGCAATATAATAAGGAGATCCAAAGCAACGCGACAAAGCAGTACAAATAACGTAGTATGGTACATGGAGGACACTCAGCTCGCTTTCCTACTCTTGAGTAGCTCTTTTGCCACATCGTTAGGGTCGGGCGACAGATCTGGGAGCCAAAGTGCCTATCATGTTGTCAGAGTAGAACAGACACGGGTTTCATAACGAACTCACCAGTTCTGACCCTGCGCTGCACAGCATAGCGAAGCGAGGGTTGAATTTGACGCATCGCGAGGGACCAGGATGACCATCCAGTTTCGCAAGCGGCTGTATCACCTTCGGTGGTGATTTGGGATTCACAGGGCCTTCTTTCACCGGCAGATTTTGCACATCCCACATAATAATCTTGCCATCGAGGCTGCCACCGACGACGAATTTGCTATCAGGCGTCCACGAGATCTCCTCCCCACTGCTTCCCTTGACAGGTTCAATCGTCTCCTTCGCAGTCAGCCTCCGCCGCTCCAATCCGACGTGCCCCTCAAGCTTCGCGATGAGATGTCCCTCGTACGCGTCCAGAATGTAATGTGCACTGCCGGAACAGCCGACGAGGAGGTATTTTCCGTTGGACGAGAACGAAAGGGACGTCATATAGATGGAGCGTGGCGGGTAGCTAATCAACGCCAAAGTGGGGTCCGAGAGTGTGATGATGAGAAATGGTGCTTTGTCGTAGTTCGCTTGATCGTAAAGCAGTATACGTGAGTATTGATTCACTGCGACGGCGAATACGAGCCCTGTCGCGTCGTATGCCACGATAGGTGATGCAGGGAGGTTCAGGAGGCCGCGGCAGTTTGGGGTGCGGAGGTCCCACAGCCGGACCGTCTTGTCCATGGAAGCCGACATGAATCCATCGTCCACGGGTGAGACCTCGAGCGAAATGACTTTATCCTTGTGTCCCTTGAAGTACTGCAAGTACTTGTTATCGTGTAATGAGTGGTAACGCACGGTGTCGTCCTCCTTCGTTGAGGCATGTAGGATGTTTGTGTTTTTGTGTGTGAACCGCGGCAGATCGACACCATACTTCTTCGAGTAAAGCGTCTTTATGTGTCTGTTAAGATGCGGGCGGTCAGTGAGTGCCATAGGATGTACGCAGCGTGGAACTTGCTTGCCGGTTCTGCAGTGGTAGAGGCGGAATGTCTCGTCGTCTGCCGCGGTGATTAACTGGTCACCTCGGTCGTCGAAGCTGATACCAGTTATCTGCCGTGGCTCGAGTGGGTGGTTGGACCTATTGGGATATACACCTGGGGACGGAGGCGGTGCCGGTTCAACTGCTTTCTTGAAGATCTTCGCCGGTTTCAGCTTCATCTGCAACGCGAAATATTATGAGCTCGTGTTTTTAGACATCCCTATCCATGCATACCATGAGTTGTGGTGTGAGTGCGAGCGTAGAGAGAACATCTTGGGGGCCGGTGGTTGCGACTGGTGGCATGGCGGACGAGAGCAAGGAGCGTCGCGCGGAGCTTGAAATCGATTTTGAGCCCCATTGCCGCTCGTCGTGCAAGTCGCGCTCCTCGACCCGAACGCTCATTCTCTTCTTCCTCGTGCCCCACTCTCGCAGCCATGTCGGACCAGGACGAATCCGCACGCCTCTGGAAGGTCAATCGCACAATTCACGAGCTTGTGAAGGACAGGGTAAGGCCGCCACCTCCCCCGGCTCGGACTCATCTTATCCGGTGTGCACAGGGCTATCAGGTCTCGGACGATGAGATCCACATGGACCTTGCCTCATTTCGCTCGCATTATGCGAATCAGACAGGCCTGGTAGAGTGCGTATGGATTTGCGCGTGCCTCAGAGATAGACGGCGTGTGGTACTGACAGTAGTGCGATGTACAGCCGGAGCCAACTTAATTTCTACACGAATTCTCAGGTGAATCCGCAGGAGCAGATCTTTATCTTCTTTTCGGATGAGCGCAGTGTGGGTGTCAAGACTATGCGAAAGTGAGTGACAGTGAGCTCGCATTGCGCCAGTAGTTGACGTTTGCTAGACTACTGGGTATCCTGGAGGAAAAGAACATTCAACGTGGGATCATCGTGTTCCCAGGAAACATGACACCATCTGCGCGCAAAGTATGCCCATCACTCTCGATTTCATTGCTCTACTCAAAGCTGTGCTCATGCTCGAATAGGTCATCGTGGCTATGTCGAATATGTATAAGCTAGAGGAGTTCTCCGAATCCGACTTGCTCGTGAATATCACACATCATACACTCGTACCAAAACACGAAGTTCTTTCAACAGAACAAAAGAAAAACCTCCTCGAGAGATAGTACGTGACGATACGATCGAAACGCACAGCTACTCACCCCATTATAGCCGATTGAAGGAGACCCAACTACCTCGCATACAACTCGCCGATCCAGTCGCTCGATACTATGGTCTCAGACGAGGCCAAGTCGTCAAAATCACCCGACCAAGTGAGACCAGTGGAAGATACGCGAGCTATCGCATATGCTTCTAATCCTTTTGTCTCCGTCGGAAATGCCATCAGTCTTCCGCCTTTCTGTTTTTTTTGCTATAGCTGTGCTTCCTTGTTCCTTCCGCATCTCTGGCATCTGCATTGTGTACACTCCTGTCGTTGCTGTTCAACATTGGTTTTTCTTCAGGTCTCATAGGCTGATTCCCGCCGCAAGCCGCCTAAACACCGTCTTCAGGTGTGTCTCGTGTCCCATAACCGTCTGCTAAGTTGGCTTCACCCGTCATGCTCCAGTTTTACAGTTCACAATTCTAATCCGTGCCTTAGCTAGCAAACCTTCAATTGGATCTTACACAAAGTTCTGACTGGCGCTCCAGAATGGCGGAACGCTGCCAAGAAAATTACATTGTTCGGTTCAACTGCGAGTAAATCGCGATGCGCTCAATTGGATACCGTAACACTCGGCGTTCGTATTCCATCGTGCCTTGCCAGATGCCCGCGAGTTAATACAGATGACTCGTTGGCTATACACGGACGACGGTCATCCTCGGTCATAGCGTTGGTGCAAGGGATCCACAACATCCATCTCCGGCGTACGGCGGAGATTGTGGATGGCGGCCACCGAACCCGAGGATATTGTGACGCCTTGAGCTCTCTGAGATCCGTGGACTTCTACTTCATCTCGTGGCGAAGGTTTCTTCGACGCACTTACAGGCAGCCAGAATTTCACGACACAGGAACGAAGATAGGGTGCTTTGTTTCCAGGGGAACCCCTCGATACTTCGGCTCCATTTCCCTATGCAAACGGACTTGCCAAAATCGGTTTCCTGAAACGATCTTCTTTCTGTTTTTCCACGTGTCTGTGCTCATCTTATAGATCTTGTACACTGAATCTTCCAGATCTCACACCATCTCTTCATATTGGAAGAATCGACTCACTAGTTTCGATCGTATCGAAAACGACTCAGTTTTGTATCTCGGTGCCGCAGCGATTGTGAAGGCGGGTTTTGGTATGTTCAGTTCTCTCATCATAACAGTCAATTTGGTTGAGCTCAGCCCGCCATGCATGTTTCTCAATAGAATGACAGCTCACAGAACCTACAGCGGTTCACGGAAGAACCACGACGCCACATTTCTCCTTTTAGCGCGCATGGACTGTAATACTGGCAGCACCGGAACCTTATCCGGTTCAAGCGGCTTTTCGTGCATGCTTCATGCAATACTGTCTACGGTCGGCCTCTGCGCATATCCGCCATGATCATATGGTCGACTCATGATGACTCATCCTACGGTGCTGAACAATGTGCGAGCAGGTACCGATATCGCAAATGACGCTTGTGGTTATACCTCCGTATATACGGGCGAACTAGGATATGGTGCGTCCGCATTTGCTCGTACATCAAGCCGACATCGCGTCCAGATTACAGCGCCACGTAGACGACTATTACCAACCGAGCGTTTCGATCCTGTCTACGAATCGGATGTAGGACACTGTCAAAGATTAAGACGGTTTACCGACGGGCCGCAAGTGCAGCTTTTATCTCATAATGAGCAATATGTGGCCCATACATCCCATTTTCCGCCGGTGCGTTGTACGACTATCAGCAGTGCTGCTTGTCAGTCTGATATAAAGTTGGAATCAGATGATACACCCCTGAAACTGGCGTAGATCGCGCCGAGTGTCGAGGAGTGCTTGACATATTTGGGCGATGCCCATATCCTTAATTCGTCATTCTCATCTCATAACTACGAGGATACCCGAATCCAGACCTTATTTTGCCCACCTGGACGCCGAGCAAACCGCTCGACGTGAGGCGAGCCTGGGACCGCAGGGGGGCGCTGTGATGTGTGAGTATCCGACTCGCTCAAGCTATCTCCACTGCCGCGCTCCGTGATAACGCTCCTCGTACATCCGTGAGGGTAAGACAATGTTCCGAAGGCCGTAGCTCTCGCAGGCAGCTAGCGCACCCCGCATATCACAACTTGGACCACCGAGCAGCATGGCTAAGCGCCGGCTATTGGCTCGTAGATCGGGCGCGGAATGCCCGTTTCGAGCCCTCTTCTTAATACTCTTCGAAGATCTCATGCCTCTAGATCTACTAGTATGTAGGCTAATCTCTAGGAAGAACAGCATAGATGTTCTACGGAACGCTAGATCCCACCCAGAGGCTCTTCATTTTTTGAGATGCTCGCTTGGGTCAATCGGCCCAACAGTGTATACGTTTATGGTGCGTTCACCCCCAGTCTACTACTGAAACGGGCTCTTCTTGATGTCTCAATTTCCAGATCCGCCGAAAGGATCATAATGCCACCTTTCTCCGAAAAGGAGGACCATGCACCAACGTAAGTAGCTGTTTGTCATGTCTGTAAGACCTCGCAGCTAGCCTACCTATACCTCGCGAGTATAAAAAGATCCTGATTTTTTACGAGGATATCTACCGCTCACCGCCTATCCTCACATTTCACTCAATCACAATGCTCACTACGTTTGTTCTTCCAGACCTTCGCTCCATGTGCCCACTCAAGGGTTCAACCAACCCACACTACGCGATTGCTGCCCCTCAATCCTCCGCCTGGGTCGATAGCTACAACCTCTTCACCGACAGGAAGCGTGCCTTCTTCATTCAAGGCAGCAACGAGCTTCTGGTCTCGCACACCTACCCGTACGCCGACTTCGAGCAGTTCAGAACCTGTTGCGACTTCGTCAACTTGCTCTTCGTCGTGGACGAAGTAAGTGACGAACAGAGCGGGAAAGATGCACGAGCTACTGGGAACGTGTACCTTAACGCTATGCGCGACCCTGACTGGGACGATGGATCGGCATTGGCGAAGATGACGAAAGAGTATGTCGGCATAGTCGCTCAGAACGTGTTTGTTACTGACATATTCCCGCGTAGGTTCAGAGCCCGCCTCCTCAAGTATGCCGGTGCAGCGTGCTTCCGCCGTTTCCTGGAGCACTGCGAGGCGTACATAGAAGCAGTGTCCCAGGAAGCCGAGTTGCGCGAACGAGGCGAGGTCCTTGACATGCGCTCGTTCGAGACCCTGCGCCGTGAGAACAGCGCAATCAGGCTCTGCTTTGGCCTGTTTGAGTTTGCGCTCGGGATTGATCTCCCCGACGAGGTCTTCCAGGACAGCGCCTTCATGAACCTGTACTGGGCCGCCGCTGACATGGTCTGTTGGGCCAACGTGAGTCGACGCCACGTATCAACGCGCCATGTGCCCGGAGACTAACTGAATTGCAGGACGTCTACTCGTACAACATGGAGCAAGCGAGGGGTATTGGTGGCAACAACATCGTCACGGTGCTCATGAAGGCGAAGCGTGTCAATCTGCAGATGGCCTGTGATATGGTCGGCACACGCTTCCAGGAGCTCATGGACCAGTTTATTGAGGGCAAGAAACACTTGCCATCGTGGGGTGTCACCGTAGACGCTGCTGTGGCTGCATACGTCCGTGCTATGGAGCATTGGGTTGTAGGGAATTTGGATTGGAGTTTCGAGACGCAGCGTTACTTCGGCCCCCAACACGCGGAGGTCAAACGTACCCGGCTCATCATGTTGCGTCCACAAGAGGTCAAGGACTCCGAAGATAACTAGCTTGAGGGCTCTGCCCGCTTTGATATGTTTCGTGTATATTTGGTACCATAGAATTTACTAGCGATGTACTATTTAGTTCTAAATCTTGTATCAGTTTCGACCTACACAGGACAAATCGAGTTGCATAAGAACGTTCAGTACGTTGGTTATCCAGAGAGCTCTTCCACTTGACCAGGTCAGCGTTGCTGATTGAACCTGCTCTGATACCATCGATTACGCTGGAAGGAGACCGAGCGCCCTTGTCTTTCACAACCGCTCACACGAGGCTACGAGACGACCGACGTTTGATCGTCGCGATCAAGAGTTGGTGCCTTAGAAGCGCACAAACCTTAATCGAGCGCCAAATGTAGCGAAAGAGTAGCCTGAGACGCTCCATCGTTTTGAAGTTTTGGGTCGTAAGTTTGAAGGCGATGATCTCAGCCATGTTTCACCTTCGCGGCAACATTAGATACCAGTCACAGATAAATAAGGCAGTATTTTTCAACTTTTACAGTAGTTTTCTGATAATCTAAGCTCTAAGTCTAGGATCGTCCATCAAACTAGAATGCCGCGCTTTCTAGTGAGCAGTACGCCTCGGGTACAGCGTGACAGTCAGAGTCTCCTTGATCTTTAAGTTCTCAGCCCCGAAGTAGCGGCGAGTACCGAAGCTCCAGTCAAGGTTTCCAGCAACCCAGCGTTCCATTGCCGTGACATATTGTCTAAAACAGGACATGAGACGGGCATTGATAATGGGGCAAATACTGTACTTACGCGACAATACGATCCGCTTCTTCGCCGAATGAAGGCAGGGCGGCTTTATCCACAAGGAACTGATCATGGAGTTCCTTGAAGTGGACGCCGACGAGATGAGCGGCACCCTGCAAGTCAACATTCTTCGCTTTCTGAAGGACGGTGAGAATGTTGTTGGTGAGGTGCCCCATCGCCTGCTCCATATTGTAGGAGTACAGGTCCTAGAGAAGTGGTGTCAGATTTAATGGGCGGCAGCACCTCTCGAAAATAACTCACGTTAGCCCAGCAAATCATGTCGACAGCCGCCAGATGCATACGCATCAAAACGGGGTGATAGAAGATTTCATCCGGAATGTCAATGTCGAGGAGGTAGCCAAAGAGGCCGAAGCAGTATCTGACGGCGCTGTTCTCGCGGCGAAGGACGTTGTAGGAATCAACATCGAGAACAACGTTCGCCTCACGCAGTTCGGCCTCCCTGCCAAAACCGTTAACGTAATCTTCTGTGTGCTGCAAAAAGCGAGCAAGTGTGTAAGGCCCGCAGTGTGGTACAAAACGGGCCCTGAATCTAAGCGTCGAAAATAGAGAGTCAGACTCGGCGTTTCAGGTAAACGAACCAGCTTACTCCTTTGTCATCTTGCATAATTTGGAGCCGTCGTCGAAGTTAGGATCGCGCAAGGCGTTCAAGAGGATCTGGCCAGTCTTGCGGGCCTCTTCGCCGTTCTGCTCGTCGCTGATCTCGTCGATGGTGAAGAGGAGGTTGACAAAGTCGCAGGAAGTGCGCAGCTTCTCAAGGCTCGCGTAGTGGTAGACGTAGGAGCACAAAAGCTCGCTTCCACCCTCGAGGAAGAATTGTAGCTTCTTGCCGCTGAACATGTGGAACTTCAACGTCCAGGCGGAGGACTGTGCCGCGGCCTCGTCGTGGTGTGGGTTGAAGCCAGCTTTCCAGCTGCAGATGGCGTGAAGGTCGGGGAGAACGTAGCTAGTCGGTGCGTTAGACATTGTGTAGTATTGGTGAGAAATTGTAGAGTGGTTCTGCGTGTGTAGGATGACTTGAACAGCTATGAAAAGGATGCTCCTGAAGTGAGGGCTGCAGCACTGTGTTCTTTCATGTTAAATACTCCCTTTCGTCGCTCATTTCTCGCCGTGTACCTCGACGAGACCATAGCGAGCTCCTCGCTCGTTGGAGCCCGGTCTCTTAGCTATGGCCATTATTTTGTTGCCGTGAAATGAAGAATCACGTACTTGCCTTGTTCTTTGAACCATACCGGTGTCGGGGCGACGGTGGCGAGCTGGTCCTGGTTGTCGGGCGTGACAGTGTAGACGCTCTGCATTCCGTTTCTCCGATTCTATGATTTTGTGAAACGGATTCGCGGACGATTAACATGTTGGCAACATGCGCAAGCGATGATTGTATCGGCGTGTTCGTTGTGTGGTGAAGTGAATGTCTGTCGTCATCATTAGTTCGGGTTGAAATAACCGATGTGGCGTCACACTGCATAGGTGGCGAAGGAAACCGCCGGCGGCTACGCCACACCCAGGAAACACGTTTAACTACATGCTTCAGTGCGAATCTCGAGGCTTCAGATAAGATCATGGAATTAGATGGCCTAGCAGACGATAGTCAATATCCCGGGATACATCCGTATTTTCTAATAATTAAGGATAAGCTCACCAACAAAACCTTACTTTAGATTAGCGAACGTCAACTACAATACCGGCGGACCGTCTTCATGGGAAAACGCTTCGACATCTCTGAGGTTCGTACGAGGTGGCGCCAACTACGGCGACAAACAGAAAGCTACTGGAACAATCGAACTGGAATTCAAACTTATTGTGCTAGAGTAAAACCGTTTCCTGAAAATATATTAGACTAGTATACGAAGAGTCAATAAGATACTGTTACTTGCATTGTAGTCAAGCATGATACGGAGGGATCCACTAAGTCAAGCAGGTCAATCACACTGCAACCGTCACCGTTCTTCGTACGCCTGTAAGAGGTCACCTGTAGACTATAGCTATCCTGTCTGTTGTGCGATTAGTAGACTGGTATATAAAATATATAATACATACTTCACTCGATATTTACTATAAACGACGAGGCTATAGCTTGGCAACAAGACGGTCACATCGTTTGGTATCCTGAGTTCCCTCATCGTGAATACCCTAAAAATGAGCGCCGTTTCATGTCGCGCAAAAGTCTTTTCTGAGAATGCTTCACCATTGCTGCAAATCTTCCTTGGTCATTCAAAGGAAAGTCGAGCTCTATAGAGGTGAGCGGGGTAGGATTGAGCAACATGGTGTGATGATTCGCAAGAGACAGGCGCTTCCACGTGTTTGCCGTGCGCAACTCAGGCGGGGGCGCGGAGGAAAATGGTCAGACCTGACTCCATCTTTCATCTCTACGCATTCTCAAGGGTGTGAAGGTGGTTCGAGGTGCTCCTGTCCAGTCCATAAAACACTTGGGCCGTATCTATTCCCGCTGTAGCCCCTTTGTCTCTCAAGATGGATTCTACCGACAAATCCAAGTCACCATATACTGCGGGCCACGACCTGCCTACCCCAGACCCGGACTCTCCGTTGTTGCCCCGCGCTCGCAAGCCCTACCGGTTTTCCACGCTTTGTGCGACTGTAGAGAATCCGAACGAAGGCCACAAGGACAAGTTTGGGAGCTCAAGCGTACCTATTTACCAAACCGCTACCTTCAAGGGTGTGGGGGGAGAATACGATTATTCCCGGAGCGGGAATCCTACCAGAACTCATCTCGGTGAGTTATCCAGTCAGCGGACGTGCGGCGTTCTTCGGGCTTCGGAACGAGCTGCGCCTACAGCTTTCCGGTCGGCCTTGCCTCATGCATGGCGCACGACCTCTGTCCACTTGTACTATGTCGATGTAGAATGCTAACGGCGTTTCTCGCTTAGAACATCATATCGCTAAGATATCCTCCGCCCAACATGCATTCACAGTTTCTTCGGGCATGGCTTGCCTTGATGTCATCACTCGTATCCTGAAGCCCGGATGCGAGGTCATCGCTGGAGACGACCTGTACGGTGGCACCAACCGTCTACTCGCCTACCTCAGGTCTCACATGGGTGTTACTGTTCACCATGTCGATACCACCGTCGCAACCTCTGTTCTGCCGCACTTGAACCCTGGCAAGACGGCTATGGTGCTTTTGGAGAGTCCTACAAACCCTCTCTTGAAGATTGTCGATATTGCTGCCATCAGCTCCATGGTCAAGGAGAAGTGCCCTGATGCCATCATTGTAGTGGACAACACTATGATGAGCCCTTACCTACAGAGACCGCTCGAACACGGCGCCGATATCGTCTACGACAGTGCAACCAAATATCTCAGTGGTCACCATGATCTCATGGCCGGAGTTATCACTTGCAACCGTGACGATTTGGCCAAGGTATGTCTCATTAATGCACATGTCTGTTTGCTATAGATCTAAATTTTACATGGCAGCAAATGGCGTTCACCATCAATGCCGTCGGAAATGCACTCACGCCGTTCGATTCGTTCCTCCTTTTACGTGGAATCAAGACCCTCGCTATCCGTATGGATAGACAGCAGTCTACAGCCATGCTCGTTGCCCAGATGCTTCAAAGGCTAGGCTTCGTTACGCATTACCCCGGCTTGCCCAATCACCCCGGAAAGGAAGTACACGAGCGCATTGCAGACGGCTATGGCGCTGTCCTTTCGTTCGAGACGGGCGACAAGGAACTAAGCGAGCGCATAGTGGGTGCTACTCGTCTTTGGGGCATCAGTGTCAGTTTTGGATGCGTGAACAGTCTGATCAGTATGCCCTGCGTTATGTCGTACGTTATTACCTCTCGTTCCGCTTTACGTACTTGCTAAATCATCCCCAGCCATGCCTCTATCGATCCAGCTGTTCGGGCTGCGCGCGGTCTTCCTGAGGACCTGATTCGTCTTTGCGTCGGGATCGAGGACCCCAACGATTTGCTAGACGACCTGCAGCATGCCCTTCTCGAGGCCGGTGCTGTCACTGTTGCAGCCAATGACTTTGTGCGCATGCCCGTTGCTGTTAACAAGGCGGCCGAGAAGCTCGCGCTCGGTGATATTGCCAACAATTCCAGGAAGGGAAGGGAAGACCGCGAATGGTTCGTCAGTGCTCCTGGCAAGGTCATCCTTTTCGGCGAACACGCCGTCGTGCATGGTGTCGTAAGTGTCCTGCTCCTCGTTCTTTCGTGTTTTCTGATCGTTGCATAGACGGCGGTGGCTGCCTCCGTCGACCTCCGCTGTTATGGCTTGACATCCCCACGACACGACAATAAAGTATCGGTCCACTTTATGAACATCAGCAACTACTATCAAGAATGGGACCTTGATAAGCTTCCGTGGGACGCCGTTACCCCCGTCCCCCCTGGTGAGGTGCATCCAGAGCTATTGGATCGCAAGCTCATGGACGCAATCAACGAGCAAGTGCTCCCCTCGCCTGACGAGATGCCGCCCAAGTCTCATGGCGCTGCTCTGGCGTTCCTGTACCTCTATATGAGTCTGACGCACGGTGATGAAGAAAAGTAAGCTCTCCGAGGCGTCTGATCGATTAACGTTAACGGTTATAACGCTGCGTATTCCGTCATAGACCTTCATTCAACTTTACTGTCAGATCGACCCTGCCTGTCGGCGCTGGCTTGGGCTCCTCAGCAGCCTACTCAGCGTGTATCGCGACGGCGCTCTTGCTCTTGCACCGCCGCATAGAGCTCCCTCCCTTCCCCGAGCGCAGCCGTCTGCCTGCAGACGGTGATCCTGGTCACGTACACGTCTCTCACCAGGGACGCCGCGCGATTCCTCCAACTATCGCCGAAGAGATCAACCGTTGGGCGTTCGTATCCGAAAAGGTGCTTCATGGGAACCCAAGCGGTGTCGACAACTCGATCGTCGTCTTCGGTGGTGCGCTTGCGTACACCAAGCCTGGGTTCGGCAAGAGGAGTGGAATGGACAAAATTCATGGGTACGTCGCCACATTTGGCCTAATCCTTGTTTTACTCATGATCCACGGGTTCAGATTCAAGTCTCTGAAATTTCTTTTGACCGATTCCAAGGTTGGCCGAGACACAAAGCGTCTTGTTGCCGGCGTTGCAAAGAAGAAGGAAGAGGTTTGTTTCTGTATCCCCACGGTCATGTCTCGTTGAACTAACCAATTTGTACAGGAGCCTGAATACGTAAAAGCTGTGTTCAAGTCTATTCAGAGTATTTGCGACGAGGCCAGGCGTGCCCTCGACGATCCCGAGCTGCCTCGAGAGGAGCTTCTGGCTGCTATATCTGTATGCATTTTGCTTTCTTCGGAGTGCGCAGCCGTTACTGACGCAATTTTCAGCAACTCATCGAGGAGAACCACTCCTACCTCGTTGGTCTTGGGGTCTCGCACGACGCCTTGGAGCTAATCCGCGTCAAGACGGCTGCGAATCCATACAAGTTGAGCACGAAGCTTACTGGCGCAGGTGGCGGTGGATGCGCGGTTACTCTAGTCCCCGACGGTACGTGCAAAACCGGACGCAACGTACGATCCTCTAACTTGCGTCCGCGCAGAATTTTCAACGTCCAACCTGGACGCCCTTCTATCGGAACTTCGGGCCGAGAACTTCGAGCCGTACTTCACCTCCGTCGGAGGCTCCGGCTTGGGTGTTCTCTCCCCGTACGATCACGGAAGTGAGGGCGCGAGCCTCTTCAGAGGTCCTGTGACGCCCCCCGAAACGCCTTCGCCTTCCGACATGCCCAACGACACGAAGCCGCTGCGCGACCAGTTTAGCTCGGTCACGGAGGCTCAGCTCAACGACTGGGCCAGTGGCCGAGGCAGGTGGCTATATGTGTAAAAGCCGTCAGGACTCGTCTTGCAGCGTTCAACTCGCATGCACACCAGGCGTCATGTCACCGGATAGTATATTGGAAATTTTGTACTGATATATGCTGTACAATAGATATGGATATGCAGCATGATCTTGGGTATACAATGTTCAAGCTCGTTGGTGCTTGATGGTAGTGTGTTTGGTGGGGGTCCGTGGAACGAGGGGAGACCGTCACGCTTGGTACAGCGACCGAAATGGCGTGGTGAGTATGGTCGTCTCGTCTAGTTGCGCTGACCACTATTAGAACGATTTCTTCTGCCGGTGTTGACCGGGATAACGGAGTACAACAAAGTAGAGTGTCGCGAAGGTGATTTACTCGTCCAGCAAGTAGCAATGGCTCGCGGTGAGTATGTGGTGACGAACGTGTTGCGGGGTTGATGCCTTGAATTCGCATCCTTCTATCGTGCAGTGATATCCGGCGTACACGGGATGAAGGCCATCGATCGAGCGGGCCAGCGGGGAGCGACGGAGAGTCGGGCGCATGAAGTAGCTCGATATCGAGGAAGTTGATGATGCCGACGTCGAAGGAGTCGAGGGCTCTGACTTTGGTGAGTCGTCTTCGGAATCATCGTCAGAAGAGTCCGAGTCTGAGTCTACGTCCGAATCCGTGTCAGAGTCAGTAGCATCGCTCTCAGAGTGTGACGACTCTTTCACAGGACGGGCTGTAGACTTGGGGTCTGCGGTTACCTCTGGCGGGCGAGATGCTCGCAGACGAACGATCTCTAGAGGCTCATCGTCGTCTGACATGCTTACAGGCTGCGCCATCGCCATTGCGTCGCGTGCCTCCTCATACATCTCCTCGTCCTCGCGCTCGGCGCATTCCACGCTAGTCTCGGCCACCTTCTGCACCTCACTCTGGCCATCAGCCCAGCTGAAGCTAGGTTCCTGCTCTAGACATGTCTCATCCCTCTGGCAGCTAGCTTTTATTGAGGCATAAAGCTGCCGCAGGATTGAAGTCGCCACGTCAATGTACGCAGCAGAATCTATCTCGTCTGCGACTCGAAATGCAACCGGGATCGACGCGTACTGTCGGACAAAGGCCATCCACAGGCGTCGGTTACTCTCGGACAGACAGAATGACAGGCTATATACGTACCACAAAGCACGGCGCCACGGTGGAGCTCGTCTTCTGGTTATAGGTGCTCGCTCCTTGTGTGTTCAGGAGACGCGGAAGCCGGTAGTCTCGGTGGCCGCGGCCTGGTTGTTGCTTCGTGCGGAGGAACATTGTGGTGAGAAACGGTGGACGTACGGAGAAAGGACAATTGTAGAAACGTGGGTGATGAGAGGCGGACAGCGGGCTTGTGCGGTATGCACGGGCGGGAAGGTACGCGATGGGTTTGGCAGGAAAGGATGGGAAGTTTGGTTGTGGGGAAACGGCCGCTATTTGTATGGGATGTAGCCATCAAAGAGTGCGCGGAGGCCTCGTGTTTTAAGGAGGAACTGATTGGCCTCTGGTCGTCTATTCTCATTCTTTTGCGGTTTGACTTCCATGACTTGAAGATTCATTGTCTTCTGGCGGTATTGTGGCGACCATATCGACCCTCGATTCCGCAGGACATGTCCTTGGTGGAAAGCATAGCTCATTAAGTTTCCTCAGCTTTCAATAGGGGCTATTAAATTTGCACGACCTGAATATTTACCTCTTCATACCGGGCAAAATCCCCGACTCCCTCTGCTCCGCCCGGCCACAACGCGACATTCGCGTGTCGCCCCGACATCGTCCATCTTGATGCATGCAGTTCCAGATCACAGGGTAGTAGCGGTAATCACATGCGTATTCAGCATAGCTATACATCACAGATATCTACCCTCTCTGTAACTTTAGTTCCCAATGGCCAGTTCGGAGCCACCGGACGGGCGCCAATACCAACCATTACACTTGCCTTTCTCAGTCGAGTCGGCCATCAAACACAGGGCGATTCTGAGCAGCTTCGCACAAACCCTTTAGCAGATGCCTCCTCGACGCCAACGTGAGTATTGATGATTTTCTGCCAGCCGACCACAAGCACCAAGTACTGAACTGCTTGGCAGCCGTTCGTCAAGCACAGAGCGCCAATACCAAACAATATGACCCAGAAATAATTGCGAAACGGACCAAACGCCATTTGGATGAGCTAGAGGTAGGACTCTGATTGAACAGTAGATACCATCTAACCGCTTGTAGAGATCAAACTATTCCGAACCATCAACGACCGTTGGCTATGGCGCAGAAGATGAGGAAGACAACACTGGCGGACGCACTACTAAGGGGCGTGCTCGACAAACAATTTCTGACAAACGAAACGCAGAACGAGGGAAGAAAAAGAAGTCGACCATGAACATACGTACAGCAGTCTTATACAAGAACAACTTTGCTATACTGCTGGAGGAGTCGGTATGTTGAAGTTCAATGAAATAAAGTTCACGGTGTAGTGCTAAACTGACTGGGACATAGGGCATCGCTTCGTACCCTTCCTCTATACCAACATATCTGACTGCCGCTGCACCACCACCAAAGGTACCGCCACGCATGATATGCTCTGTATGTGGCTACTGGGGCAAGTACCGGTGCAAGAGGTGTGGAATGGCGTACTGTGACAAGAATTGCGAAGACGTTCACGACGAGACGAGGTGTGAACGCCGTGTCGCGTAGCTAATGAAGGTTCATGTGGACGAAACGTGTCCCCCAGTCATCTCTAGTCACTTTTGGACAGTATTCTTCCCTGCTGGTCTATCAGAAATCAACCTGACGGCTATAAAATGAGTCACTAAGCTTACACCATCTGGCGTTGGCTTTGTCGACGAGCAAAGGTTTTGTGCAGTGCCAGACCTCATGCGTTCGGCATGCTCAAAATGAAGCTCTGCATACCTCTAGGTTCTTCTCGGTACGATCGCACAAGTCCAGACAAGAGAGATTGGCGGTGAGATGGACGCGCGCGTCGCAACAAGCGAGTGCGGGGTAAAAATGATGTAACTTCCTGATCAGGAACCCTAAATCGAGGTTGACTCTAAGTGACTCGCCCAGCCCATTTTTTTCTTGAAATACTCGTCCTACAAGCTCATCCTGCTCACATCCAAAAAGCTCTCAAGCACCCTCCTAGCCTCTTCTTCACTCACTACCACTATTCAAAATGTGCCCGCACAATAACGGCGACTCCACCCCGAACGATCCTTCTCAAATGGTCCCAGTCGACCTCACCAACGGCGGCACCAGGACTAACGGTGTCAATGGACACAGCAACGGCACTAACGGCCAAGCCCGACTTGAACAACAAAAGAGGAATCCTTACGCGCCTCGCGCATCTGATTTCCTGAGCAACGTCTGCAACTTCAAGATTATCGAGAGTACATTACGAGGTGAGGAGGGTTTTTCACAGAGTGGAGGCATGCGCGCTGAAATTTTCTCGCAGAGGGAGAGCAATTCGCGAACGCTTTCTTCGATACTAAGACCAAAATCGCGATCGCCAAGGCGTTAGATGCTTTCGGTGTAGAGTACATAGAGCTCACGAGCCCAGCTGCTTCGGAGCAGTCCCGTAGAGGTGCATCCTGATCTACATGATACGTTATCAGCGACCCTCACACTTCATCCTCAATATGTACAGATTGCGAAGCCATCTGCAAGCTCGGATTAAAGGCCAAGATCCTCACGCACATCCGGTGTCATATGGACGATGCCCGAATTGCGGTAGAGACTGGTTAGCATGCATGCAGATTTTTTGATTGAACAAAGCGAGCTGATATCTTCAATGTGCAGGTGTTGATGGTGTCGATGTTGTTATCGGCACTTCCTCCTTCCTCCGTGAATTCTCACACGGCAAGGATATGACTTACATCACTAAGACCGCCATCGAGGTCATCAACTTCGTTAAGAGCAAGGGTCAGTCACTTTCGAACTCCTCGACCTTTTACGCGGTATTCATGCATCATTTTTTGACATTGGACAGGCATCGAAGTCCGCTTCTCGTCGGAAGACTCTTTCCGTTCTGACCTTGTCGACCTCCTATCAATCTACCAGACCGTCGACAAGATTGGCGTGAACCGTGTCGGTATCGCCGATACAGTTGGCTGTGCCAACCCTCGCCAGGTTTATGATCTCGTCCGTACACTCCGCGGGGTTGTGAGCTGCGATATCGAGATCCATCTGCATAATGATACAGGCATGGGTAAGTGGAGGGTACAAGCGCGATGGCTAGATCTTGCACTAACACCTGGTGTTTGACAGCCATCGCGAACGCTTACTGTGCGCTGGAGGCTGGTGCTACCCATATCGACACATCTGTTCTCGGTATTGGCGAGCGTGTTGGCATCACGCCACTCGGCGGCCTCGTAGCGTGCCTGTACGCTGCCAACCCCGAATACGTCAAGTCCAAGTACAACCTCCCCATGCTTCGTGAGATTGAGAACTTGGTGGCGGAGGCCGTCGAAGTCAACGTGCCTTTCATGAACCCGGTCACGTCAGTTGTCTCATATTCATTTATGCCTCGTTTGTTTGGTGTTGACAGTCCGCTTTGATCACCTTGCAGCGGCTACTGCGCCTTCACGCACAAGGCGGGTATCCACGCCAAGGCCATCCTCAACAACCCTTCAACGTATGAGATCCTCAAGCCCGAGGACTTTGGCCTCACGCGCTACGTCTCCATCGGTCACCGCCTCACTGGCTGGAATGCTGTGAAGAGCCGTGTGGAGCAGCTGGGTTTGAAGCTCACTGACGATGAGGTACGTAAAAAATGCAGTCGGGATGGTGCATAGCCTTACGGCCTTTTACTTGCAGATCAAGGATGCGACCGCTAAGATTAAGGAGCTTGCGGACGTCCGCACTCAGTCCATGGATGACGTCGACTCCCTCCTTCGTGTCTACCACTCGGGCATTCAGTCTGGCGAACTCGTTGTCGGACATAGGGAGGCCCTTGACCGTCTCTTGCGTAAGCACAGAGACGGCACCTCCGTGGAGAGCAGAGCCAACTCGATCAGCAGACCCGCTTCGCCTGCCCAGGCCTAGGGGGTTTAATTCATTGGACATTGTTCTGTATTGTAGCCACGTCCCAACCAAAAAGTATTGCATTTTCTTGCGGAACGCCGTCAATATGGCGTCTTTTGTACCTTGGATTTCCTTGCCTGACTTCAAATTTACTGATGTAACAATATATCGACGGAGCACTCCTATGTATATAGCAATGCAATTGTAGATCTAGCTCGAAGACTGTTCCGTATGCCTATCGAGTGAAGGATTCCTATGTATGGTGTGGGGAATTAGTAGATCACACTATATGTACGGCAGATCAGTGCTACAGCGGGAGGAAGAAAGACGAAAACATGGTAGAAGCGCAAGACGAGGTACTAGTTACGATGGAGTGGACAGCGTGACGCGTAGGATGTTAATACAGTATGAATACGAGAGCCCAGCGAGAGGAATGCGATGCGTGTGGGGTATTGTTGTCCAGAAAGTAGGAGATAAAACAACAGTGTGCGTTGATGTAGATATGTCATGAAAGCCCGAGTTTGTGGAACATCATATCCAGCGTCTTGAAGGCAACTGGCTTGACCAGACTAGAATGAAATTAGTGTGAGCGGAGAACCCTATGACACACAGCCTACGTACTAGCCATCGACGCCTGCTTCAAATGCTCTGCGCTTATCTTCTAACGAGGACATACCGGTCAGGGCCAGAATTCGTGTTGAAGTGAAGTGCTCCTTGTCAGATGTGTTTCGATCTGACTCCAGGTGGCGCATCTTGGCTGTAGCATCGATACCTTCCAAACATCGTTAGCCAATGACCTCGATATACACAGTTGTTGAACTCACCATCCAAGACCGGCATGGACAGATCGACCAACACAACGCTAAGGTCCAGGTTAGTTCATGCCCGGACATGACTGATCATTACGGCTTACTCAAAATGACCGTCGGACTCAAAGGCTCGTACACCATCAAGGCCATCAGCGGCTTCCCGGTATTCAAACCCCTGTGATGGAAACAGAATTGAACATCCCTGCCAATACGGAGCATTCCGTCCACAATACCTTATTCTTAAGCCACTTCGTTCTGAAGAAATGGTCAGTCACAGCGTTGTGAAAAAGGTTCAGCCCAACTCACAAGAGGTTACGTAGAATGGCATTGTCCTCGACGACAAGGACTCTGATGGAACTCGTCTTATCTAAGGTGCCGACAGACGACTTGAGCAAAGATCCGCCACTACCGACAGAGACAGTGGGGCTCGAAGGGCTGTTAGTCAGAGATGAGTCGAGCCCATTGCAGTTGTCTTCAGGTTCGCTATGTGCCTGCTCGACAAAGTCGGTCCAGCTACTCAGTGGGTGCACGGTGGCAGCGCGAGGACCTAAGGGAGGCCGTATATGTGAGATGGTCTTGCTCGACGTCTTTTCCTCCGAATACCGTCTCGACAAACTCGTGATCGCGTATGTGCCCTCACCTATATCCAAGAAAGGTTCATGGAGGTGATCAGGATCGCGGACTTGGGGCGGTTGAGAGGATTGGACATGTGCGATCTGAACCGCGTGCAGACACAGCTTGAGTGCGGCGTAAAGTCGATGAGGACCGAATGGTTTGAACACAATACGGCAAAATCCACCTGCGCGGTCAAACTCCTTGACAGCACCCATCAACTTGGGATCGCCACGTGAAGACGACAGCAGGATAACAGGTCTTTCGCAAGGTTTCTCCTGCGTCATGAGGCTGTGGTCTTCGTTTATGATTGCAATATCGCCTGTTGCCGAATCTTCCGCGATGGTCAAACCCCACCAGTCCACCAAGTAGGAGGTTATCACGGAACGAAGCAACTGAACGCCACGATGGGGGTTGTCGAAGCCGAGTAATGATACCGATGTCGGACGCTGTGAATCGTGTGGCTTGGCTGTCTCATGATCCAGAGTTTCCTCCTCCTCGACACGCTCCGCAGTGAATGTTATCTTTATCTCGGTGCCAGCTCCTTCTTCACTTGATACGTCGACTTTGCCGTCGACACTTTTGGAGCGAATGATACTGTTGACTATAGCAAGGCCAAGGCCAGTACCGGTCTGCAGTGGATTCTCCTGTGAGAAAGGATGGAAGAGGTGGTTCTATAGGTACGATAAGATTCAAGGAGCTCAGGGCATGTTCAGAGCGGTCTTACCTTCAGGAAGCTCTGGCTGATACCCTGTTCTGGTGTCAAGCCACATCCCGACTCAGTAAAACATTGAACGTACCTTTCCTGTGTCTATTACGGACATTTCTATTTTCACCAGCTTAGATGACTGTCCCGGTTGTGGCGGCAGCTGACGCAACATGACGTGAACATATCCATCCTAACAAAGCAGTGAAAGCAGAGAGAATGGTGGTTAGACAGTCTGTCAATAAGTGACAGAGATGAGGTACGCACAGTAGTGAACTTTAGACTGTTTCCGAAAAGGTTCATCAGTACCCGACGAATCCCGCCCTTTTCGCACTTGAAGAGCCAGCCCTGGGTAATCGATGGTATGTAAACCAGTAGACGTCTCGATGACACAATGACGAGCTTACCGATGCGCTTTGTTCAATATCGACAACAGTCTCCACTCGCTTGACGGCCTGGCTCTTGGATGCTTGACCTTGTTTTGGGGGCGAGTACACGCTGCCAATTTCTCCTGATGTGGCCATCCGTGCGCGGTGACCTATCCAACACCCCTCGGTGGCCTCTTCCACTAGTTGCATCAAGTCGACCCTGGTATAGAGGTCAGCGACTACATCGGAGCAAACGAAAATAGTTCACGCACTTGCTGCGTTGGATGACGTTCTCGACGCCACCAGACTTCGCATTGCCGCTCAGCTTGGTAAAGTCGAGAACGTGATTGACGGTTTCCACGAGCGACGTCCCGCATGCCTGCACGGTCTGCAGAAAAGATGCCTGATTGTGGTCTAGCTGTGTTTCGGAGAGCAATTCCGCCGAGGCGAGGATCTGCACAAGTCGTCAGCTTAGAAAGTGACGTGAACTTTGTTTTGCCTACCCCATGTAAAGGTGTCCGGAGCTCATGGGAGATACTGCGACGAGATTAAGTGTGGATCGCAGCATCGTGAGGTATCAACTCACTTGGATATGAACAAACTTTTAGCTTTGTCAGCTAAAATCATCCTGCGCTTTAGCACAGCGGATAATATGATGACCCCTGGTAGATCTCGTTCAGCTATGTTCGTAACGCCGCGCTATGGAATGTTTACGTACCAATAGCCCGTAAATACGATAACTCGTGTCCCTCCAACTGGAAGATATGAGTGAGTGAGATGGTAACCACTGCGGAATAGTGCAACTTACAAATGGTGTCGTACGCTCACCGGTGCTGTATGCGCATAGGATCGCGAATGGACGCTTGTCAATATTGAATATCGGGACAGCTTGAGGCCGGGCGTTTAATAGATGCGTCACGGAGAGTGGCAAAAACTGGACATACATAGAGCGTATTGTATCCTGGACGGAAGGAACGGCCTTAATCCAGCTGGAAGGATGCCTTCACAGATCTTACCGTCAGGAGACCGCGCGAAGAAATCCTGGAGCTTGGAGTATTCTTCGGCGTTGAGCATTCGTGTGACAGTGCCGATCTGAGGATCGTCGTTGTAGACGGATATTGATGTCGAACTCTCGGCGCCGACAGTTTCCAGAACGTCGACATGAGAAACGTCCATGACAATTGCGCCCTCCACATCAAGCGTCCGCTTCACAAGCCGTGCCGCACGCTCGTAAATCTGTTCCATGGAAGTGCCGACCGAGAGTGCCTGTCCAGGGCGGTTGTCGCCATTGAAATCCTTATCGACTTCGAGGCATTCCCGGGTGAACTCCTCCATCTGCAGAAGATGAGTTGCAGAAGATTGTATTTGAAATTGAGCTTACAGAGGTTTGAATACGATCTCTTATCCGAAGCTGGATCTGTTTGGAAGTTCAAACAACATAAGTTGTGCGCTATTGAATAGACTGTAACACCAACCTTGTCACGCCAAAGCTCGAGCTCGCGCATCGCAATTTGCTGGTACTTGATGAATATCTATAACGATTATATGAGCTCAATAGACTTACCGCGAATTCTTTCAACGTATGACGTTGCCGTGGACTGAATTCTCGACGTGGTGAATCGTCAATAATTGACAAGCTGTGTAATGCATGATAAGCATGGCGATCTTCAGAAGCGTCCTGAAGGTCACTCACGTGCCGATATTGAAGCCGTCCTGGGTTCTCAAAGGGCATCCCGCGTAGAATCTGACATGAGGATGGCCTGTGACTAGTGGCTATAAACAGGGCGTCAGTCTGATACATGATGATATAGCGCTGGGACATACATTGCGAGCAAATCGCCAGTCATCCTGTGCGTCCAAAATGACAGTAGGTTCATCATCCCTATCATAGTGAGAAATGACTACAGTTAGCACTAGATAACAAACAGAACGAACCTTTGCAAGATAGCATGTGCATCAAATGAGCTGGTCCTAGACATGTTCTGGGTATCCCATCCGGCTGAATACGCTGTCAGCTATCATCTAACAATCGCATGCGGGTGATACTTACATTCTGATTTGAAGAATCTGAATGACATGACGTCGATATAAATATCGCAGAAAAAAGAAAAAAGAAATCTGACTTACCCTTCAGTTCCGTCAATAAGCGAAATGACCACTATGCGAGTGCTAAATACGAGCTTGACCAAATGGACGATACGGTCAAAATTCAGATCGTGTCCTGTATTCCAGATATTGAATCTGTGCGACAATGTCAGTGATCATGAATAACGACAGCTCACATGACCCACTTGTACAAAGCCCTTCTCCGCTCCAGCTCATCAGGTGGATTGGGCGGGGCGAGATAGCCTAATTCACTGAACATCTGCTCCTCTTTCGCGGAACGCCCGGCTTGGGAGAGTATCGAGCTCTCCGACGCAGGGCGGGCCGCACGCATCCTACGCTCGTACAAAGCCAGTGTAGGCAGCGGCGCAGAGGTCTGCCGCGTCAGACAGATGCGCCGTGGCAGCGCAGGCACCGTCGTCGGCTCGTAATCCAAGGGCGGTGCAGAGACATGGCGCGCCACCTCGTGCTCTGCACGGCTGAACGATGAGGCAAAGCCGCCCTGCTCGTCGTTCGCCTCGGACGACTTGGAGCTTTCCATCGAACCGAAGTAGTCTTCTTCCTCCGACTCGACGCTCGCTCTGACCGGCGCCGTCGCAGGCATGACTGCGGGCGCGAGAAACGATTTAGCGCTTGGCGCATGATCGTGCGCATCCTGGGGGATAGATTGATCGGTCGGGTCTGGCGGGCTGGCCTCGATGGTCGGCAAGCGGTCTTCGACGTCCTGTGTTCCCTGCCAGAAGCTGCTGAGTCGCGTTTTACGTATCGCGTTTGGCGACTTTGGCAACGCCTCTAACAGGTCTGGCGGGTGCGAACCCGGAATCGCAGCCATCACGCCGCGCATAGGATCCGTGAGCTCGTGTTCCGGCGAAGGCAGAGCGAGAGGCGCGACGGAGACTCGCGCAGCCGCCAGACGAATTGCTGCCGCGGTGGTGGTGACGTCGGTGTTTGTCAGATTTGGAGGCCTCGAGATATCTGTCCCGCCTGCTGACTTGGGTCCATTCGACACAGACGACCGCATGTCAGCAAAGGAGTTTCGAAGACGGTGAGGGAAGTTCAGGTTCAGCGGCATAGTCGACCGCCGGGATGCAATTCCCGCTTCCGGGAGGGCCGGTAATGCAGCTCCACCAGAGGCGTTTGGGATACAATTGGGGACGTGGTACTGTGGAGGGGCAGAGTTCGTGAGCGGCAGGTGAAACGGTTTGGGGGCATTCGCGAGCTCGTAGGTAGACGCGGTATCGTCGTATCCAGATTCCCAGATGTTGCTCGAAGGAGTCGGGCTAGGAGAGTCGCATATATCCAGGCTCTCCGTCGCTCGCATGACTGATCGTGTATGTGAAGGTGCCTGCAAGTGCGATCTGGGAGGATACGGCGTCTTCAGCGGGTCCCATCGACCTAATGCATACGCATTGATAAAGGTAGCCCAGTCATAGTCGACTTGAGCATGTATATGATCGCGTAAACTCTGCGTGAGCTGCTCGTCCGTTGGGGATGGGTCGAAAGGTGACGGCAACATACCCACTACACCTGTATGTCAATTATAGACGTGCGGTTACAGATCGCAAGTACTCACCACTATCTGCAAGGCGCGAAGCTTCTGCTCTTAATCCCGCGACCGCCGCATGGGCACGCCTATTCATCTCCTGCAATGATAGCCTATCGCGCGGCACCTGCTCGCCCTCAAACAGACTCGGTCCCTCCGACTCCGACACAGACATACTGACGGACGTGGTGGGCGTCGGCAGATCCGCCGGCGATGAAGATGGGAGCAGCATCGGCTTATCCTCCGCTGAGGACGCCGTGGACGGGCGCCGCGCCGTGCTCTTCTGCGGCTTCAAGGGCAACGAGAGGCGGGGCGCAGGGGCGACGATGATGTGCGGCGCGGTTGCAGTAAGCGAGAACGAGATGTCGTTCAGCACGACAGATGGGACAGATTGGGACGGCGGTACTTCGCCCGATACAGTGCGTGCTGAGCTTTCAGGGCGACTTGCAAGGTGCAGGGTGTCGAGATTGCCCCGAGGTGTGTATTCCATCAAGCCAGGGATGGAATGAGACAGTGGCGGGTATGGGTCCGGAGGCAGGTATGAGGAAATTCCAAGCCACACAGATAGAAGAAGTTCCGCAGATCAGATAGAGTAAAGCGTAGAGAGGATGTTGGGTCCTAGCAAGAGGGTACTGTACATGTAAAGGAGGCTGCTGAACGTCCTCCACGGTGAGGAGCAGCAGAATTGTGAAGTGGTGCACGCAATGTCCAGGTTTCTCCTCCACACCACGAAACGCGCTTGGCAGGAGAGGGCGCCTATTCGATGAGTGCCTTCCTCTTCCTCTTCCGTCACAAGCTTTTCAGGCTCCGCCACTCCGCTTGCATTTGAGACCCCGCGAACGACATATCTCGGAACCTTTGCGCGAAACTGGCCGACACCGTGGCCCACAACTCGTCCTCTACATCGACGCATTCGGCTGATTACATGTGACCATGATATACAGTAGACTTCTCTACGCTTTACACGTGGCTATATGGCATTTTGCAGATTTTTTTACAACACCGCAGCCCCTGCGATCGCATCCTACACTGATATGGCCAGCATGCTCCACATATACAGGGGAAGCGTCAGGTTGTCGTTCTGGACCGAGAACGCCTCCAGAATCGATGACAGAGTTGCGACTGCGGCATATCGGAGGATCTAGGAAGCCAGCCCATTAGCCCAGTCCAGACCGTCCGCAATATAGACAGTGGGAACCGACCGAGAAACGTTCCGTGAAGCCAAAGAGGCGCAGGAACCAGACGGAGACGACGACAGAGAGCACGAAGGCGGCACTGCCTTCGATCGTCTTGGGGTTGCCCGCTGACCACCGATGTCGTCCGATCCGCTTGCCAACAATGGATGCCTAGGGGCAACATGGCGGTTGGTGAGCTAGGCCAGGGCGGCGGTGACTTTTGACTTACTAGGGCATCGCCCACACCCAGCACTAGGATGCCAGTAAACTCTAACAACCTCGAGTTCCTGCACGATGTCAGCCACTACTCGGAACTTCCGATAATTAAATGATTTACCCTTCGAACCACACCGAGTTGGCGCAGCCGGTCAGCAGGTAGAAATGACTGAGAATCGCCGTACCGCTGTCTTTTGAGTCCAGAAATTCGTACATGAACAGATGTACTGCTGCGCCAAAGGGATACAGCGCAAAGTATCTGACATACTCTGCAAACGTAAACAGAGCAAAAGCGGCATTGAACGACAAGTGCGCAAATGCAGGCTGCGAGGTCCGAGGTCAGCAGCTTTAAACACCAAGAAAAGGCGAACAAATTCACGTCGATGGCTATCCCGGGCAGAAACATTGCCACGGCCAGCGCATGGAAGAACTTACGCCTCGCATTCACGCTCAACGTCGGCACACGCTTGTCCGCCGCGTCCAGCAGGTCCGTCGCCACCCCCGCGCCGTTCCCGAGGTGGGGCAGGTTCGGCAAGTTGGGCAGGTTCGCAAAGTTCAGGCTGAGCGCGATCGTAGGCTCAGGGGTCGGGATCGGCGGCGCGCTCGCATCGCCGACCTCGTTCGCGCTGCTGCTCGTCGTCGGCCGACTAGCGTCGACAGACATGTATGGTACGACGGTCGAGTCACTCATCACGCTCAGCGCGACCCGGTGTCGATGACGTCTTGACCGCGCGAGCTGCCTGTTCCATCCAGCCACGCTGATGCTCCCTAGAACGGCCCAGTATGCCAGCAGCAGCGGCCGCGTCCACTTCTTCCTGCCTTCTAAGAGCCAAAAGACGACCCACAGCCACGGGTCCCTGTTGCGCAGGCACCAGCGCGTCCACATGCCAATGACGCCGACGACGATAACGAAGCTGCCGCCGTAGAAAGCCAAGGCGAGGAGGCGGCGCTGCTTCTGCTTTTCTTCCGGGAAGCGCAGCCGCCGTACCGGACGGCGAGCAACCTGGCGCGAGAGGTATAAAAGAGGAGACAATAGGAACCCGGTCAGCAGGGAACCCGGGATGAGAGCGAGTTGATAGATTAATAGAGGCGTCGGAAGACGGTACGTCTTGATGAACGGGGTCGCGAGAGGCCAGATCTGAAACAAAGTTAGTGTGGTAGATGGCTGACGCATGGTCCGTGCGTACGCGCGCGAATGTCAGGTTCATCATTTCCATGAACAAGACTGTGGCACCGAAACAAACGATCCCGAGCTCGCCGATGGTGAATCCATGATGTGCCAAACGCACCGCGCTGTAGAGGGAGAATTGGTAGAACGCCGCCGCCGCTACCACCTCGAAGAGGCTAAGGTCTGGGAGGCATTCAATGTTAGCGGGTCGAGACGGGAGCGACGGACATCTACTCGCTTTGCCAGATCCCCAGGTGACTCTCTACCAATACAATCTTGACGCAGAGGACCCACAAGGTGACAGAGACGGCGAACAACACGTACAAATACGCGCGTTTCGCCTCCTGGCGGGGAACATGACTGAGCTCGCCGTCTGGAATGGCCTTCTTCCGGCGGTGTCGCGCTTCTGTGACGCGAGAAGCACATACGTGCACTATCAAGATCGTGGCACAAAGCGTGGACAGACTGACGAGGCTGCGGCGTGATACGACGAGGGCCTGATGGGCTGTCAATCGTCCAGCAGGGTCGGGCAGGCTGATCGGAGGCTCGACGAGCCAATTTAGTGGCAGAACGTTCGAGTCCGCGGCCGGACTCTGGAGAGCGAGGTACAGCAAGGCGGTGGCGACGAAGGAGCCTCCCAGCAGGCCTGTCAAGATGCCATCATCCGCGGAGTCCCTATGGAAAGAAGTCAGCTCGCAAGCATGCACGGCGAGCGATGCGGATCTGGCCTGTAGTTTTTGGGCACGGTCATCCACACGAAGCCCGCTTCATCTTTCTGGATGAGCGTGCTGGTAGTCACCGATCCACCCCTCTTGCTCTCACGCGGTTCCACGCCACGAGACGAGCCAGGGCCCCGCGGTGCAGGGGGCTCCGCGGGCTGTGCAGGCGTCCTCCTCAGCCACGAGAGCCGAGTGATGGCATAGTACAGAACCGACGCGATGATGAGCAGCGATATTTCTGGTGTAATGAAACACAGATAAGCTCGGACGCCGTCCGAGGCAAAGTGATTGACCGACCTATGGACGCCCACGCGTCGGGGGACAGCGGGTCATCGGTGCACGCCCGCAGCTGCGTGGCGCAGAAGCCCAGCGAGCACACGAGCAGCACGTTCTCCGTCGCCTGGCGCACGTCGAGCGCGAGCGTGTACGCCGACGCCGTGCACGGCACGCGGAACGAGACGTGCACGAGCGCGGGGAGCAGCGCCCGTCCGCGCAGCGGCGGCGCATGGCGTCCCCGCGCAAAGAGCGAGGGCGAGCCCGGGCGCGGCGGGAGCGCGAACTCGGCCAGCGGGGGCGGCGTGCGCACGGCGGGCGAGCGCGAGCGGGCGAACGGCGCGCGCTCAAACGCCCCCGCGGGGCTGCCCCGCCGCGAGCCCGCCGACTGCACCGACGCGGTCCTGTTATGTCCGCCCTGCGCCGCACCGTTGAAGCCCTTTCCCCTCGCGGCGCCGTTGCGGATGTCGTGCTGCGTGGCGGTGCGCCCGCGCGGCGCGTGCAGCGGGGTGTCCGTCTCGTACCCGTCCGTGCTGTCAGAGTCCGAGCTGTGTAGTGTTGCGTGCGTGTGCGTGTCAATCGACCGAGGACGCCTAAGTGAGCGACGGTCGTGCGTACCTGGACGAGCCAGCGTGATAGCTGGTGCTCCATCCCTGCTGGATCGTCGGGCGGTGTGCAGCGGTGCCTAGCGAGCCAGGTCGGCGTAGGCTGCGTGCGGTGCCTGGCTGGGGCTGCTTCCTGTGTTCCGCACGCCCAGCGGGAGGCGGGGAAGGCGAAGAGTGTGCGCGCGGCAGGGTGGAAAGCTGGGAGGGAGTTCAGCTCGACACAGGCAGGCCGCATCCAAGCTCGAAGCAGCTGGATGCAATTCGTCCTCTCGACGTCGACACCTCACGCGCCGAGGACGACACGCCACGTGGCAAGATGCGCGCGCCCGTTGCCGGCCGCGGCGATCAGCGCGCAGACGCCCCATTTAGAATCACGACGCGTCGGCTGCATTTCCAACCAACCCATCGTCCACCAGAACGTCGACCTCTCCTTCCAGTCCAATTGCCACATCTATCCTACCAACTGACGGCCGTCCTGTGTTTGGTTTATTTCTTGTCTATACATGTCCGATCCTACCCGCATCGTCTACCTCGAGGACCTCGAGGGTCCCACGAAGGCTCCAGCGCAGCCGTCCGAGGATGCCAGTGCGTCCGCAAAGCCCGCCGCCGCCGCCGCGTCGCGCACGCCGTCCGTCGCGACGAAACGCGCGTCCGCAAAGCCCGAGGACGCTCCAAAAGCCTCTCTGAAGCGGCAACGCACCCTAATGGACATGTTCGCCGGCGCCGCGAGCCCCAAGACCGCGGAGCCCAGCACAAAGAAGCTCAAGCTCGCCACAGGCTCCGGCACCCCGCCCGAGCCGTCCGCGTCGAAGGCGCAGACATTGAATTCGATACCGTTCTCTCTCACAGACTACACGAACGCGCTCTCCGATGACGAGAGGCGGCTTCTCGCGTTGGAGTGCGCGAGCATGGGCAAGGGTTGGTGCGTCTCTTCTGAACCTTGGCCGCGCAGCCGCGCGACGCGTGCTGACCCGCGCTCCCAGGCTCAAGCTGCTCAAGGACGAAATCCGGAAGCCCTACTTCATCAGGCTCAAGCAGTTCCTATGGGACCAGGGCGTGCGGGGTCCCGAGGACACTGCAAAGACATGCAAGGTCAAACCCGCACGTGAGCCGTTTGAATTCGCGCTCCACCCGTTGCTCGCGCTGATCCCGCCCGTTGCTAGCGAAGGACATTTACACTTGGTCTAACCTCACCCCGTTAGGCCGCGTCAAAGTCGTCATTATGGGCCAGGATCCTTACCACGGTCCGAACCAGGCCCACGGTACGTCCGGACTTCTCGCCGCAGACAGCGCGCTGAACCCCACGCCGCATTGCATTGACAGGCCTCAGTTTCTCCGTCCCAAAAGGCGTCGCGGTCCCTCCTTCCCTGCGCAATGTACGTCGGCTGTCGCGCGCTCGCGCTCCTCCTCGGCTCGCGTGTGCCTGATCACCTGTCAGATCTACGCAGAAATAAAACAAGAGTACCCCGAGTTCGAGCCACCAAAGCACGGGTACGTAGCCGTCTGTCTGTCGCGCGCGCACATCACCGCGGCCGCACACTGACAGATCGCCTGGTGCGTCTTTGTTGGCACAGTAATCTGACCGCGTGGGCCGAGAACGGCGTGCTCCTCCTGAACACCTGTCTGACCGTGAAAGCCGGCGAGGCCGGTTCGCACTCGAAGCGCGGCTGGGAGGAGTTCACGGACAAGGTCATCGACGTCGTCGACAAGTTCGGCGGCGCGAACCTCGCTGCGCCCGGCGCCGCGCTCGCCGGCCGCGGCCGTGGCATCGTCTTCCTCGCCTGGGGCAACTGGGCGATCCAACGTGTGGCCAAGCTGAACAAGGTGGGCACTTCCGACGCTCTCTTCGACCTCCTCTGACGACGTCACCGCTCCAGACAAAGCATCTCATCCTCACGAGCGCCGTACGTAACCGTGGGCACCCCGCGCATTTACGCTGCACGATCAGAACGATACTCACCCTCATTGCCTCGCGCGCGCGGTCACGCGTGCTTACAGCATCCCTCGCCGCTGAGCGCGAGCAGGGGCTTCTTTGGGAACGGCCACTTCAAGACGGCGAACGAGTGGCTCGAGAAAAAGTACGGCGCGGCGGGCACCGTGGACTGGTGCAGCCTGTGAACATCAGCCGCGAAGCTGGGAGCGATCGCCTCCTGTCTGTTTACCGTGAGTGCCCTTACTCACCGCGGGCCAGCGCGCCGTCCGAGCAGCGTCTGATGGACGCGTTGCGGTTCGGTTTCGCGCAGGGCGTTCGAGCTTCGCCGCGGATAATTTTCGCCCATCCTTCTTTCGCAGACAGCCAGCATCACAAGACGTGCCCTACCGCACCCTCGGAGACTCGTATCAGCCCATCAGTCGGGAGACGGGGTCCCGACCCATTGATACCCATCACAACGCCCCTCTGGCGTACAGTGCCCGAAGCTTGTCATTTACTGTATCCTATTTCGTGCTGCGATTTTCTCCTATGCATCCCGATTGCCGGCGGCGCCGTGCAGCTGCATCGCTTTCGACGATTCGAATCTATGTACGTATCTCGTTCGCTTTCGTTTTCGCTTTCGCGTTTCCTTCGTTCGTTCGTTCGCTCGCTCGCTCGGTCTCGCGCGCGAAGCATGCACGGCACGGTGTGACACCCTGGGCGCGGGCGCGTATCAGGCCCTCGCGAGCCGCGTTCGTTCGCACCGCGCGTCGGAGACTCGGAAATGAGCTTGAGCTTGCAGCGAGGCACGCGCGCTGGGCTGGGGTGGGTCTGCGCATGCGGTGCGCTCATCGGTAACCATGGGCGCGCGCGTGCCTGGGCGACTCGTGCGCAGGGCCCTCAGTCGTCGTCGTCGTCGCCGCATCAGGCGACCGACGGGCGTTCTCGAGCTCTCGAGCGGCGATGATGAGATGAGGGCGGGCGGTCGCTCGACAGACAGAAAAAAAAGCGCAAGTACAACACAACACATGGGCGGGACCCGTTTCCAGTAATGAACAATAAGTCAGATGCTACGCGCGTTGTACAGATAAATGCAGGAGAGAGAGAGGGAGAGACGTGTAGATGCGGCTGTGGAAACCCGAAAGCTTTATCGACGGCGAGAATAACGCTACAGAATGCTCGGTACGATGAGTCCTTGGGATCGGAACGACAGCAAGAAATAGGATGGGAGAAAGAGAGGGGGACGGGGGCTCATGAAGGCATACGACCTACTCTGGAATCCAACGTAAACTCAGCTGCTCGTAAATGACCCACGCCTACTGACATACCGGTGGGGCCCTTTCCCAGCGCGTGTGTGTACTGCATCTGCTGCGCGTCGCCGAGGAGGACGTTGCAGAGATTCTGGGGCTCGGTGATGGACCGTCTATGTGCATAGGCCGACTGGGGCTGCATGCTGGCGGCGCTGCCGCGCTGGGGGGAGATGTTGGGGACGGAGACGGTGGGGGAGTGCGCGTGGAGGGCGCGGGGGCCGGCGGATGCGTCGGGGAAGGCGGGCTGGGAGAAGGAGAAGCGGCGGGTGAAGAGGGCGTCGGCGTAGGAGGCAGCCTGGCCGTCCATCGGCCGGTCTGCGGTGTGGGGGAAGTTTTGGGCGAGGGACATGGGGAACTGGGCGGGGCGGGAGGCGGAGGGACCCGCGGCGGTGAACGGGAACTGGACGGGGGACGCGGCGGAGACGGGCGTGACGGGGTAGCTGGTGGACATGGGGGACGGCTGGACGTCCTGGTGGTCGCGGGTGGCGAAGAGGCCGTCCTGCCAGGAGGTCTCGACGGAGACGACGGGCTGTGCGCCGGGCGGGTTGAGGACGGCGGCGATGGAGGACGGGGAGAGGGAGTGGGTCCGGGTGGAGGCGGACGAGGGCGAGTCCGTGCGGGCTGCGGCGACGAGCGGGAGGCCGGGGACGGGGAGGGCGGAGGTGGAGGCGATGGGCTCGGTGGAGATGACGGGCGGGGCGCGGGAGAGGGACTTGGGTTTGTCCTTGCCGGTGGGGCCCTTGCCGAGCGGCGGTCTGTTGGCGGGCGGGAGGCTGAGTGCGGCCCTGAGGGTGTTGTTCTCGTCCTCGAGCTCGGCGACCCGCTCCTCGAGAGCCTGTGCAGGTAATGAGAAGCGGTTAGACGCCGTCGGGGGCAGCAGTGTGAAATTGGGCACGCACGAGGAGATGGGCAGCACGGCGGGCTCTGAAGGCGCGCTGGACGTCGCGGGCACGATTTGGGGGCAGGTTGTCGTTGCGCTTGCGGCCACGCTTGGAGGACATGGTCGTCGTCGTGGTCGTCGTCGCGGTGTTTGTGATGGGTTGGAGGAGGACGGGGCACTGGGAGACGGACCAGTGAGAAGGAAAAGAGGGCGGCCGATGGGAGGAGAGACAGACAGATATAGACATACCCGCCGACTTTGTTCGCGGCACTTGGAGGCCCAGCAGGCGCGTCGATCGGGAATCCTCCAGGACCTTGGCCTATTTTCCAGCCTAGATCTTTTTTGCGCGGGCAACTGGCCAAGGCGTGACCGGCTCGGTTCAGTGACTTCAGTCAGCGGCGAGCGGGTCGATAGCGGTGCACGGCTGCGGGCGATGAGCTGCTGTAAGCTGCTTGGGCTGCTATGAGCTGGGCTAATGCTGGGCTGCTGTAAGCTCGAGTGCAGTCAGCTGCGGGCAGCACCGCCTGTGGTCGCGTTCCGACCATCGTCTATGGGCGAGCCTTTTAACTGTCCGCGGGCGTGCTGTTACGCTGCTGTTACCCCAGGTGTGACGCCGGCGAGAGTTTCCGAACAGGATCATCTCACTGCAAGAAATACTCTAATAACCCAGCGGTGAGCCAACCTAATCCCAGTCCGAGTCCGTGCAATCGGGGCGTCTCCTCCCTCCCAGGGCCTCCCTTTTCCTCCCATAATTCGCGGGTCTTTCCGCCCGCCGTCGAGGCTCGCGTCGCCCAGCGCCCGCCCTTGGGGTTCTCCCCCAGACGCCTGTGATTATCGCCCCTAGACGCCCGCCCTCGTCCCCGCTCCCCTCCCAGATCCCACACCCTCGAAAAGCATTCCATGCGAACATCTTCCCACTCGTCGCTCTCATGCACAGCAGCCTCTGGCGGCCTTCTGTCCAATCCCCTCGGCCGTTCCCTGTCCAATCCCCGTCGCCCCCAGCCCGCCACGTGATAACGCCCGCGGTAACGACCCGCAACCTAAAATTTATATGCCCCCTGTTGCCCCTTGGACGTCACCCAAGGTCAGCCAACAGACTCGAACAGAGTCCAACAGCCGCGTGATCTCTGCGTCGATGCTGCATCGCATCCTCAGCACGTCTTCCAAGTTCCTGTCCGCTCCAACATCCTCGCCCCTTTATTGCTACCGCCCCCGGATGCCCGGATGCCAGGCACGCCCCTTCGGCCCACCGGATCTCGGACGTCCCGGCTCAAGCCAATCCCGGCGCCTCCGACCCAGCCAATCCCCGCTCGCCTCCTTCCTAGTCTCGACGAGATCACTCGACGAGATCAGCCTGCCCCCGACGCGATTCACGCCACACACTACATAATTCTTTTTCCACCACCGTGTCACGCATCGTCTGACAACTCTCGGTCGAAATGTAGACATCCTGTATGTACTACCTGTCCACAATACAAACAACGTATGTACTCCTCGGCAGAGTGCGTGTGGCGGTGGGCTACCAAACGGCGAACTGCGCAAGCGGTCCCCCGCCCCGACGCCCCTACGCCTGCGCCGCGCGGGCCTCCTTCCGCGCCGCCGCCTTGTCCTTGTCCCGCTTCATGAACAGCTTGTGCCGCGGCAGCGCGCTGTCCCGCGCCAGCTTCCTGTTCGCCGACTTGTTCTGCTCGATGTACGACATGTGCTGCCCCCCGCTCAGCGCCGCGAGCGAGCCCGCCGTGCGCTGCACCGCCGGCCCGCGCCCCGGGAGCCCAAAGTCCTTGCTCGTCACCGTCCCCGCGAGGTCGCCCTCGCCCGCGCGCACGTCCGTCCCGAGGTCCGCCTCGCTCTCGCTCGCCATCAGCACCGACGAGATGAGCTCGATCTGCTCGTCCCGCGTCCGGTACACGAGGTCCGGCAGCGCGTCGAGCCCGTCCAGGTGCGTGATCACCTTGAAGGCGTACCCCTGGTCGATGAGGAACTGCTGCCGCTTCGTGCTGTAGAACATCTCCTGCGTGTCCTTCGACACGAGCGAGTAGAAGAACGCGTTGAAGCCCTCGTCGTTCCGCCGCTTTGCCCGTAGAATCCGTCCTGTATGTACAATGTAGTCATTCCGTTAGCGTCATCCTGCCCGCGGCGAGCGAGCGCGCCACGCACCGAGCCGCTGCGCCTCCTGTCTGCGCGAGCCAAAGTGTGACGAGATCTGGATGAGGCACGTCGCCTCGGGCAGATCGATGGACGTGTCGCCCACCTAAAACGCAAACAGGTCAGCACGCCCCTCGCCCGCCGCCGCCGGATCGGGGGCCGCCCCCGTCCCGCCGCTCACCTTGGACAGGAAAATGGTGTTGACCTCCGGGCTGTGCTGGAAATGCTGCAGGATCCGCATGCGCTCGACCTGCCCCGTGCCGCCGTGGATGTACAGCTTGCCCAGCTTCTTCGCGTACGCCTGCCACGCCGCCGTCAGTCGTCAGTCGTCGATGTCCAGCGTACAGTGTGTCCCCCGCCCTCGATCGCGACCGCGACCGCCCCTCGAGACGTCGACACACAGACAGACGACGCACCTCGAGCGCGAACACGTTGTCCGAGAACACGATGATCTTGTCCCCGCGGTCCTCGTGGTACTTGATCAGGAACTGGCACGCCTGGAACTTCTTCGGGTTCATGCAGTACAGCAGCATGCGCTTGCGCGACTGCTCGCGCAGGTACTCCCTGTAGAACTCGGGCGTCATCGGGCACCAGACCTCGGCGCACTGGCACGCAGGCGGGTCAGAAAGGAAAGGTCAGACGTCAGCAGTTCGTCCGGCTCTGAACTCTGGACTTTGCGAGAACGCACACACACACGCACGGGCGCGCGCGTGGGTGTGTGTGCGTGTGTGCGCCACTCACCTGGACGTTCGCAATATGTCCTTTTGCGGCGAGGTCCATCCAGTTGGCCTCGTACAGCTTGGGCCCGATCATGTAGTTCAGGTCCGCAATCTTGTCGTCCTCGCGCACGAGCGTGGCTATGAGTTATGGAAGACGTCAGCGGCGTGTCCCACGGCGATCCCAGAGGGCACATGCGATGCAGGACGCGGGATGCAAATGCTCACCGGTCAGGCCGAGCTTCGAGTGCGCCTTGATGGTCGTGACCACGCGCCTGAACATCGCGGCCGGGACGACGTGCACCTCGTCGAGCAGGATGAAGCCCCACTCGCGCGACGTGAGGAAGTCCATCATCTTCTTCGACTCGTGCGACCGGTTGTGCGTGTTCGCCACCATCGAGTACGTCGAGACGACGATGCCGCTCTCCCCTGCGAACTGCGGCCGTGGGTACGCACGCCGGACGGACAGAGGCACACAAAGCGGGGGGGACTGACCTTCTCCTTCTGATCCGCCGTGAAGACCGCGATCTGGCGGTCGGTGATGTTGGACCACTGCATGAACTGCTGCCGCCACTGCATCACGGACACCCTAAGGGCGCACGGGCGCGCGTCTCGGTCGGCAGCACGCACGCGGTGGGGAACGACGGTACTTACGAAGAGGTGCAGAGGACCAGGCAGGATTTCTTGATCGTACACGCGGCCGTGATTCCCACCAGCGTTTTGCCCGCGCCGCAGGGAAGCACGATAATGCCCGAACGGGCACGCCTGCGCGCCGCATCAGGCGATGGTAATCAACAGTCAACTGAACAGAATTTGTACGCACCCGTTCCCGAACATCTTGCTGAGACTCGTCTCCTGGTACGGCCGGATGACCGTCGACGGCTTGAGATCGATATCGAGATTCGGATTGACGGTGTCGTTTCTGAAATCGTATTCCTCGAGCATGGGATACTCCAGCTCGTTGCAGCGTTTCTTGACGTCCTGCTCGGGGGCATTAGTCACAGCCACGGGGGGTAATGGGAAGGTTCATCGGGCAGGGGGGCACGCACGTCTATTTTGGCGTCGTCTATCTCGAACGCGTGCACGTTGTCGTCATCTTCCTCGACCTCGTCTGGTAGCACGGCGGTCAGGTGCCCCGTGGGCTATTCAACACGGTCGCTGCCCCACTTACCCGCGTCGACCCCGACGACGGCCGTAAACAAGTCGGCATCGTTGTGGGGGGCCCCGTTCCCAGCCTTGCCGGCGGTTGCGTCGTCCTTCTTTTTTTCCGCGTCCTTCGTCCCTGGGATGACAAGGTTCCCTTTTGTGGGTGCCTTCGAGGTCGTGAACGTGGCCGCTTTGATGCTGTTGTCCGTCGGCGCCGAATGCACCCTCGCGTCGCGGATCACCTTGTCTTTCAGGAGAATCTGCAGCGTCTCGGGGTGGCTCGACTCCACGTAATATTTGTTGTGTTTCAGCACGAGCTTCACCTTGCCGTAAGAGAGCGTGCGCTCGCGGATGAAGGTGACGATGCTCTCCGGCACAGGAACCTTTGGGGCGCGGTGAAACTCGGTCGTCAACGCGCCAGGGCCGTGTACCTACCTTCGACAGGCGATTCAGCACCTTTCAGATAGACTCAGCATCAGCATGTGTCGCACGGCAAGGGGGCGCTGGGCGCACGAACTTCTATTATGTCCTCTGTCTGCAGACCGACCGAGACAGCGGCGTAGAGCGAGTAGGACGTGAGCTTGTATTCGTGGATGAAGGCCGGTCTGGCAACCGCTGTACAGCTCTGTGTCTACGGCGAAATCACGACGTGCGTACCTGCTGACAGGCTCGCTAATCGCCACCAGGAAGTCCTGTGCCTGTTCAGCGATGGGGGAGAACGCCTCCAGAATAATGTGGCCATCCTCGGGACTGATCCACAGCGGGCGGGAAGCATGGTCCGGCTTTAAGTGAAGCCACGAGAAGTCCTGATCCTGGAAGATGTGTGAGACTAGGGTATCTTGTTGGCGGCGGTGTGCCGCCAGAGGGGACTCGTCCTTTGGGTCGTCCGCCTCTTCTGCTCTTCTCTGCTCAGCCAGCTTGCGGGTCAAGGCACTGAAGTTGATGGTTGCTCCACGAGGCACGAGAGAGTTCTCGGTCGCCTCGTCCCGCTCATCCGCGCCGTCGTCAATGTCAATATAGTCGTTGTCGTCGCTGGTATTCTTGGCTCGTTTGGAAGGCCAGGCGTATTCAGAAGCATCTGATGCCCCGGCGGTGAGTACCCACGCGCATTATAGGAAAGATAATTGCGCACCTTCGGCTCCGCGTTTTCCTGCCTGCATATTATGGTCGAAAGTCTTGTAACCGCGGTCTAGTGTATGTTTATTAGTATGAGGAATTTTTGCGGGGCTCCCAGCGTAAAGGACGAATATCTAGAGCTGAAAAGTCAGACAACGGTGCAGCAGCACGAGAAGGATGAGTCCAAGTTGCGGAGGACGCGCCCGCCACAGAGCGGTACTCAGTTTAGTCAGAGCGGGGCGGAGTTTGAAACTGATGGCTGGCGGCCGCCATCAGCACTCGAGTCGCTTTGCTCTCTTGCTCCAGCACCTCCACCAGCTGCGCACACGCCGTCTTTCTTGCTCTCGATTTTCTATTACCCTAGTTACTAAGATGTGGAGGCCAGCTACCAGAGAAGTGACGGGTACCAACGAGAGTGCGTCTCACCTTCATTTTCGTGCGATAAACCGTAACCGTTGACTGACAATTTTACTCGGTCAGCACCCCTCGGGAACCGCAGACGTTTCGGGCCCGCTCCAGTGGAGGACAGCGCGCCTCCCCAGCTCGCTCAACCTTCGCCGTCTGCATACCCACGCCCGCCGCCCAGCGACCGCGATAACGCTCGTCAATACAGGGATGACACGCCCTCCTCCAACTCTGCCACACGTAAGTAACCGGATTGAGCCAAGGCCTTCGCAGGCCGCCACCCTTTCATCTGCTGCAGATTGTCCTACTCACGACTAATCATGCGAGCCTCGTCGCGCAGCTTGTACTGGTTCACTGACCGTAACTGAATACTAACCCTGCCTTTATCCTCTGCTTTCTCTTCATTTTAGCTGACCCTAACGCACCCCGTAAACGCCGTAGTCGCTGGGGAGACACTAAGACAGAGATTCCCGGCCTTCCTACAGCCATCTCAGCGAATGGTGTCTCTCAGGCCCATCTCGATAACTATGCCATTCACTTGCGCCTGGAGGAGATTAATAGGAAGCTGAGGATGAATGACTTCATTCCGCCGGAGAAGGAGAGGTATATACACCTGATATGTTTTCATTAAGATCGTACTAAGAATCCCATCATTCTTCCAGGTCGCCTTCCCCGCCTCCAACCTATGACGCCCACGGTCGTCGTACTAACACCCGCGAGGTACGGTACCGCAAAAAGCTTGAAGACGAGCGCATCCGACTCGTCGATCGCGCCATGAAGAACGATCCCAACTTCCGTCCTCCCGTCGAATATCACCAGCAGAAGCGCTCCCAGCGCCCTTCCGAAAAAGTCTATATTCCCGTGAAAGAGTTCCCGGAAATTAACTTCTTTGGCCTGCTCGTCGGCCCTCGTGGTAACAGTCTGAAGAAGATGGAGAGGGACAGTGGTGCAAAGATCAGTATCAGGGGCAAGGGCAGTGTCAAAGAAGGCAAGGCTAGGCCAGAGCAATACGCTGAGGATGCAGAGGAGGATCTCCACTGTCTCGTCACTGCTGACGTCCCTGAGAAGGTCGCTTCTTGCGTTAAGATGATCAACAAGGTTATCGAAACGGTGCGTCTCTAGCCCGTTGGCGACATAATATCATACTGAATTTGATTGTATAGGCTGCTTCCACCCCCGAAGGCCAGAACGATCACAAGCGTAACCAGTTGCGCGAGCTTGCCGCTCTTAACGGTACTCTGCGCGATGACGAAAACCAGATTTGCCAGAACTGCGGTGGTGTAGGTCACCGCAAGTACGACTGTCCTGAGCAGCGTAACTTTACAGCGAACATCATTTGCCGTGTCTGTGGAAGCGCGGGTCACATGGCCCGCGACTGCACTGTCAACAGGGATCCCAACGCCATTCACCAGGCTCCCCCTCCCATGAAAGGTGGCTTCGATTCGGAGTATGCCAGCTTGATGGCAGAGCTCGGGGAGGGCGGCAAAGGGCCTGGAGGAGACGCAGGGAAGCCTTGGACGGGCTCGGCCGGACATGACATTACAGCAGGCGGCTCGAACATCCCTCCCTGGCGCCGTCCCGAGGCCTGGCAGAGCACCGCAGTACCGCCGCAGAACAACGGCTACCGTCCTCCTCAGGGCGGGTACGGATACAATGGCTACGGCGGGCAGCAAGGCTATGGACAAGGTTACGGAGGTGGCGGCGCGAACTACCCCGGCTATGGACAACAAGAGTATTCCGCCAATTATGCTCAGTATTATCAGAACCAGTACGCTCAGCAGCAGACGGCAACCCCGACGCAGTGATCGCACTGATAGCATCAGCCTAACATACTCCCTTCAGCTCACTCACGACTTCGCTGTATCATTCACGACCGTAATTGACGTCCCTCAGATAGCTCCTCATTGCACCATTCCTGGTTGCAGGCACGTATAAACGACTTACTCTCATTCCGCCAGGACGAATGGTTGGAAAATTGATGGCTCTGCACCCGCTTCCCAGTGACTGATAGTTGTTCTCTCAGCGTCCATTCCTGATTCTGTACCTCCTTTTTCTAACTTCGGCTCCTGGGGTCCAAGCTGTGTATTCTGTAGCACTGAATGCATTGATCCAAGAAAATACATCTGTTGAGGTTGACACACAATACAAATTCGAGAGCACCTGGGTTCGTCCATCTGCCGCAGCATCGACGAACGAAGTGAAGTCTACCGTAGGTTCAAGGGACGTCCGATAGCGCCTTCTTCGGTTTCTTCTTCTTCCGTCGCCGCTTTGCCACTGGCTGGCGTTCACCATCGTCTCTATCCTTTCTTTTGCCTATGTTGGAACTATCTTCACCATCACCCTCGGACAAAGCCGCATCTTGACGGACGAAGAGGCTAACGAAAAAGCCATTGGTGGCATCCTCTCCCGGAGAGCATCTGACCAGAGAAGCGGCATCGTCTGCAGTTAATTTAACGGGTGGAAAACGGTGACATGGTGTTAGTTTGTGCCATTCATCGCAACGGCCGTAAGTCGCACGCACCCGGCTCGTCCATCTCATTGGACAGTCCACGGCGGGGCCAACCAGGCAGAACGCTACTGGGTCGTGCGAGTGCGAACTTGCCCGTGAGGCATTCTGTTGTCTTAAGTGCTTCCCGTACAACGTGTTCGTTTTCGGTGGCATGGATACTACACGTGGAGTACACGATGCGTTTCACCGAAGGGACTATCCCAAGGCCCATGGCCGCGGGAGAAGAAACATATTCAGTTGAACGGTCTGAGGCTACCGACAGAGACACGGAGTGGGGCCGCGCACACCTACACTTCATTGCATGTCTGATCATCAAGAGCTGGAATGCCGCAAGCTTACTCAATCTTTCAGCCTTCTCCTCCTCCTTTTCCGACCCTAGAGTTTTTCTTGACATCAGTAAATGAGGGGTCACACACGGTGCATGAGGTAACTACCTGATTCCAGTAGGTGGTCTAATCGGTTCACAATACCTGAGCCGCTGCAGGAAGGGTCCAGAAGGCTACATAGATGGCCCAAGCGTTAGCGGGCCGCGCCTACGAGTCACGACCTTAGACGACAGTGATGCGGCGTACATACATGTGTGTCACATTGGCATATTGGGTGTCGTCGGGAGATGTCGTTAGAAAGTCGGCATTGACTGGACTGGCGTTGGTACAATGCGCTCTAGCCAACATTGTCTTCAGGGTCTGGAAGCGCTTCCTGTCACGCTCAAACGCGAAGAGCTGTACAATAAGGGTCGCCGGTCGCCATGAGCTGCGCATGCAAGTTAATCTGCGAGATCCCAACCTTGCCTCTGTTCTGCATCAATGCGCATAGATGCGAGGTCTTGTTTCCGGGCGCGGCCGTAGCATCGATAACGGCGGACTGGTCATCTGCAGGCGGCGATAGAATGTATGCGGGGAAACAAGACGCTTTGTCTTGGAGGATGATTTTTCCCTCCTTGAAGAGTGGATCCTCCGCAAACTGTGTGTCGGGCGGAAAGAGCAAAAGGTCCGGGACGTGCTCATCCTTCGCAAAGCCTCTGTTGACACGCGCGTACACGCGCGCGTCGGAGGTCACACACTTGAATGCAGGTCCATATGGTGGGTGGACTTACTTTGGCTTAAATGGACCCGATAGCGTATACCCGCGGGAGAGGAAGGACGCGACGGCTTCCTCGGTCGTACAGCAGATGGTGTTGACCCTGACATATCTGGGAATCTGCGCTGAACGGTCACTGTGGGACGAGCGGTGCCTACAAAGGCGAGGGAGACGTACCAGCGCGCTCGTCGCCCACACGCGCAAGCTCAGTTGTCGATTTGACCCCCCGCTTTATTTTGATTCGCTGGAACTCGCTATGGAGGCGTGTCTTGTGGCGGAGGATAGCCTGTTTGACGGCGCCCTCGGTAGCTTGGATGCCGTTCGAGAGCAGGAGGTCATGGACGAGGACGAGGGCGAGATTCCGGGTCGTGATTTTGCGTTCCTCTTTGAGCAGGTTAGAAGCCTGAATGACAGCGGCGAGCACGTCCTTGTCTGCGCGCAGCCATGATCACCATTCAGTACCTGAGCTTGTGGCGTTTTCAACGAGGGCAATTCTCACATTTGAGAGTCTCAATGACGAGGGCGGCGGTGCGCTTTCTGTCTTTCTCGGGCACGGTGGCAATAACACCCTTTATGGACCCCTGCTTGGCGTCGAGTTTATCAAGCACATTGGCGGCTTGGAAGTAGAAATTCATTACAGGAGAGCTACTACACAAGAGTGGCGAGTATTAGCCTACAGACTGGTAGCGAATGGAGAGGCGAATACAGGACGAATATGCACTGAAACGGCACTGAAAGGCGGTGCGATGCCGCCCGGCCACAGAGTGCGAGAGGCGAATCACCGCGGGGAGAAGAGGGCCTATAGAAAAGAGGAGACAGTTGAAGTTAGCTACCATTCCACACGATAAGCGACTTGGTAGAGAGTCAGGAAAAGAATGGTCTTCAGCGCGGGCGAACCCGACAGAATCAGACAATGTAGATAAGTTGATGAAAGAACATCATTCCAAGAATACTGCGAGACGTGTACACACCGATATTAAATCACGACGTGCAGCACGGGTGAGCAGCTGAACAGCGACCCTGGTGCGGTCTTGCGCCTCGTTGGTCGTGGTGGAAGCAGTCCAACGTTGGTGCGCGCCTCAGGCAAATTTACGCCACGCGGGGGATGCCGCGGATCTGAGATGCGCGTCCTAGCCGAGCGGGCGGGCTGCACACGCGCCTGTTCGAAAGCAGCGGCTTGGCTCCTGCTGGCTGCAGGCTCACACTCCCAGTAGTATGCAACCTTGTCAAAACTTTGCAATTACCAGGCTGACATACCCGCAGTGCCCGTAGAAACCGCTCTATATGATTTGCTCGGCGTGCACCCGGAGGCCTCCGAGGGTGCGCGATTTATGGAGCATCGACACGAGGTTCACACATTGACTGACGCGGTTACTCTGCCATCCAGACGAGATCAAGAAAGCCTACCGCCGGAAGGTGCGTTTGGACATTTTGGAATTGGGTAGTGTAGGCTGACGATGCTCTCCAGGCGCGAGAGCACCACCCGGTACGTCGAACATCGCGTGCTCATTAATTGCTGTCTCTAAGTGGCGGTCGTACTGTAGGATAAGGTGCGTGCCACTCAGCCGTCCCACAAAAAATTCTGTTCAACGTCTTCCACAGAACCCTGATGACCCCGAGGCGGGGCCTAGGTTCCAGGAGATGGCCGCCGCGTTCGTGCTTCGTTCACCCTCCCCGCGCACATGCAGCCTGACACCATCTCAGCTACGAAATCTTGAGCTCTTCCGAGTCTCGCCAGATGTACGACATGTACGGCATGGAGGGCATCTCCAGCGGCGGGCGTGGCGGCGGGCCGGACATCGACCCCGCCGACATACTTTCTGAACTTTTCGGCGGCGGCTTCCACTTTGGGTTCGACTTTGGTGGGCCCGGCGCGGGCGGGCGGCGGCGCACGCGCGGCGAGGACTCGGTCATCAAGCACGAGGTCACGCTCGAGGACCTGTACAACGGCAAGTCGATCAAGATGAACATGGAGAAGGAGGTCGTCTGCGGCGTTTGCAAAGGGTGAGCATGCGGGGGTTTAATTTGTGTGGAGGACGTCGGCGGTTGAACGGTGAACGGTCCAGCTCAGGCGGGAAGGGGTCCGCGAAGCCCAAGCCGTGCGTCAAGTGCGAAGGCAAGGGGTACATGAATGTGCAGGCGCCGGTGAATTTTATTATTTTGGTTTTCGCTTTGGAGGTAACTGACGGAGTTTAACAGCTGGGTGGAGGTCGATATGCTGTCCGGCGTGCTGTATGCACAGACTGTGACGGTCACGGCGAGAAAATGCGAGAAAAAGACCGGCAAGTCGATATTCTCCCCTCGATTTACGTGTGTTGAGCATTTGTTGCAGGTGTAAGAAGTGCAAAGGCTCAAAAACGGTCAAGGAAAAGACACGCCAGGAAATCTTCGTCGAACGAGGCATGTCAGATGGCCAGCGGATAGTATTATCCGGCGCAGGCGATGAGGAGGTGCGATAACGTTCATTACGGCTGATAAACGTGTCTAACACGCTTTGCAGCCTGGTGTGCCACCAGGAGACGTCATCTTTGTACTCAAATCGCGGCCGCATGACTCGTTCGAGCGGTCTGGCAACGACCTCCTTACGAAAGTCCACATCACGCTGTCTGAGTCGCTGCTGGGCTTCTCGCGCATCCTGCTCACGCACCTGGACGGCCGCGGCATCCACATGACGAGCCCAAAGGGTAAAATCATCAAGCCGGGCGACAGCATCGTTATCCGCGGCGAGGGTATGCCTCTGCACAGGAATCCGGACCAAAAGGGCCATCTGTACGTCGTCTTCGAGGTGGACTTCCCCGACGAGGAGTGGCTCAAGACGGCGGACGCTGAGGTGCGCCTGCAACATTTCTCGTGCTACGAATTGATACACAGTACTCGTCTACAGGCGTTGGGCGTGCTGCTGCCGCCGAAGAAACCAGAGCTGGACCCGAAGCCTGCGGTGATTGACGAGGTGCCGTTTGAGGAGAGCGAGATAGTCGACGTGCGTGAAACGCCTTTCGCTAGTGGAAACTTCTTTGATCAAGGGTTTGCGTCACAGTTTGGGGACGAGGAGGACGACTGGGAGGATGAGGAGGACGACGATGAGGACGGCGAGCCCGAGTGCCGGACGCAGTGAGGCGCGTTGGGTTGATGGTCTGCGGTTATTGCGTCAAGTATTGTATACGCTCTTGCTAATTTGCTGGAAGATACTCCCCGGTCGCGTCTTCGTGTGAGTGCGGGTGTCTGGACTGTGTGAACGTCTGTGAACGTACGATTTGCGGTGTCTGTTGCTGGTCCTGTTAGCCGTGTATCGCTATGTCGCGTCCGTGCATCAGCAATGGGTCCTCCCCGCGGTCGTTCTGAGGCCAGGTTGCGTCTGGTCTGGTCGAAGTGATGCGTGCGGTGTCCGGATAAGGCAAGGGGATGATGACGAAGGCGGCATCAGTCAGGAAATAAATTCGAGTGGTCTGACTTTTGCGCGACGTCGTCCTCGACCTCCGCAATAAAAGCCTCGCCCGCACGACGCGACACGCTTCACCCCTTGTCGCCGACGCCCATTCCCCCGCGCCTGGCCCGAGCTCGCCGCCGCACGCGCCCCCGACGCCATGGACCTCATCCTCGACTACGCCGACCGGTACGCCCTCGACAGCGTGTGGGCCGCCCTCGTCCCCGTCTCCGCCTTCGCCGACTCCTTCAATCGCACCCTCCTCGATGCGTCGGCCGCCGCCCTGAACGCGTCGAGCCGCCCCATCCTGCTCGCTGATCCTGCGGCGTCCACGTGGTCACACATCGTATCCCATTTCCCCCATCCGCCGCTGCCAGCAGACCTCCTATCACCTGCGGTAGCCACTCTCCCTGCCGTGTCAGCATGGCCTCGCGACTACTGGCCCCGCCAGTTCCTCTCACTCGCCGCGATCACCCTCCTCGGCATCCACCTCCTCTACTTCATCTTCGCGTACCTGTCATACCGCTTCATCTTTAACCATGACATGATGAAGCACCCCAAGTTCCTTAAGGACCAAGTCCGGCTCGAGATCATCAGCAGTCTCAAGGCGTTCCCGTTGATGACGCTCCTGACGCTGCCGTTCTTCATGCTGGAGGTGAAGGGCTACTCGAAGATGTATAACGACGTGAACGAGTACGGATGGGGCTATCTTATCTTCTCTATTTTCCTGTGAGTATCGCACGCGTCGTACGCTTTAACATGGGTTGACTTTGCGCCGCGCAGATTCCTCGTCTTCACTGACTATTGCATCTACTGGATTCACCGCTGGGAGCACCACCCCATCTGCTACAAGTGGCTGCACAAGCCTCACCACAAGTGGCTTGGTACGTCATATGTCTTCTATATTTTGTATGAATTCAATTAACCGTCTCATTCACCAATTTTTCCGTCCATTCAGTTCCCTCACCGTTCGCTTCACACGCCTTCCACCCGCTCGACGGCTACGCGCAGTCCCTCCCGTACCACATCTTCCCCTTCATCTTCCCACTGCACCAGAAGCTCTTCCTCGGCCTCTTCATCTTCGTCAACTTCTGGTCCATTCTGGCGAGTAATCATTTTTTCTGAGCAGGGCACGTTTGTGATCCGTGTTGCTTCTGCAGATCCATGACTCGGACATGATCACGGGCCACCCGCTGGAGACGGTCATTAATGGGCCTGCGCACCATACGCTGCACCATCTCTACTTCACGGTGAACTACGGTCAGGTACGCGTCATGAGCTTATATTGCGCGCGAATAATTGTTGACGAATGTGTCGCTTCCAGTACTTCACCCTTGCGGACCGCCTGGGCAAGTCGTACCGACAGCCCGAGGCTGCGCTTGACCCAATGCTGGACGTCAAAAAAGCGCAAGCCGCAAAGAAAAAGTAAGCCCCTTACTCCGAGCTATACCAATGCTCGCGCCCCGTATGGGGAAGGGGGAAGGTACCTATATGCTGTACGATACCTATTTTTCCGTACTACACGTCCCACAAAGCCGGGGCACCAGAAGAACAGGCCCGTCGTCGCGTCGCGTCGCGTCGCGTCGCGTCGCTGCTAGAACGCGCGACAGGCGACGGGCCACGGAGGGACGCGACTCACGCGACTCGGTTCGGTTACTCTATCTCTATCTCCTATCTATTCTATCTACACCTATCCACATCGTCTACTGTTTTACTACGTTTGGATAATGGGGCCGCGGGGGTGCCTGGCGGCGGGCGGCCCCGTCGCGAAGAATTGTATTCTGTTGTAACACATGTGCCGTGGGCGGCGGGCTTGGTCGGCTTGGTTCTGCTTGGGCGTGCCTTTCCGTGTGTGCGTGCCTGAGCGTAGACAATAATAATAAGGGGTGGATAGATGCTGAGAATAGAATCAGGCGCAAGGCTCCAAGCAGCTGCAGACGGCCGTCGTATTGCATTGGTCGACCGTGTACATGTTCGAACGGCGAGGGACGGCGAGCCGTCGAGACTCGATAATGGGGAAATGGAAGTTGGAAGTTGGAAGTTCGGACGCGTGATGACCTCATATCGTATGTATGCAGAGCGAACGAGCACTGATCATGATATATTCGAGAAGAGCAGGCGAAAACAAAGAACTACATGATGGAAACATCGTGAACCTTCTCGCGAGGGGTGGGGGCAGCCCGCGGGAGGGTACAAGAATTATATTGGATAACACAACAGCACAGCACAGCACGCGCGAGCAGCACCAGCACACCACTCCACCCGTCGAACGCGTCGAATTTCGAGGCCCTGGACTTCGACTTCGGCTTCTGCATCGACTTCAGATACCCGCCTGGCCTTCCCATCCAGCCGTCCATCCATCCTCCCGGGCCGCCCCCTCCCACCGTATTCCACTCCGCACATCCTCCCACCCCGCCAAGACCCAAGTTCACGCCCTACACACGACTTCCCGCTCACCGCTTCGGCGGCTTGCGCTTCACCTCGTCGTCCTTGCACGCGTGCAGCATGAGCTTGTTCGGGTGCCCGGGCGTCATGCCCGAGTGCCCCTTGCTCCAGTCGTACGAGACCGCGTACGCGAAGATCGTGCCCGTCCGGTTGAAGCACGTTGCCGCGATCGGGCCTGGGGCGGGCTCGAACGCTGGGGGCGCCGCGCGCGGGACGGGAGGGAAAAGGTGGAGACGGACAGGGCAGGGAAGTCAAGGGTGGAGAGGAGAGGAAGGGAAGAAGAAGAGTGTGTGTTAGCGAACATGAGTTGCGGGAAGGGAGAAGCGAAGGCGGAAGAACGTACTCTTGAGTCGCGTGCGGGCGTCCTTGTCCCAGAAGTTTATCGTCCCGTCAGAGCCTAGCAATTGGGCCCTATGTGAGTATCCGGTACCGAGTCGCTCTTGTCATGAGACGTACCGCAAGTCGAGAAGGTACCGTGCACGGGGTGGAACGTGATGTCGTTCACGGAGTAGACGAGCGCCTGGTCCTTGGATGTTGGCGTCTGGTCACGGCGGTGGCATTTGAAGGAGAAGTTGTTGCTACAAATGCAAGGTCAAGTTAGATAATCTCTATATGACGAAGGCAATTGGGTGATGGCGTACGTGGAATCCTTGTCTTCAACATATCTAAGCGATACATATCAGTGTATATAGACTTTAGGGGAAATAAGGAACGCACTGGATAGCCACGCGACCTTCTACACTACCTACGGCAAATCCGTTCGCGGATGGGAAGCACGATACGACCCGTGTCTGCCACTTAAGTGGAGATGTAATGGTCTACAGAGTACAAATATTCAATCGCCCCTGATCAAGTAATATAGGGGCTATTACGCACTTTATACGCAGTGGTAGGGTTCGAGAGGTTGAAGATCTGGATGTGGCGCTCAGCGGTACCAACGACCATTAGGGGGTACACAACGTCGAGCGTATAGCATCGTTCTGGAAGTGTCACAGTCGACACTGGGTTCGGTGTGCGAAGGTCCCAGTACTAGGAACGCAAGTACGATACAGTCAGACGATTAGACCACATCCAAGTAAATGACCGTACGAACGCACCTTGAGAGTTTTATCCCAGCTTCCTGTGACAAGAAACCCGCCCTGACCCTGCATATCAATCCACTTCACACACTTGATCGGTGCATCGTGCTGGGCGACCTGGGAAGACTGGCCCGTGGTCACGTCGAACATGCGGCCAGCGTTGTCGGCGCCGCCGGATATGATCTTGGTACCATCCTATCCATCAAAAAGTGTATAAGCACAAAGCAGTGTGTACGTGGAGTGAGGGAGAGGCCAGTATAATGGCTCAACGTACCTTGTTCCAGCACACGCTGAGAACGGGACCCTGGTGACCGTACATCGCCTTTCCAACAGTCTGGCCATTCGCGCCAACTTCATAAATGCGGACCTAGAGCACGCATACGTATTTTGCGTTAAAACAAGAGGCTCAGGATGCAATTCAGAGAAAGAGAAAGTACACACATTGTTATCCCAGCTGCCGACCGCGAGGTAGTCCTGTTGAGGAGAAAACCCAATGGCGGATATGGAGTCGGAGGGAGGATCAGATACTTCGATGTCTTTGTCGGGCACTGTCGATGTGGCCGCCGTCGATGTCGACGCTCCGAAGAACGCCATGGTGGTTTGCGACAGTGATGGGTGGTGGCTGGTTAGTACGCGAACGCGAAAGAACAAGGAATTGCCGCCCGGCAACAAACCGACTGAGGTGATAAAGAAACGCAGATTGTGTACTACTATTTGTCTCTCTACAACATGGCCGACTGGCCTAATGGTTAAGGCGTCAGTTTCCGGCTTTGGGTACCAGCTGAAGATTCTGGGTTCGAATCCCAGGTTGGTCGCTTTTTGAGTCCAAGGATTACGTTTTAATTTTGTTTTCACGGAAATGACGAAGACCTTCCACCATTGAAGCCCAGGAGACTGTCTTCGACGTGGCCGGCTGGCCTAATGGTCAAGGCGTCAGTTTCCGGCTTTGGGCGCTAGCATTATTTTGAAGCGTGCGGCGGCTATTTGAGACGCGTTAAGCGGTCGGACACGAGTTTTTTCCTACCACCATCTCCGAACCGTCAAAAACCTTTGGAACATGCCAGCCGGAAAGCGTCGCGCGGAAGACGACTGCGAAGAGTCTCGAGAGCCGAAACGCGGTAAGGGCGCCCCTCCTGCTGGGTAAGTACGGCCGATAGTACGGTAGGCAGAGGTGCTTGACCGCGCGTAAAGCACAATCGATTTCAAGACATGGAGCAAGCCGGCGACAATGACCTTCTTGGCTTTCATGAAGGATGCCTTGGACGCCATCAGGCAGGCAGACAAGACAAGACTCGAAGCCGACCAAGCTGAAATTGAGAAGCTGAAGCTGCAGAAAGAGGTCGAGCTCGCGGAGATCGAGAAGCTGAAGCTACAGAAGGAGGTCGAGGAAGCCCGTGCACGTAGTGTGAGCAACGAAGGTTCCGTCACGGGTGAGTATACAGCATGTATGCATGGTATAGGCTGCGCTGACATGGCATATAGGGAGTTCAGGTATGTATAAGGCGCATACATATCATACTTTTCAGACTCATGTAGCATACAGGCTCTTTGGATCCCTCCGCTGCGTTGTTCTTTGTAACATTGTCTTGCTGCTAACCTTGTTAGCTTCGCTCACCCTCTCGCACAGGACCGCGCTGCAGTCAACGGCACTGCGAACATCAGTGAGTACGCGATCTGCTCGGCCTTGCAAGAACTGACACTGCGACACGACAGTGCCGCAAATCGATTACGACGGTATCCAATGGGACCCGTCTGTGTTCCCCAGTCTCAACACCTGGTAATTCAGTCTCTTGTTTTGTGTCATACCTGCATGTTGCTCGTGTTCATGTCGCACCAACTGTTTGTCATTCGTTTAAATTGTGTAATAAGATGAATTGTACAATGTTACAAAGTCTTTTTAACTCTATCAAACTGGGCTTGATTACGCATAACGCGGACGGGAAGTGTGTCGACAATGTCGCTGTGTTTGTCGGCGGCAATAACAGATTGCATACGAGTCACCGACTCGCGAAGTAATTCGAGGTCATCGTAGTCGAGAACGCAATGCTAAATGACACAGGTTAGTAGGAACCGCGAGAAGAGTGTACGAGACTTGCCTCGGCGCTGCGCTGGAACAGTTCAGTGACAGAAGCCTCTGGGAAGGTACGAAGTGCGGAGCGCACGGCTTGTTCCAGTGCTGTAAATCACGAAATCAGCAAAGGCAGACACGCGAATGTGCGCAAACTTACAGAGCGGCGCTTCGGAAGCTGGGGCTGTCGATGAGGCTGATGGGCGGTACGGCGAGGTAGTACGAGCTGAAGAGACGACGCGCAACGGAGGTTCGACGTGCGAAGAGGGACCGGCACGCGAGGAACCTGCACCTGAAGGGCCGGCACCCGACGAAGAGCCGGCGTGCGACAACGAGGCTAAGGAGGCGGCAACAGCTTGGCGAAACTCAACATTGTTGTTGTCGTCGTCGTCGCCGCCGCCGTTGCCGCCATCGTCGCTGTCTTCAATCACGATGACCGCCCTGGCCTTACCTTTACCCTTGCGACACGATGAAGGGGTGGTCTGCGGGATCTCGTCAATGGCAACGTCCTTGTCTTTGTCTGCGTCATCGTCTGCTGCAGCCGCTTTTGCTTTGTTTCTGGTCTCATAGCGTTTGAGGTCACCGCTGGGACGCTGTTGATGTTCTTCGTACCACGCCGTGTAACGTTCACGGTCGACGCACTCTTTTGTGCAATGTGCTCGGACCGAGAAAACAGACGACGCCCTGCACAAAGTCAGACTCGACAGGGATGAGCGGAGATGGGCGACGTACCTGAAATCACATGATTCGGTCGGGCAGCGGTATTCAGAGGACCCTTCGATGACCATTTCCAGTTCGAGATCGTACCAGCGCGTGTGAAGGTGCCTGGAAGAAAGTCGGTATGTGGAGACAAAGTGCGAGAAGAGACGTACCTGTGCCAGATTAAACGCGACTCCGACGGCCAGTTGCGGACGGGACTCTTTTTGCGGTGGGTGTAGAGCTTGCACTTCTGACAGATCCACTTCTGACCGTCTTTCTGGAGAGGGATGAGCATCGAAACAAAGCAGAGTAGCGACGGTGCGCACCTCGTATTGTTCCCATCGCGCAGCCTGGGCAGCATAGGGTTTCAAGATCTCTTCTGCAACTGCCCAACGCAAGTCTTCAATCGGAATCTGGAGGAGATCAGTCTCGTCCGGCTCGTCTATGGTGCAGACGGCGGGATTCGACTTGTCGCGAGGGACGAACACAACATCTTTTGGATCGTGGGCATCCACAAAGTAGTCCACATCTGCGACGTTGTCCGTGTTCGCCTGACGCTTCGCTTTCTTTTTGCCCTGAGCCTTGATCTTTTGCGAAGAGCCCCGTGAGCCGTCAGGCGCGACATCCTGTGTGTCTTCCTGCGGGGCATCCTGCGGGACGCCCTGCGTGGCGTCCTTGTAGTTCTGCGCTAAACGATTTAGATCGTAGGGTCGACGGATTTGTCGACCGGTGTTCGACGCGACCTCGTTCTCCAGCATCTGTGTGAGGCCGAGAACGCTGGCATCCTGAGCGTCTCGCAGCACGTCCTCCTCCTCGTCGATGAAGTGCGACGAGGTGGCGGTGGCGCTCTGGATCCAGTTTTCGAATGCGGCCGAGTCGCTGTCCATACTCGGTAGCGGCGCAAAGGACCAGTTCATGTCGGCGTAGACCGCGTCCATGACGGCGGCATCATCTGGTGTGAGATGAGAACACGGTCAAGAAGATGGGACAGACACTTACCCATGTTCCAGGTGTCAGGGGCACCTGGTTCGAGAGCAGGATCGAGCTCGAGAGGAGCAGCTGAGGCGAGCGCAGGGTCGTTGGGATCAACGCCGAGAGTCAAGTCGCCATCGACTGGGTAAGACGGCGGCGAGGTCGCGGAGGGCGAGGTCGCGGAGGGCGTAGCCGCGGAGGGCGCGGTCGCAGAAGGCGTCGCTGCGGAGAGGCGACTGGCAGCATAAGCAGACTTGACCATGGTAGCTCCAAGGTTGTTCAGCGCGTGGACCGCGTCCACGCGGTTCTCAATGGTGTTGTTCGAATTCATGGGATCAATGGCCGCGGCCTGTGCTTCGCGGTCGTGCCGCCTGTTGGTTTTCTTGACCGAAGCACGGCAAGACTCTTGGGATATGGCAAGGGCGGAGAGGAAAGCCTCGGCCAACTATATGGGATGAGACGGCTGTCGAAAGAGAAGAGTGTGATGGCTCACTTTGGGTTCCTGGTCTTCATATCCCGGGTTCAGGTCACAATACTCGATGATCTTGTGGTAGCTCTGGGTGCCGATTCTGGTGTACAGGTTCTTCTTGCGCTTGCCCGGCCCCCTGGCCACTGGCCCGTAGCACTCGCGCCAGGCCATCCAAGTATCCAAGAGCTCCGCATCGATGCGCGCAAGATCTGGATCAGCCTGGGGCTACAATCAGCGAGAGCGATCAACGAGAGAAGCAGACACTCACCGCACGCTCGTCGCACGTTTCCTGGGTGATCATACGACGCCGTCTGCCCTGGTTTGCACCAGGCCGCGTCTGGTGTTTCATGTTGATGAGGGCGGTGACGGCTGCGCTACGGTACTGGTGGAGACGCAAGGACTCTTGGGTGACCTCGTCGGTCTTTGCTTCGATCTCGCCGAGGCGGACGCCGACGAGCGGGATGTTTTCAGTGTTGCGGGTGTACACCAGACCTGATGGACAATTCATAATTCAGCCCTACAATACTTGCGCGGATGTTTTACAATCTGTTTGGGTTTACTTAGGGCCCCTCAAATTATAAAACGGCCCTAGTAGCCTCAGGTAAGAAACATAAGCTT